>BSBK01008889.1:2500-210000 GCA_027943335.1 Chamaecyparis obtusa | reverse complement strand
TAGGGTTGTCAGAGAAGAAAATAGAGCCATGAAAAGGGAGTTGGACAAACTGAAAGGATAAGTAAGAAGAGGGGAGAATGAGGATTCAAAGGAAGAAGAGCAGGATTAGACTGGTCAGGACAATCTGCTAGAGGATCAAAGGGTGATGCTTGTAGCCCTAGAAAGAGTGGGAAAGAAGGATAAGAATGACCTACCCATATTCCATGGCAAGTTGGAACCAGAGGAGTACATGGATTGGTTAGAGGCCTTGGAGAATTATTTTTAATGTGAAGAAGTGCCACCTAGCCAAAAGGTGAAGATAGCTAAGTCCAAGTTGAAGGGACCAACCCTTGGTGGAAATTTCTCCAAAATGAGAGAGTGGAATAAGGAAAGACAATCATTTCCACTTGTATGAGGATGAAGGCAGATTTGAAGAGGTAGTTTGTACCTAAAGATTATGAAGTGTCTCTTCATAAGAAACTTCAAAATCTGAAGCAAAGGGATCTTGATGTGAGTGCCTACACTCAAGAGTTTCACAATCTTACTCTCAAAGCCAAGATGTATGAGACAGAGAAACAAAAGTTAGCAAGGTACATAAATGGTTTAAAGTATAGCATATAGGATGAGTTAACCTTGGTCACATTGGAGATAGTTCACAAGTGTTTCCAACTAGCCCTCAAGATTGAAGAGAAAAAAAAAGGAAAGGAGAACAAGGTAGAAGAAGAGGAAACACATTTAGAGGCAGGGGAAAATTCAATGGAAGGGGAATTGGTGTAGGGAACCTCCACCTCCTCTTTCTATTTTTCTTGTTTCTTTCTTAATGTAATAAGGGATGATTTTCTTTGAAACTCTTTTGGTTTTGTTCCATGTTGTGTGGACAAGAATCCTATGGTATTTTCATGAACCAAGGATATCTTACTCCACTGGACTATTGTTTATGTTTTGTCTTAGCTAGTTTTGTTTATGTTTTAGTAGGGTTTTTAGTCAATGTCAAATTGTTAGGAAATGTCACTTTATCAAATATTGTCATATGTTGTAATTACAAAATTTCTTACAATGTTGTCACCTATAATCTTTTGTCTCCTAACAATCGCAACTGGTTTTGGGTTGGTTGGATCCATTAGGCAAATTTTGGAAGTTGTTTAAAACCTTGTCCAATCGTGAGATTGGCAAAAGAGAGAACCTAGGAAGCATATCGAATAAAGAAAACACCATAATCTAAGTACATTTTTTTGTTTTTGTCTTTCCATTACACATAGTTGGCTATGAATTGAATAGTTGAATTAAATTTCATTGCAAGTTCACTTTTATGCATTTCATTTTGGAATTTCATTTTTATTAGAGTTTGTTTAGTTCTACACTGGACAGTCAATTTCCTGATAGACTGAGTCTAATAATATCTCCACTTGGCTCTATTATGGAGTTTAGACCTTAACTTGAGACTCCTCCATGGGAATTCAATGTTGCTAGATGGAAAGTGAGTTAAGGCGATGTATATAAAGATTTTAAATATTTAGAATCTGGAAGGCTGTTTCATTGCTTCAAGGCCGATGCCCTAAGCAAGATACATTTCATGCATTTAGCTAATGGAAGAGAAGAATTCTTGCAATAGTAGATTGAAAGTGAATTAGTTTCAGAGTCTATTTGATTTAGGGTCTTTGAGAGTCAGTGAAGACAATAACATCAATCTCAAGTACCCACCTTCGAACCATTCTAGTCAACCCTAACCTAACTTGATTAACTAGGTTAGAGTGTCCCTGAGGCTATTTGAAGGCACTAAGAGAAGGTTAGTTTTTAGTTCTTTGTGGATTCAAAATAGAAACAAAGGAAAGCAGTAAATTTGTGCTAAGAAACTATGACCCGAATCTATCAATATATTTATATTAAAGAACATTGTTGCAGGCCAAACCGAGAAGTAGTAAAATTCAAAATATTATATATCTGGTAATTGGAAATGTCTTACCAATTTTTGGGACCATAGAAAAGAAGTGTAAACAAGATTATAGTCCCTGATAGGAGTCAGGGGTAGGTTATATAACCGTATATTGTTGATACTGGAGAGAGAAAGAGACAGTGTCATTTGGAGGTTTTAGAAATCCCATTCAAGGAATTGATGTTTAGAAGCATCATCATGTGTCTGAAGGTATCCAAAGGCTTTAAGGAGTTGGATAGAGTTGGTTGACACCATTGATTTATGGTTTGAATTGACATTATTATTCTATTTTGATAATTGGTTGGGCTTATTCAAGCTTTGGTTGTCTTTAATCTTCTTCAAGTGGTATCAAATCCACACTAAGATACTATTTGGGAGAAATTCAAAAAGAAAGATGGTAGATGGAGAAGATATCCCCATAAGGATCACAAATATGGAGTTGGCTAAAATAGTCAAGGAACAAATGGCAGAGAATAGGGCTATCAGAGAAGAGAATAGAGAAATGAAGAGGGAGTTAGATAAACTAAAAGGCCAAGTGAGAAGAGGGGATAATGAGGAGTCAAAGGAAGAAGAGGAAGAAGAGAAAGATCAGTATGGACAAGACAATATACTAGAGGATCAAAGGGCAATTCATGCAGCCCTAGAAAGAGTGGGAAAGAAAGATAAGAATGATTTACCTATGTTCCATGGAAAATTGGAACTAGAGGAGTGCATTGATTGGCTAGAATCCTTAGAGAACTATTTTGAGTGTGATGAAGTAACACCTAGTCAAAAGGTGAAGATAGCTAAGTCTAAGTTGAAAGGAACAGCCCTTAGTGGGTGTAACTTTCTTCAAAATGAGAGATTAGAAGAAGGAAAGTCTATCATCTCAACTTGGACTAGAATGAAGGCATAATTGAAAAGACAATTTGTACCTGAAGATTATGAAGTGCCTCTTCATAAGAAACTTTAGAATCTAAAACAAAAAGACCTTGATGTGAGTGCCTACTATTGGTAGTATTCTTTGTTTTTCCTATCCCCCCCAAAAAATTTTGAAGTTTTTGTGTCTTCTTTGTCTTTGTGTTGAATCCCTCTACATAATTTTCATTTCTTTAGGGTTCAAGTTTGGTCAAATTTGTAGAAACCCTAAGTGCTAGGGTAAAAATCCATTTATATGCCTTCAAAATCCAAAACCCTAGTTTGCCTCGGCCTTGTTCTTTTCCTACGTTACTTTTTTGGGCCACTTATGTTTTAAAATGCACATGCGCTTTATCCTTCCCAGTCAGTCACTTGTTCACGTAGTCTTCCAGTGGTTAGCTTTTCTTTTCAGTGTTTACCTAACTGCAGTGGTCGCATATTCTCCTATTCCTGGCAGCTTGTCTCTTAACATTTTGTGACTTGGTGTGGTGGTTTCTTTTTCTTTTGGTTGCATGTTCATGTGGTCAGTGGGCCCAGCATTTCAGCTTACTTTCAATCTAATGGTGGGTGCTTGATCTCATAGCTCTGACACACCCCATGAGATCATACACTGACCATTGATTCTTCCAAGGCTATGACGTTTCAAAGTAAGCGGGTCCACTACCATGTGTGTGCAATTGGAATTTTCTCATTGGTCCACAAAGTGATGAGTCAACGGTTGTCAGTGCGGCCATGTCAGAGAATCTATAGAGAAAAAATGTAGGATCGATCCATCGGTGGACATTTGTTCTCATGGAGTGTGTTAGAGCTATGTGAATTTAAGATAGCCGTTGATCTTGTTATAGAGCAGGTGGGTCCTGTGTCAAAGGTGATTGGGCAGAGGTAGTGAATGATATGTTGACAGGTGGTAGGTTTTTAGGTGGGCCCAAGGTTATCAAATGCATTTGGTGAATTGGTGATTGCATCATTTTTATGGCCTAAGGTTTAACGGTTCTGATAAAATCCTCCGTGTTCGCTCATTCATGAAGTAGTTTGGTGGGGTTCTAAGTCTTTTGGCGAACACACGAATGTGTATATTTGTAGAATCTCAGAGTAACTTAGTGAAGCCCTGAATCATTTAGCAAATAAGTGAAGTCTTTGGTCGCTAGTTCTCACATTGAAACTCATGGTTAGAAGTATGATTTAGTGACTTGGTGAATAAAGGTTTTCATGCATTCACAAACTATAACCAAGGGTTAAAGAAAGCTTTAAGCGATTCAACGAAATGCTTTTTTTGCTGAATCATTTGACTTGACCATGATTATGAAAAGCATTAAGTGACTTAGAGATCCCTTTGGTCCCATATTCACCAAATGGATAAAAGGTTAAAGACTTGTTGAGGGAAGTCAGACCATTGCCATGATGTCACTGAGGTGTCAAATTCTAATTGGCCGAGCTGGAAAGGAATAAGGACATGTCAGTGGGCTTGAAAGTTTCAAGTGAGATGCTAGTATGGATGATCTAATGGATGGTGTAAGATCTCATAGGGTCTGTCAGAGCTATAAGATTATAAGACCACCATCCAATCTAAAGCTTATGTGGAGTGGGTCCAGGCTTGTTGATTCATTGCCGACATGCTCGAATTTCATTAGTCAAGGGATTAATGAGGTGGTGAAGGATTTTAAAAGTTTTTGTTGAATGTTGAAGGATAATTGTGAGCTGCCCGATCTGCTAGGATAAAATAGATCAACGGTCACTTTTTAATTTTTAGTCGGTGACCATTTTCATTCAAATTCAAATTTCTTTGCAGGGTTAGGAGATAATGCACCCAAAGGGCCATTTTGAAGGACTATTTTTTGTCATTTCTAGCTTGGTTGTGAGTGACAATTTATGAAGATGATCCTGGTAATTATTCTAGCATGATATAGCATGTCCTTGGGAGCCTCTACCAAGAAAAGATTGACAGGTGGGTCATGCATTCTCTGCTGCAGCTAGAATTAACGGGGCTTTTGTGATGATTTTGTCCTTGAAGCTGGTACATGGTTGGGTTGGTTGTAGATTTTTGTGATTCTTTTTTAGGTCACCAGCCTTGCGCTTAGAGTCAGTCTTGTCTGCTTTCATTTTGTTCATTTGAGTTAGGTGATTTTAAATTTTTTCTTTGAATGATCATCAGTTGCTTGTTGCAATCCTTGAGATAAAAGGATTTTTCATGATCATTCAAAGGCATTGGGAGTTAGGTGTTCATAATGTTTCTTGGTGAGCCCTATTCTCAATTAGGGTTGTAAGAATTTTGTTTTAGTGCTTGTTTATGAGAGATAAAAGTTGCAGGTCTAAGCTATAGTTTGCAAGCATGATTTGTTGTGATTGATTGTATGCACAGAAAGGATTCATCATACTTAATATAAATATATGATTCTTCTCTCTCCTCTATGTCAAGTAAGGTAGGCTTTGAGCTTTCTAGTTTGTTACATATTGTTTTATGTATGTATCTTCATTCTTGAGTTCTAATCTGGGATTGGATTAAATGATGCTCTAGATGGGATGTGAGTTTACCCTTGTCTACATAAGGATTCTTTGTAAGCGGTAAGGATTGTGGTAAATATATTTATGGCTATGAATCTTAGATATTCTCTGATTTGTGTATCTTTTGTGTCTAAGAAATCTTGTCCAATGGATGAGGCACTGGCCTAAATGAATAAATCTCTTGTTAACATAATTGATTAAAGTTGTTGCAATCCAAATCTTAAAATCAAGAACCATGTTGAGTTTTAAATCTTTGGTTGTGTAGTTTGGTTACCCCATAGCAATGGAGAGTCAATGAATTTAAGGTTGGCATTTAGTACTTTCTTTCTGTCATCTATTATATGAACCCAGACTTTGGTGTGTAAGGTATAGTTTTCACTGGCTTAGGTGCACCTGCCTTGGTTTTGTAGAGCCAAAAGTCAAGAGGGCAGTCTTGTCCCTACAGTTGGTCCAATTACCCTAAGATCTTTCTACATTTTGGAACTAACCACTCCTAAAATCTTTCTGAGGGTATATTGGCAGCCTAAGAGCATAAGCCATTTTGAAACACCAACAAGATGGCGACTCTATTGGGGAAAAGTTACACAAGTCTATAATAACTAGTAGGTCATAATTGGAAACACAGGGTTATTCTTGCCCCTTTTCCTATCAAACTCATTGGGATACTTGTTAGTGAGCAAATAGTGTTTTAAAGATTCCCAATATACTTGAGTGGTGACTCAAACATCTCTGTAGCAGTGCTAGTTAGCAGATTATTTATAAGATGAGTTATAGAGGTACTAGGTCTCAGAGAAAGGAGCATCCTAAAGATAGATTGAAAGAAGGCCATCTAAGCACTTCTAAGCCTAGTCAGACAAGGGGGGGAAGAAAAAAAAAAATGTCTCATACTTGGAAACATAAAGAAGATACAAGACAAAAAAATCAAATCAAGCCAGGTTAAGAAGAAAATGTCTCAGAATATGAAGAGGCTGTTGATTTGGGGTTGAACCAGTATGAGGATGAGTTACAAGTGGGAGATGCTGAATCTGAGACTACTCTCTTGGAATCAGAAGAAATTTTTGAAGAAGTTTATGAGTTGGAAAAAAGAATCCAAGAACAGATTGCTATCAAACAACAAAGAGAAAAAAATAAAGAGGACAAAGTAAGACAGGCCATGATAAGGGCTGGACAGTTAAAAAGGCAGTTATTAGATTTGGAGGTAATTAATTTTGTCCTAGAGCCTGAAGGAATAGAGGAACAACCTATTGTGCAGAAGACATATGAGACAAATAGACCTAGAAATAAAGGCAAACAAAGAGCTGATGGAATTACAATCAATGAACATGTTAATGATAAGGATCCTCTAGATCAAGAGTTGAGATTA
Source organism: Chamaecyparis obtusa (assembly GCA_027943335.1). Lineage (NCBI taxonomy): Eukaryota > Viridiplantae > Streptophyta > Pinopsida > Cupressales > Cupressaceae > Chamaecyparis > Chamaecyparis obtusa. Next base: position 203,326 of record BSBK01008889.1, on the reverse strand, counting down.
GATGTGGAACTTGAGAAGGCTAGAAAGGAGAAAGAGATGTGGGCCAAAGAACTTGAGAAGGTAGAATTGGAGGCTACTACTATAGAAATGAGGAAGAAGATTGAGTTTCTCAAGCATACTTCAGGACCTTCAACATCTACATCTCAAGGAATGGATCCACCTCAAGGAGGTCCTGTTCATGAAAGGTACAAACAACTTATCTTTTTGGGTATTCCTGATTATCCTAATGTAATTCTTGATGAAATTAGAAAGAAACTTCCTAAATTTTCTAGAAATAATGTCATCACTTGTGAGGAACATCTAAAGAACTTTATTGATGTAATAGATGATTATAATATTGAGCTTGATGATGTTGTAATGAAGTTATTTGTACAATCTCTAACTAAAGATGCTAGGGACTAGTTTAGAGGACTGCCCCATGCTAGTATAGGGTCTTGGAATGAATTTAAGAATTGTTTCAAGGAACATTATGGTGACAAAACAAATGAGGGTTTTATTTTGAATGAATTCAATAACATAAAGAAAAATCAGAATGAAGATGTTCTTGAATTTAATATAAGATTCCAAAAACCCTGCATAGGCTCCTACAAGTTATTAGATTAGATGATAGGGTGTGTCTTGTGACATACTTAAATGCATTTGATGCAAGGATGGGGTATCTTTTAAGGGATAAGAACCTTAGAAATCTTGGGGAGGCTTACAAGTTGGCTATTAACATAGAGAGTAATAGAATAATATCAGGAAAATTGGGGAGAAGGGATGATTGTAGGCATCAAGCAAAAATTAAGAAAGAGATGGGAAAGTTTGCAAACTTTAAATCCAAAGAGGAGGATAATCTAAAATAGATTCTAAATGCTTTAGTGTTTTTGAGGCCTAATGAAAAAAGAAACAATAGGGCTATAATTAATGACCGGTCAACTCCTAATAATTTTAGCAGGTAGCCAAGAATGCAAAATTACCCATTGAATACTCAATGTAAGGATGGAAAGCCCATGTTTCTAGCTAAGAGGGATAGGCCTAATGATAGGATTCTTGATCCTTTGCAGAGAAATTTAGTTAATATGAGTGATGATATCCCATGGTGTGCTACTTGTCAATCTCCTCATAATCCAAAATACTATGTTATTTCCCTGAATATATCTGAGAACTAGGAACAAGATGAGCAATATGATAAGAATGGATGTGCAATGACTTCTTCACATGTGTGGGATGAGGTTGAATCCATAGAGGAGGAATTTGATGATGTTGGATGTGGTGCAGTGAAATGTGAGGAGCATGTTTTGTTAAGGCAACCTTCTGATGAGGAAATTGCTCAAATCACTGCAGACATGGTCACTCAAGCCAAGAGTAATTACAATTTGAGAAACAGGATAGTTGGAAATATAGCTGGTAAACTAGGTAGCATGTTTATCAAGAGGTCAGAAAGGAGTACACAACAACTTGAGGAAAAGGGGAAAGGTACTGATGTTATTAGTTAGGTGAAAATAAAAAAGAAGATTGGGCCTATTGCAATACCTAAGGGTAAAGAAAGGACATCAGAAGTAGTTGTTCCCATGCCCTAGAAGGGAGATGAGTCTCTACACAAAGATAAATCTGACTTGATTGTCCGAATAGAGGATAAAGATCTCACTATTTTTAAGGGGGACATGGATGACCAGAAGTATGTTCCCATTGATATGGCTAAATTGCTTTCACAAATGACCATCAAAGTTCCACTTTTGGAAATGATGAGGATAGAAGAGCATAAGGTGAAGGCTTTGGATTGGGTAAATGGTTCCTTTTCTACAAAAATCCAAGCGATGAGTAGAAGTGATAAGCATGTGGCTTCTTTAGATGACACACCTGATAGTAAAAATGAAGAAATCATTTCTAAGATTCCTCAGATATATTTGGATGCAAATGTTGTAAGTAATGCATCAGGGATAGTTGATCCTTTCTTTTTGTCTCTTATGATAAATGGAAAATTATTGAAGAATTGCATGATTGATTATGGGGCATCAAATACTATCATGCCTGCAGAAATCATGAATTCACTAGGATTGAAAGTTGATACAACTCATGGAAGGTGCCAAGCTATGGACTCAAGAGAGGTGCTAGTTATTGGTACCATTAAGGCTTTGCCTTATAAATTAGCAGCATTTCTTGACAAGCAGCTAACTATGAGTATTTTAGTGGTTGATATCCCTCCACAATATGGGATGCTATTATCTAGGAGATGGAGTGCTTCTATGGGAGGAAGTCTCTAGTGTGACTTGTCTTTTGCTACTTTTAAAATTGGAGGAGAAAGTGTGGAGGTGTCAAGGGAAACTAGAACTCCACATATGATTGAGGAGAATGAGGATGATAACATGAATTGCTTTGTGGACACTGACATTGGTTCTTTCCAAGTTCAGGAGAAAGGGGTGCAAGAAAAGGTCAAGCCTATCCCTCTAGCCAATGATGAGGATAACATGGTAGAAGATAATGTCTTATGGAATTTATATTTTGATGGAGCAAGTTCTTGAAAGAAGGTGCTGGAGTAGGAGTGCTGTTGATATCCCCAAATGGTAAAACTTTTAAGTTCTCTTTCACTCTCTTGTTTCCTTGCACAAATAACATTGTTGAATATGAGACCCTACTAATTAGTTTGAGATTAGCATCAAGACATGGGATTAAACATCTTAGGGTGATTGGTGATTCTGAGTTAGTAATCTCTTAGATTAGATCGAAGTATGCATCGAAGAATCAAAGATTGAAACAATATATAAATGCTATTTGGGATGAAATTGAAGTTTTCAGTGCTTTTGGTATTGATTGGGTGGATAGAAGCCAAAATAGGATGGCTGATTTATTGGAAAACATAACACTAAGGCTAGAGGATATCACTTTTGCAGGGATATCCAAAATTGAGTTTATGTCTAGGCCTTCTATCCCAGACAATGTTGAAAATTAGCAAGTATTTTTTGATGATCAGGATATACTAAGATTCTTGCAGTGTGAGTCTCATTTTGGTGGTTAGGAGATGGATTTCAGCACTTATGTTGACATCAGAAATGGGAAAGAAAATGTTCTTGGGAAGCAAGTTTTACAATTGAAGTCAAATAGGGTCCCAAGGGGATTGGTTTCTCTTGAGAGGGCATTTGACAATAAAGGGCTTGTTTTTCTAAATTTGTTGATAAGATCAATGACTTGGAGGAAATAAATCTAGGAACAAGTCAAGCACCCAAAAATGTTTATATAGGTAGGTGTTTGTCCCCAAGAACTAGAAAAAATTTGATTGACCTTCTCAAAAAATTTAGACATGTTTTTGCATGGTCCTATGATGATTTGAAATCCTATAGAGAAGATCTGTTCCAACATGAGATACCATTGAAAGAAGGTACTATTGTTATATTTTTGCACATTTTGAAAACCTAATTACTAGATGAGCTACTATAACCTAGTTTGAGTTATTAGGTGATCTGGATTAAATTTGTGTTCATCTCATTGCAATACATGAAAAAAGGAAAGGAAATGAATTGCATCTATATCTACACATACATCTATCTATAACATTCATATTGAGTAGAGAATAAGAAACTGAAAAAGAAAAGAGCATCTATCTAGGCTCACATAGGCCGTGTGCATAACCTTTACCAAAAATGAACAGATGAGTGTAAATATACATAAAAGAGATGTTTGCATTGGGGTACCATACATTGCCTGGTTTTGTAAGTCCAAAGCCAATCCTGTCCAGAAGCTCCTGAGATCTAGAACCTGCAAAAGAAGAAGAAGAAGGGATTTGGGTTAGATCCAATGGATCTAAGTAATGGCTAATATCACAATATAGTAAATGCATACATACACTCAGACATGCACCTCTAAAAAAGGTTGTGCTTAGGGCATGTGCATGAGAATCATCTAGAGAACCAAAAGAGGCACCATGTTTTCACTGACGTGTTTGTTTCATGTGAAGATACAGGGAAGCTAATCCAATAAAGTGTTTCATGAATGATCTGGGTCCTTCATGAGGGTAATGATAGAATAATTTCATTATACTTTATCTGCTACCCCTTTAAGGGCCAAGAGCACACATAATGTGTACATATGGGGAACATTCAGATGATCCAGCATCAATCAAAAAAGAATTACAAAGGCTTTCATGGCATCTGGTTCTGAATAGAGCTAATGGTAGAGTACAAAAATCTATGAACCAGATAAGGCACTTTGCTACATAGATGTTTAGATGGCACAAATAGTGAGGGCACACAATCCACAAATCTAGAGAGGGTATAGAAAAAACATGTAGATCCTTGCTAGGGGGTCTATTATATATAACATTCATAATGATGGCACAAATCAAATGGCAGAAACTCAGAGGGGACACAAATCAAAGAATAATAGTTTTTAGTTGCATTATGTCAAGGTTGCATAACCAGAGGGGAAGAATTAGCATAATAATGTTCCAAGGCATGGCATTGGTATGTATACTAAAAAGTTACATGAGGAAAGCAAGTGAGAAGATGATGCTTTAAAATAGAGATATGAATGTACTAGCAATGAGGACATGATAATAATCAATAAGTTTTCTTGTGGCAATAATCATGTTTAGATGCATATATGGCATGAAATATCAATTCACAATATGTGTTTTGGGCTAGTATTTTGAAGACATTGAATGCATGGTAACAAGTGAAAATTCAACTCACATTTTAGGCCTTTGTGTTCTCGGGTTTCAAACACTAGCAAGTTATGTGTACATACATACTAAAATAAGCATGCAATAATATTACAGTGCCACAGTGGACACAGTCCAATGAACATACAAATCAAGCATGAAAGTTTTACTTGTTCTATACACGCAAGCCCTCGATGAATACATATGTGTTCTTGAGCTATTGACATAGTCTAGTATGCCTTCAAAGACACAACATGGAAATAGCATGCAACGAACTAGTTAACAAAAAAAATATAGAGCCTTTGGAATATGCATTGCACTATGAAATGTTGATATGCTATCAAGTGGGATCTTAGGGTCTACAAAATTACCAGTGCTTTCTCATGATCAGGTTATGCAAACACACAAAGTACTAATTGTATCGTAGCCTTCTCAAAATAGAGATGCCTTAGCAATTTAATAACATGCCCTAATATGTATTCTCGAGCCTGCTAATAAGAACAAAGATGTATTCAAGGCTGAGCATAGAATAGAGAAAGAAATATATATGCATTGGAAAAATGTTAATGCCCAACCTGTGGTTCTTTCAAATAAAGATGGCAATACATATTGAAGCAAAAGAAGCCTTGAAGAAAAGAAAGTGTCAGGCCCTAGTTATCAACCTATGTATAAGAAATGAACAACAATTCATATTGCCCTAGCCTTGCATTATCAAGCTGGGTACATATACATCAAATGTAATACAATGCCTTAATAGATGCAAAAACCCATGCCCTAGCCTTGCATCATCAGGCTTTCAAAACAATTCAACAAGCTATCAGTGCTATAACAATGCAACAGAATGAAAACCAAATGTGCCCTAGGTTATCACAGTATGCCATGATTCATTCATAAGGTGATAGGAGAGCCATATAACATCTGGATAAAATCAAATGCCCTACGAAAAATAGAGAAGTAACAGAGGTACAATACAAATGCAATAAGGAAATGTTAACTAGTGCCATTCAAAATACATAGATTATTCCCTTGAAAGATTCAGTGAAATGAAATACAATGAAGTAAGCACTTACCTCAATCAAAGTTGCCAAATGAATTGTTGTTTCCAGTTTCATAATAGAAGGTTGTTGTTTCAGGTTGTTGATGAGTTCCAGACACTGCCAGATACTGAGTTCCAATTGCCTTTGCAGTGATGTTGCAATTTTCAAAGGAGGGTTTCCATAATTGCATATTTCTTTTGGTCTCCCATTTTTAGGGTCGAGCAACTTTTAGCTCCCTCTGATAATTTCTCATAGGCATAGTTTATATTTTTATAAAGATATTAATATAATTATCTCTCTTAGAGGGTAATTATATTAATTATTTGTGATGCCCTAGGTTCCCTTAGAAGTCATTTGTTTTGACTTAGGTGATAATGTTATTACAATCATGTTTTTCATGTATGAGGGAGAAGGGCTATTGATTGGTTGAATATATTTTTGGAATGTGGATATGCTTAAAATGTAAATATTATAGGTTTTCTCCTCTTTTTGAGTTGAGATTACCTTTAATATATTTAGGATCCACTTTGGCCTAAATTTTAGTAAGGGGGGAATATTTTTTTTAATGTTATAAGTCAATGCAAGAGCCTCATTGTAAGATATTTGACATATGGCATTTTATAAGCCTTGTCAAAATATCATTTATTCTGCATGACTTAGTGGGTCTTGGGTCTTTCTTTGACTAGTCTATTTTAGGGACTCCACTTTTTCCATTCCCCTATATTCTTAAGAATTGGGCATTCGTATTTTAGAGTGATGGGATCATGGTCCTAATGGCTAGATTTTTTCTATTCTTGGTGAGGTAGTGGACTTGATTGTAGATTCTACAGATTTCCTATATATGCCTCTCACTTTGGTGATAGTAGGCTAGTTCTTCTTTCCCTCATTCTCACAAGGTGAATGTTGTAGCTCTTTGAGAAGAAATCTGATATTTTGACTCCTTTTATTCCAGTTAATAGAAAATTGTCCTTCTTTTCTACAGCTTTGTGAGTTGATTTGATGAGTTTGATGTCATGTATTGTGATTAAAATTTGATCCTTTACTTGATATTACATTCATTTTGATGTTTGCAAGCACTAGTTTTTTTCTTGAAGTTTCAAATCTATGTGCATCTATATGTGTTTGAGTTGTGGAATCCATTCTCCCTTCTCATTTAGAATCGGCACCTAATTGTTTTCTAAGGGGAAAAATCAGATTTGGAAGAGTTGTGGTGTTTATGTTATGTGCTGGATTGTATTGTAAGTTTGTTTTTCAGTTTGTGGATCTATCCTGTTTGGTGAATCACCTAAGTTAGATTTAGTCATTTCAGTTTTATGCAACCCCTATCCCTTTCCCTTCAAAGTCAGTATAGTTCAGGTGATACAAATGGGGAAGCCGGCCCTTAATCCAAAGGTTTATTCTCAGTGAAGTAGTCCCACATCTTGAGAGTATTCCCATGTTTCATGGGATTTCTAGGTTCTATACTTAGCCATCACGGGTGCAATCCCTAGTGACAACAATTTTTGGCATGCCCAGTGGGACTGAAGACTCAATGAGTCTGATTTCCTAGAAAGTTTATTGCAAGTTATTGTGTGGTATTAGCAATAACAGTGTTTTGAGATCATACATGGTGACTCTAATGGTGTTTTATGTAGATCAGTATATAAGCTTATGAGTAGGATTCCAACTAGGCAGAGTAAGAATCCTTTTGTGTGTGCAGAGCTACCATCTATCAAGAAGAGGTCTAAAACAGCCCAAGCTAGTGCATCAAAATCTACAAATCTTACTCCCAATCCTACCCCTAAGCCTACTCACATTCCTACAAGTTCTTCCCCAATCTAGTCAATACATGTATTACCACCCATACAAGTAGCCCCTGCAATTCAAGTTCCCCTAAATCCTCCAATGGCTCAACCCAGATTGCATCCTTTCATAGCTTTCAATCAAGGAAGTCCTTTAAATTTGTAGCAGCATGATGACATACCTATATCATCCCCCAAGAGCTTACCTATGTTTATAGGAGAGGATCAAACATCAACTATTGAGCATATAAGAGATGTAGCATCCCTTTGTGCCCTACATAATATAACCCAAGATAATGTTGCTATGAGATTGCTGGCAGCCTCATTTAAGGGAAAAGCTTTGCAATGGTCCAAAAGTTTACCAGTTGGTTCTATTGTGGATTGGGATGGGTTGGGTCAGGCCTTGACCAATCAATTTGAAGATAAATTAGACCATCTCTCATTGGTTGAACATTTAACTACTATCAAAAGAGAACCTCAAGAATACATGATGGATTTTAATTTCAAATTTTAGAGGACATGGAATAGAATACTAGCAATGGTTAGACCTTCAAGCTAGCATGCTTTCTTGTATTATCTAAGAGCCCTTAATAGTGATATCTCTATTATGATCCAATCAATGGGTGGGAATAATCTACCAGCAGCATACGATCTTGCCATAAGAACTGAAAATAGTCTAATCCAAGCTAGAAAGATAGCCCCAAGGCCCCCAATGCCTATTTTTCTAGAGCTTCATCTTGTTCCTAAAGTAATTCCAGCCTTGGCATCTATTCCACCTCTCCTAGCTCCTCAACAAGTTGCTAACCTAGTTGTGAATCAATCCCAAGAGCTGACTGAGATTAAAAAGGCCTTGCAAATAGTTACTAATGAGCTGGTTAGTCTAAAGAAGTAAGAGTCCCAGCCTTACTAGCAACCCTATCAACAACCTTATCAGTAGCCCTATCAAAGTCATTACCAGAAAAACAAGCCCCAATACCAGCAAGGTCAAGCAAGAAGTTATAACCAAAAGACCAACCAACCTTATAATCCTAACATTCCTAGTGCTTCTAGGGAATTGGTGACAGTGAGCTGTTGGTCAATCAGATTCATGGCACTAATCTCACAAAAAGTGACACATTGAAGATGTACAAGCTTAGGGTCTAGGACCTAATAGAAGGTTTATGTGCCTTCAATTTAGTTTCTATTCCAAGAAATTAGAACATGCAAGTAGACAAGTTGGCTGCCATGGGAGCAGAATATGACATTCCAAAGGGTGTCTCAGATCTTGATTCTCAACATGTGAAGGTCTTGGTAAGACCTTCTATACCAGATAATCAAGTAAGCTAGCAAGTTTTTGAAAATGATGAACATATTTTCAATTTTCTTATTGTAGAAGCTGAGTTTTCTAGAGTGAAGCAAAGCAAACATGCTCATCAATATGATGATCAAATGTTACAGTTGAAAATCAATAGATTACCTAAAGGATTGGTCACCTTTGAGTCTATATTCAATTCTAATGATCAAATCAGAGGTGACAAGGCTAGTATGACAGTTAAAGAAGAACACTACCATTCTATGGAGGTCCTCAAGAACAAATTTCTCAAGTTAGGAAAGGTATGCACTTAGCCTAAAACACAAACTTTTGTTTCATTATGCTAGGAGTTTAGTGATGTATTTTCTTGGGAATACTATGACTTAAAGGGATTTGATCCTGATCTAGCCCAACACACCATTGAATTATAACCCCAAGCCAAGCCTGTAAGGTAGAAACAAAGACCCATCAATCCTAAGTTAGAGGTCCTAATGAAAGAAGAGTTGAGAAAAATGATTCAAGCTAATATTATTTTTCCTATTAAGCACACCTCTTGGGTCTCAAACTTAGTGCTAGTTAGGAAGAAGAATGGTGAAATTTGGCTGTGTGTAGATTTTAGAGACCTTAATGGGGCTTCATTAAAGGATCATCACCCACTACCATCTATGGAGCAGATTTTACAGTATGTTTTAGGATCTGACAGATTTTATTTGTTAGATGGCTTTTCTAGTTATAACCAGGTCCTAGTTAGAGAAGAGGATCAATACAAGACAACTTTCACTGCTAAATGGGGCACCATGGCATACAGAAAGATGCCATTTAGGTTGTCAAATGTTGCTACCACATTCTAGAAAGCTATGGAGATGGATTTTGTTGGCCTAATGAACAAATTTGTTCTGGTATATCTGGATGATATAACCATTTTCTCAAAAGACACAAAGGACCACCTGATTCACCTAAGGTAGATTTTTGAAAGATGTAGAGAGTTTGGAGTTTCACTGAATCCCAAGAAATGAATTTTTGTTGTTCACGAGGGTAGACTACTAGGAAACATTGTTTCCAAATAGGGAACAACTATTGACCCTGAGAGGGTGAAGGCCATTCTAGCTCTTCCTCTGCTAGCTCACAAGAAAGGATTGTAGAGTTTTTTTGGGAAGGATCAACTTTTTGAGAAGATTCATCCCAAATGTTGCTGCACTCTTGAAGCCTATGACTCAGATGCTTAAAAAGAATACAAGTTTTCATTGGACCAGTGAAGGAAAAAGGAGCTTTGAAGAAGTCAAGGAAGAAATTGCATCTGCTCCTACATTGGTAAATCCTGACTTCTCTAAAGATTTTATATTATATGATTTTGGGGATAAAGATAGTATTTCTACAATATTAGTTCAGCACAATGCTGAGAAACAAGAACAACTAGTAGCTTTCTATAGTGAAGGCCTAGATGGCTATGAGCTAAATTATTTACCTATGGAGAAGCATGTATTGGCCATTGTGAGAAGTCTAAAGAAGTTTAGACACTTTTTGTCTAACAACACAGTGCACCTAATGGTTGCCCATCCTTGCATAAAGGATTTCCTGTTAAATAAAGACCTAAGTCATAAGAGAGCTAGCTGGGTCACCAAGGTTATGGAGTATGATGTCCAGATCAAGGTGACCAAACTAGTTAGAGGGAAAGGACTATGTGAACAACTTAATGAGAAAACAACAGATCCAGACTAGCAAGAAGAGGAAGTTGTTTTGATGAATCAGGATGCTAGACAGAGCCCAAGCTGGACAACTGAAATGAAGTGTTACCTTGCTACTGGCCAGTGCCCTCAAGGCCTTGGGAGGAGTAAAAGAAGGTACTTTAGACTCTAGGCTACTCCTTTTGTTGTTATTGATAATGTTCTTTATAGAAGAGATCATGTTGATGTTTTATTAAGATGTGTTGAAACTAATCAAATAAAGAAAATACTAGAAGAATTTCATGATGGAGGTTCTAGTGAGCATTTTGCTACCAGAACTACTACTCTTAAGGTTCTAAGAGCTTGATACTACTAGCCTAGTTTGTATCAAGATGCTTTTGATTGGGTTAGAAAATGTAAGAATTGTGCCTTGTTTGCTAGAAAGCAAAAGCTGGCTGCCCTTCCCCTTCATCCTGTTGAGGTTGAACAGCCTTTCTCAAAGTGGGGTCTAGACTTTATTGGACCTATCAACCCACCATCTAGTGCTAGAAACAAATGGATAATCACTACCACAGACTACTTCACCAAGTGGACAAAAGCAGTGGCACTGAAGGAGGCTAATGAGACCTCTATTTTGAATTTTTATCAAGATATTATATCTAGGTTTGGTACTCCAGATTCAATTGTATCAAATAATGCCATGGCTTTCTTGGGAGCTACAATTTCAGAGTGGGCACTCAAAAATAGAATCTTTCTGAGTACCTCTTCTAATTATTACCCTCAGGGTAATGGCCAAGCAGAATCAACTAATAAGAACTTGCTCAGAACAATCAAAAGAGTTATAGAAGGAAATCAGAGAGACTAGCATAGCAAGTTAAAATTAGCCTTGTGGGCTGATAGAATAACACCTAAGAGGGCTACTGGTAATTCCCCTTACACATTGGTATATGGAAGGGAGGCTAGGATTCCCCTATCTACTGAGCTACCTACCCTGAGTTTGATTAAAGAGATTGATCTCATGCAAGAAGATGTTATGTAGGTTAGGTTGGCAAAGCTTATTGAATTAGAAGAGACAAGAAAGATGGCATTTGAAAGCCTGGAGGCTCATCATACCCAGGTCAAGAGAATTTTTTAAAAGAAAACAACACCTAAAGCTTTTAAATAAGGAGATTTAGTTCTCAGGTGGGATGAAGCAAAACATAAGCTAGGGAAACACACTAAGTTTGATGCTATCTGGACTAGACCATTTATGGTGATTGGATGCAAGGCCCACAATTCTTATCAGTAGGCCAACATGGATGGAGAGGAGCTACCCATTCCAGTGAATGGGATTCACCTCAAAGCTTGCTTTTGAGGTTCTTTCTACCATATATTTTTAGTAGTGTTAGAAGTTTTGGCTTTCTATTTTCCCTAAGTGCCTAGCACAGGTTGTTTCCAGTTCAATTTTCTTTTAGCCTTCAGTTGTTTCAGTTGAGCTTGGTTAGCAATAAGCCTAAATAGTTGTCAGGCAGTTAGTTTCAGTTTTGTTGGAGAGAATGAGTTTTGTTTTGGTTGGAGTTTGGTCAGTTGTTGTTAGTGACTCTGTGCCCAATGGATCTTCAATGTAGCTGGTCAAGATGCTTAGTAGGCAAGCACTCCAAAGAGGTTGCCAAAATGTTGTTATATTTTTGCACATTTTGAAAGCCTAATTACTAGATGAGCTACTGTAACCTAGTTTGTGTTATTAGGTGATCTGGATTAAATTTGTGTTCATTTCATTGCAATACATGAAAAAAGGAAAGGAAATGAATTGCATCTATATCTACACATACATCTATCTATAGCATTCATACTAAACAGAGAATAAGAAACTGAAAAAGAAAAGAGCATCTATCTAGGCTCACACAGGCCATGAGCATAGCCTTTACTAGAAATGAATAGATGAGTGTAAATATACATAAAAGAGATGTTCACATTGGGGTACCAGACATTGCCTAGTTTTGTAAGTCTGAAGCCCATCCTGTCTAGAAGCTCTTGAGATCCAAAACCTGCAAAAGAAGAAGAATAAGGGATTTGGGTTAGATCCAATGGATCTAAGCAATGGCTAATATCACAATATAGTAAATGAATGCATACACTCAGCCATGCACCTCTAACAAAGGATGTGCTCAGGGCATGTGCATGAGAATCATCCAAAGAACTAAAAGAGTCACCATGTTTTCACTAACATGTGCAGATACAGGGAAGCTAATCCAATAAAGAGTTCCCTGAATGATCTAGGTCCTTGATGAGGGTAACGATTGAATAATTTCATTATACTTTATCTGTTACCCCTTCAAGGGCCAAGAGCACACACAGTGTGTACATATGGGGAACATTCAGATGATCCAGCATCAATCACAAAAGAATTATAGAGGGTTTCATGGCATTTGGTTCTGAATAGAGCTAATGGAAGAGTACACAAATCTATGAACCAGATAGGGCACTCTATTGCATAGATGTTCAGATGGCACAAATATTGAGGGCACACAATCCACAACTCAAGAGAGGGTACAACAAAAACATGTAAATCCTTGCTAGGGGGTCTGTTATATATAACATTCACAATGATGGCACAAATAAAATGGTAGAAACTCAAAGGGGACACAAATCAAAGACTGATAGTTTCCAGTTCCATTATGTCAAGGTTGCATAACTAGAGGGGTAGAATTAGCATAATTATTTTCCAAGGCATGGCATTGGTATGTATACTAAAAAGTTACATGAGGAAAGCAAGTGAGAAGATGATGCTTTAAAATAGAGATATAAATGTGCCAATAGAAATGAGGACATGATAATAATCAATAAGTTTTCTTGTGGCAATAATCATGTTTAGATGCATATATGGCATGAAATATCAAGTCACAATATGTGTTTTGGGCTAGTATTTTGAAGACATTGAATGCATGGTAACAAGTGAAAATTCAACTCACATTTCAAGCCTTTGTGTTCTCAAGTTTCAATAGAGTAGCAAGTTATGTGTATAGGCATACTGAAATAAGCATGCAATAATATTACAGTGCCACAATGGACATAGACCAGTGAACATACAAATCAAGCATGAAAGTTTTACTTGTTCTATACATGCAAGCCCTTGATGAATACATATGTGTTCTTGGGCTATTGACACAGTCTAGTATACCTTCGAAGACACAACATGGAAACAACATGCAAGGAACTAGTTAACAAACAAATGCAAAGCCTTTGGAATACGCATTGCATTGTGCAATGTTGATATGCTATCAAGTGGGATCTTAGGGTCTAAAAAATTACAAGTGCTTTCTCATGATCAGGTTATGCAAATACACAAAGTACTAACTGTACGATAGCTTTCTCAAAATAGAGATGCCTTAGCAATTTAATAACATGCCCTAATATGTATTCTTGGGCCTGCTAATAAGAATAGAGATGTATTCAAGGATGAGCATAGAATAGAGAAAGAAATATATATGAACCAAAAAAATGTTAATGCCCAACCTCCGGTTCTTTCAAATAAAGATGGCAATACATATTGAAGCTAAAGAAGCCTTGAAGAAAAGAAAGTGCCATGCCCTAGTTATCGGGTTGTGAATAAGAAATGAACAGCAATTCATATTGCCCTAGCCTTGCATTATCGGGCTCGGTACATATACATCAAATGCAATACAATTCCTTAATAGATGCATAAACTTGTGCCCTAGCCTTGCATCATCGGGCTTTTGAAACAATTCAACAAGCTATCAGTGCTATAACAATGCAACAGAATGAAAACCAAACATGCCCTAGGTTATCATAGTATGCCATGATTCATTCATAAGGTGATAGCAGAGCCATATAACATCTAGATAAAATGAAATGCCCTATGAAAAATAGAGAAGTAACAAAGGTATGATACAAATGCAATAAGGAAATGTTAACTAGTGCCATTAAAAATATAGATATTATGCCCTCGAAAGATTCAGTCAAATGAAATGCAACAATGTAAGCACCTACCTCAATCAAAGTTGCCAAACGAGTTGTTGTTTCCAGTTTCATAATAGAAGGTTGCTGTTTCAGGTTGCTGAGGAGTTCCGGACACTGCCAAATGTCAAATTCTAGTTGCCTTTGTAGTGATGTTGCCATTTTCAAAGGAGGGTTTCCATAATTGCATATTTCTTTTGGTCTCCCCTTTTTAGGGTTGAGCAACTTTTAGCTCCCTTTGATAATTTCTCACGGGCATAGTTTATATTTTTATAAAGATATTAATATAATTGTCTCTCTTAGAGGGTAATTATACTAATTATTTGTGATGCCCTAGGTTCCCTTAGAAGTTATTTGTTTTTACTTAGGTGATAATGTTATTACAATCATGTTTTTCATGTATGAGGGAGAAGGGCTATTGATTGGTTGAATATATTTTTGAAATGTGGATATGCTTAAAATGTAAATATTATAGGTTTTCTCCTCTTTTTGAGTTGAGATTACCTTTAATATATTTAGGATCCACTTTGGCCTAAATTTTAGTAAGGGGGGAATATTTTTTTTCATGTTATAAGTCAATGCAAGAGCCTCATTGTAAGATATTTGACATATGGTGTTTTATAAGCCTTGTCAGAATATCATTTATTCTGCATGACTTAGTGGGTCTTGGGTCTTTCTTTGACTAGTCTATTTTAGGGACTCCACTTTTTCTTTTCCCCTATATTCTTAGGAATTAGGCATCTAAATTTTAGAGTGATGGGATCATCATCCTAATGCATGGATTTTTTCTATTCTTGGCAAGGTAGTGGACTTGATTGTAGATTCTACAGATTTCCTATATATGCCTCTCACTTGGTGATAGTAGCCTAGCTCTTCTTTCCCTCATTCTCATGAGGTGAATGTTGTAGCTCTTTGAGAAGCAATCTGATATTTTGACTCATTTTATTGCAGTTAATAGAAAATTGTCCTTCTTTTCTATAGCTTTGTGAGTTGATTTGATGAATTTGATGTCATGTATTGTGATTAAAATTTGATCCTTTACTTGATATTACATTCATTTTGATGTTTGCAAGCATTGGTTTTTTCCTTGAAGTTTCAAATCTATGTGCATCTATATGTGTTTGAGTTGTGGGATCCATTTTCCCTTCTCATTTACAATCAGTACTTGATTGTTTTCTAAGGGGAAAAATCAGATTTGGAAGAGTTGTGGTGTTTATGTTAGATGTTGGATTGTATTGTGAGTTTGATTTTTAGTTTGTGGATCTATCTAGTTTGGTGAATCACCTAAGTTAGATTTAGTCATTTTAGTTTTATGTAACCCCTATCCCTTTCCCTTCAAAGTCAGTACAGTTCAGATGATACAAACAGGGAAGCTGGCCCTTAATCCAGAGGTTTATTCTTAGTGAAGCAGTCCCACATCTTGAGAGTATTCCCATGTTTCATTGGATTGCTAGGTTCTATACTTAGCCATCATTTGTGCAATCCCTAGTGATAATAGGTACCAAACCTTTTAGGCAAAAATTAAGATCTGTGAATCCTACTTTGGCACCCAAGATGCAAGATGAACTCAAAAAGATGGTAGACACTGGGATCATCAAGCCTGACAAACATTCTACCTTGTTGTCAAACTTGGTTCCAGTCAGAAAAAAGAATGGTGACATTAGGTTGTGTGTTAATTTTAGAAATCTGAATGTCAATTCTTTGAAGGATAATTATGGTTTGCCTAACATGGAAAATATGTTGCAGAGGGTTACTGGATCAGAGTTAATGTCCATGATGGATGGCTTCTCTAGATATAATCAAGTCAAGGTCAAGGAGTCATAACAGTTTAAGACTGCATTCACTACCCCCTGGGGAACATATGTTTATGTTAAAATGCCCTTTGGTTTGACAAATGCTAGAGGTACTTTTTAGATAGCCATGGATGTGGCCTTTGTAGACTTTATAAAAAAGTTTTTGGTAGTATATCAGGATGATCTCATAGCATTTTCAAATAAGGAGAGTCAGCATTGTGAGCATCTTGAGAAGATTTTTATCAGGGCTTTAGAATATGGGGTTTCTTTGAATCCAAAAAAGTGTGCTTTTGGTGTTGTGGAAGGAAAACTCTTGGGACATATTATGTCTAAAGATGGAGTGAGGATTGACCTTGAGAGGGTTATGGCTATAGATAGGCTTTCCCCACCTAGAAATGTTAAAGGAATACAATCCTTCTTTGGGAAGGTCAATTTTCTAAGGATATTTGTTACAAATTTTGCAGAAATCAGTATCCCCATCTCTAGAATGTTGAAAAAAGAAGCAAAGGTTGAATGGAATGAAGAAACAAATGAATCTTTCAAAAGTATCAAAAAATCCATCAAAGATGCTCCAGTTTTAAGAACACCTGATTATGGTAAGCCCATGTAGATTTTTTCTTTTGCCTCTTGTCATACAGTTGCAGTAGTTTTATTGCAGAAGAATTCAGATGGATATGAACAACCCATATCATTTTTTAACAAATCCCTACAAGTAGCAGAACTAAAATATGACATTATTGAGAAGCAGGCTTATGCCTTGGTCAAGGCAGTCAAGGCTTTTAGATGTTACCTTGTAGGAGCTAAGGTGGTTGCTTATGTTTCTAGTGCTACAGTTAAGGATGTATTGGTACAACAAGAGGTTTCAGGGAAAAGATGTAGATGGATCAACAGGATCCAAGAATTTAACATTGATATTTAGGTTACAAAGTTCATAAGAGGCTTAGGTCTTGCAAGGTTAATGGCACAAAGAAACTTAGTTGCCAATCATATAAATATGTTAGAATAAGAATAAAGGCCATATATTTTTGATGTGGATTACTGTGACTGGTACAGGGATGTTATTTACTACTTGTAGAAATTGGTCCTTCCCCCTAAAATGGATGAAAACAAAAGGAGAACTATCAAGTTGAAATCTACAAGATATGCTATTATACATGGTAAATTGTGGTGGAGAAGCAATGGAGTGTTACTAAAATTCTTGGAACATGAGAGATCCAAGGCCTTGTTAGATGAAATGCACCAAGGTGTTTGTGGAGGGCACTATATGGAAAAAACCACAGCTCACAAGATTCTTAGGTCTAGATTCTGGTGGCCTACAATTTTTAAGGATGCATATCAGTTTGTAAGAAAATGTGATGCATGTTAGAGATTTGTTGGTAAGTTAAAATTTAATGGGAATTTGCCACTTAGGCTTGTTGCAGTTCAGGCTCCTTTCCAGAAGTGGGGTATAGATTTTATTGGAGAAATTCCAAACAAGTCTAGTGGTGGACATTCTTATATACTGGTGGCAACAAACTATTTTACCAAGAAAGTTGAAGTTATCCCTACTAGAAAGGCTACTAGCAAAGTTGTGACAGATTTTGTAATGCAAAATATTCTTACTAGATTTGGTTGCCCAGAGGTAATTGTGGTTGATAATGCAATGTGTTTTAGATCACAAGAATTTAATGATTTTTGTCAACAGTATGGGATACACATTCCATTCTCTTCCCCATATCATCGACAAGGAAATGGCCAGGCTGAGTCTAGTAACAAAAGTCTAATTAAGATTCTCAAGAGAGTATTGGATAAAAATAAGAAAGCTTGGGACTCAAAGTTATCTTTAGCATTGTGGGCTGATAGGGTAACTATAAAGAAGGCCATAGGTTGTGCTCCCTTTGATTTAGTGTATGGGATAAATGCTAGATTTCCTCAAAATAATCTATTGCAGATGCATAATTTTATCCAAGTATATGATGAATATTTAGATGATGAGATGAGGGTAAGAATGGATGAGTTAATCTAGTTGGATGAGGTAAGGAGAGATGCACATGAAAGAAATGAAAGGTTAAAGAGGAAATGTAAGAATTTGTTTGATAAAAGGGCTACCCAGAGAAGTTTTGAAGTAGATGATCTTGTTCTAATGTGGAATGCAAGATTTGAAGATAAAGGAAAGCATTGGAAGTTTGATCCTATCCGGTTGGGCCCTTAACTTATTGAAAGCAAATGGGGAACAAATTCTTATGTCCTAAAGGATTTGACTGGTGGTACTTTGGAATTGCCTATTCATGGACAATTCCTAAAGTTTTACTTCTCCTGAAGTATCTTTTCCATGAGTAGTAGTTTAGGTTTTCCTCTGTATAGTCATGTTGTTTTCTGGGTCAAAGTTTTGATTTGCTCTACTCTTCTAGGAGATTCTAGCTTACTTGTTGTATTTGTAGGAGATACACATCCCTGAGTATGAGCCACTATTGGTAGTATTCATTGTTTTTCCTATCCCCCCCAAAAAAAATTTTAAGTTTTGTCTTTTCCTAGTCTTTGTGTTGAATCCATCTCCATAATTTTCATTTCTTTAGGGTTCAAGTTTAGTCAAATTTGTAGAAACCCTAAGTGCTAGGGTAAAAATCCATTTGTATGCCTTTAAAATCCAAAACCCTAGTTTGCCTTAGCCTTGTTCTTTTCCTGCATTACTTTTTCGGGCCACTTATGTTTTAAAATGCACATGCACTTTATCCTTCCTGGTCAGTCACTTGTTCACGTAGTCTTTCAATGGTTAGCTTTTCTTTTTAGCATTTACCTGACTGTAGTGGTCACGTATTCTCCTGTTCCTAGCAGCTTGTCTCTTAACATTTTGAGACTTTGTGTGGCGGTTTCTTTTTCTTTTGGTTGCATGTTTGCGTGGTCAGTTGGCCCAGCATTTTAGCTTACTTTAAATCTAATGGAAGGTGTTTGATCTCATAGCTCTGACACACCCCATGAGATCATATGCTGACCGTTGATTCTTACAAGGCTACAGTGTTTCAAAGTAAGCGGGTCCACTACCAGGTTTGTGCAGTTGGTATTTTCTCATTGGTCCACGAAGTGATCAGTTTATGGTTATTAGTGGGGCCATGTCAGAGAATATGCAGAGCAGCAATGTAGGATTGATCTAGCAGTGGGCAATTGTTCTCATGGAGTATGTCAGAGCTACGTGAACTTAAGACAGTCGTTGATCTTGTTGTAGAACAGGTGGGTCCTGTGTTAGAGGTGATTGGGTAGAGGTAGCGAATGATATGTTGAAAAGTGGCATGTTTTTAGCTGGGCTCAAGGTTATCAAATGCATTTGATGAATTGGCAACTATGTCATTTTTATGGCCTAAGGTTTAGCGGTTCTGATAAAATCCTCTGTCTTCGCTTATTCACGAAGTAGTTTGGTGGGGTTCTAAGTCTTTTAGCGAATATGAAAATGTGTGTATTCATAGAATCTTAGAGTAAGTTAGTGAAGCCCTGAATCATTCAATGAATAAGTGAAGTCTTTGGTCACTATTTCTCACATTGAAACTCAGGGTTAGAAGTATGATTTAGCGACTTGGCAAATAAAGTTTTACGTGCATTTGCAGAGTATAACCAAGGGTTAAAGAAAGCTTTAAGTGATTCAGAAAAATGCTTTGTTCACTAAATCATTTGACTTGACCGTGGTTATGAAAAGAATTAAGTGACTTAAAGATCCCTTTGGCCACGTATTCACCAAATGGATAAAAGGATAAACACTTGTCGAGGGAAGTGGGACAGTTGTCATGATGTCACTGCGGTGTCAAATTTTGATTGGTCGAGCTAGTAAGGGATAAGGACATGTCAGTGGGCCCAAAAGTTTCAAGTGAGATGCTAGTATGGATGATCTAATAGATGGTGTAAGATCTCATAGGGTATGTCAGAGCTATAAGATTATAAGACCATCGTTTGATCTAAAGCTTATGTGGAGTGGGTCAAGGCTTGCCGATTCATTACCGACATGCTCTAATTTCATTGGTCAAGGGATTAATGAGGTGGTGAAGGATTTTAAAAGGTTTTTTTGACTGTTGAAGGATAATTGCGAGCCGCCTGATCTGCTAGGAATAAAATAGATCAACAGTCACTTTTTAATTTTCAGTCGGTGACCATTTTTGTTCAAATTCAAATTTCTTTGCAGGGTTAGGAGATAGTGCACCGAAAGGGCCATTTTGAAGGATCATTTTTTGTCATTTCTAGCTTGGTTGTGGGTGAGAATGTATGAAGATGATCCTGGTAGTTATTCCAGCATGATATAGCATGTCCTTGGGAGCCTCTACCGAGAAAAGATTGACAGGCGGGTCACACATTCTCTACTGTAGCCAGAATTAACAGGGCTTTTCTGATGATTTTGTGCTTGAAGCTGGTACATGGTCAGGTTGGTTCTACAGTTTTGTGATTTTTTTTAATCTCACTAGCCTTGCGCTTAGAGTCGGTCTTGTCTACTTTCATTTTGTTTGTTTGAGTTAGGTGATTTTGAATTTTTTCTTTGAGTGATCATCAGTTGCTTGTTGCAATCCTTGAGATAAAAGGATTTTTCATGATCACTCAAAGGCATTGGGAGTTAGGTGTTCATAATCTTTCTTGGTGAGCCCTATTCTCAGTTAGGGTTGTAAGAATTTTGTTTCAGTGCTTGTTTATGAGAGATAAAAGTTGCAGGTCTAAGCT
The DNA here is from genome assembly GCA_027943335.1 of Chamaecyparis obtusa. Classification (NCBI taxonomy): domain Eukaryota; kingdom Viridiplantae; phylum Streptophyta; class Pinopsida; order Cupressales; family Cupressaceae; genus Chamaecyparis; species Chamaecyparis obtusa. The sequence continues at coordinate 182,493 of BSBK01008889.1, read as the reverse complement.
GTAGTTTGCAAGCATGATTTGTTGTGACTGATTGTATGCGCAGAAAGGATTCATCATACTTAATACAAATATATGATTCTTCTCTCTCCTCTATGTCAAGTAAGGTAGGCTTTGAGCTTTCTAGTTTGTTACATATTATTTTATGTATGTATCTTCATTCTTGAGTTCTAATCTAGGATTGGATTAAATGATGCTCTAGATGGGATGTGAGTTTACCCTTGTCTACATAAGGATTCTTTGTAGGTAGTAAGGATTTTGGTAAATGTATTTATGGCTATGAATCTTAGATATTCTCTGATTTATGTATCTTTTTTGTCTAAGAAATCTTGCCCAATGGATGAGGCACTAGCCTAAATGAGTAAATCTCTTGTTAACATAATTGATTGAAGTTGTTTCAATCCAAATCTTAAAATAAAGAACCATGTTGAGTTTTAAATCTTTGGTTGTGTAGTTTGGTTACCCCATAGCAATGGAGAGTCAATGAATGTAAGGTTGGCATTTAGTACTTTCTTGCTATCATCTATTATATGAACCCATACTTTGGTGTGGAAGGTATAGTTTTCACTGGGTTAGGTGCACCTGCCTTGGTTTTGCAGTGCCAGAAGTGAAGAGGGTAGTCCTATCCCTATAGTTTGTCCAATTACCCTAAGATCTTTCTACATTTTGGAACTGACCACTCCTAAACTCTTTCTAAGGGTATATTGGTAGCCTAAGAGCATAAGCCATTTTGAAACACCAACACCTAAACTCAAGAGTTTCATAATATTTCTCTAAAATCCAAGGGGTACGAAATAGAGAAGCAAAAGTTAGCAAGATATATAAATGATTTAAAGTATAGCATTCAAGATGAATTAACTTTTGTCACATTGGAATTAGTCCACAAGCATTTCCAACTAGCCCTCAAGATTGAAGAGAAAAAAAAGAGGAGAGGGGAAAAAAGTAGAGGAAGAGTAAATTCATTCAAAGGTAGAGGGAGGTTTAATGGTAGAGGGACTTTCCCCTAGAAGTCAAAGAGAAGCCAACCATCAAGGCACTAATCAAGATACAAGTGGCAGAGATTCATTAAGAGGAAGAGGACCAAACAATGGTAGGGTTAGATCAAGAGGAAGAGGTCCTAATGTATTCATGGGGAGGTATTTCTCATGCAACCAAGTTGGCCACCAATCTTTCAGATGTCCTGAGAAGAATGGGAGTAGTAGCCAATGAGATAGGAGTGTGCAGTTGGCTCATGAAGAGGAGGACTACTAAAGCACTACCTATTTCCATATAGCCTCATCCAAGCATGTTGACCCTGAGAAGGGAGAAAATCTCATGTTCAATCGATCCTTGTTAGTTCCAATCAACAAAGAGCCAGCCCAAAGGAAATCTCTCTTCTGGACCACATGCAAGGTGAAGGGTAATGTATGCAAGGTAATTGTTGACTCTGACTCTACTAAAAATTTGGTTTCCTTAGAAATGATTACTAAACTTAGTCTAAAAATAATTCCACATCCTAATCCCCATAAAGTATCTTGGTTGAGCAAGGATTAATAAACCATTGTAAATGAGCAATGTCTAGTAGATTTCCAAATAGGAGACTATAAAGATAAGGTCATGTGTGAAGTTTTTGAGATGGATTCTTGCCATCTTCTTCTAGGAAGACCATGGAAATATGACACTAATGCCCAACATGATGGGAAAAATAATGTGTTCACTATAACCAAAAATGGTGAAGCTTTCACTATGACTCCTTTACCTAATGTTCCTAATGAGTCAACCTTGTCTAGTAGTGTTATGTTGGTCAAAGAGAAAGAGTTCTTGAAGGTTATTAAAGAGGACAATTTTCCATGTTTTTTGGTTGTAATCAGACCTAAAGAAATTCATCATGAAGTTAGGGGATTGAGCCTAGGAGTCAAGGAAAGTACTTGTCCAAAAGTAGTGGCAGATTTGCTTGATAAATATAGTGGGGTTGTGGTTGACAGTACTAATGATTCTCTTCCACCTAAGAGGGAGACTAGTCATTGCATTGATCTAATCTAAGGGGCTACTCTACCAAACAAAGTAGCCTATAAAATCACTCTAGAACAAAATGCTTAGGTAGCAAGGTAGAATCAAGGGTTGTTAGAGAAGGGTTACATAAGGAAAAGTATTAGCCCATGCATTGTACATGTAGTTCTTGCTCCTAAAAAGGAATGAACTTGGAGATTATGCATTGATTCTAGAGCCATTAATAGAATCACCATCAAATACTAGTTCCCAATTACTAGAATGAAAGATCTCATGGATTGCTTAGGTGGGGAATTTTTTTTTTCAAATATTGAACTCAATAGTGGCTACCATCAAATCAAGATTAGAGAGGGGAATGAGTGGAAGACAACCTTCAAAACTAATGGGGGATTGTTTGAATGGATAGTCATGCCATTTGGCTTATCCAATGCTCCTAGTACTTTTATGAACCTAATGAATGAAGTATTCAAACCTTTTCTTCATAGATTTGTGGTTGTTTATCTTGATGACATCTTAATTTTTAGTGGTAGCAAGAAGGAACATCTTCAGCACATAGATCAGGTCTTGAGGAGACTCCATGAGGAAGGCTCAAAGGTAAACCTGGACAAGTGTTCATTCTTGTAGGAGGAGCTTTTTTTCTTGGGTTTTGTGATCTCATGAGGAAGTCTAAAAATGGATCCTAATAAGGTAGAAGCCATCCTAAATTGGCCACCACCTACTTCATGCACTGAGGTAAAAAGCTTTCATGGACTATATAGTTTTTATAGGAAGTTCATAAGAAACTTTACTGCCATTTGTACTCCTATAATCAATACTATTAAAGGTGATAGAAAATGTGTTTTTGAATGGTCAAAAGAGGTCAATGAATCATTTGAGTTGTTGAAAAGAAAGATATCAGAACAACTAGTGCTTGTGTTACCTGATTTTCGGAAGGTTTTTGTGGTATAATGTGATGCTAGTAACAAAGCTATTGGAGGGGTCCTGAGCCAAGAAGGGAGGCTAGTAGCCTTCTTTAGCAAAAGAATAAATTAAGAAAAACAAAATCATTCTACTTATGATCTTGAGCTTTATGTTATGATTCAGTCCTTAAGGAAATGGAGGAATTATTGACAGGATAAGCTAGGATAGACTAGCTAGTCTATGCTCTGAACCTTGTCTAAGGACTCAAGTGTGCTCTAAAACCTATGGTTGATCTATAGGTTACTTGATACATTCAAATACCCCCTAATCTACCTAACTAACCCACCAAGTTACACAAGTTCAACTATCACCATGACAAGCTTTGCTTTCAGGCACTAACCCTTACATTAGCTCAATAAGGGTCTTTTAGCTTCCAGACCTACTCCACATCCTAACAGTCAGTTCTAATGAGTTCCAAGGACTTTTCATGGCTATGGTCACCTTTTAAAAGCATTCATAATATTTGGGGATCACCCAGTTTGGTAGTTCCTTTGTAATCTAGGGCTACAAGGAAGTGCCAATTAGGCTTCCTCCCAGATTTGTAGGGCTTGTTACTCCTTCCCTATGCAAAACCAAAATTATTTGCATTAAGGAATTCTCACACATATTCCTCAATCTCAAGGATTTTTGATTTCTTAAGTGCCCATGTGATCATACAGGTTATATGGCAAAAATGAAGGTTTCAAGGGTTTTAAAACCTCCTCTTTGTCTAGGTCTTCAACAGGACCCTTCTACAACTCTTCAAGCCTCCTCCTTCATAATAAATAACCTTCACTCATCCATATAGCATCCCTCCAAAGTTCTAGGCTTGGAACTCATTCCTCTGACTGCCAGAGTTCTTTTAGTGTTGTTGTAACCTAGCTGGGCTATGCATTAGCTCGTCTAGGGCTTTGTCAAATAGATGTTTGTACACATGATCTAGGCCCTTCATTGTAGGATACATTCATTGGGGTATCTACCTTTATATTCCACATTTCCATGGTGTTCCCATAGTGGAAACCAAAACTACAGCCCCTTCATTCCATGTCTCTCCAAAACTGGCAGAGAGTAGGCTAGAACAAAAAAAGAAAAGAAATACTACAACAGTAAAAAAAAATTGAAACTAATACACACAAATGAAAGTATAAACACTCCAACACATGATGCACACCAAGATTCACACAAAATAGAGTTGTATTCATAATATTCAGTCCATTTACAATGACTATTCCCTCAAAAACTTCACCAGTCTATTCCTTCCGTACTGAAGCTTGCACACTTTGACATCTAACCGTACGTTAAGGTTTTTCAGGTCCTTTTATGGTCTTCTTCCATCGATACATATATTCTTAGGGCTTTCTTTACATTTAGCAAGTCAAGACCATTTACAAGAAAAGTTGCTAAGCAATTTTCTCAAAATTTGCTAGCCACCTTTGAGCAACTTTATTGTTGCTTGAGCAATTTTTCTCTTTCATTACCAAGATCTACCTAGATCTTTCCAAGGAACTCTTGTGCTCTAAACTCCACCAAATTCTTATCCTAAGACCTCCAAACACTCTAACAGAGCAGTTTTACAAGTTGATAACAATCCTTGCATCAAAGTGCAATACAAACTAGAAAGACCAGGAGATTTCTAGGACTTATACTAAGCCTAGACACAACACAAATGAGTTAATCTCCTTGGAAACTCTTATTGTACTTAAATAGCATTAAAACACCAAAAATTGAAGGTGAGGGCCCTCATAGAGGTGCTCCTGCACCATACTCCCCCTCAACACAAGCTTAGGTACCTTGGGATCTAGAAGAGCTAGATCAACCCCAAACTTTTTGAATTGTCCTTCATCTATCCAAGTGGCTTCAGATTCAGGCTGACCTACCCATTTGAATAGATGCTCCATATAGATTTGATGCCTATTTTCCTTCTTCACCCTAGATACTAAGATTCTCTCTACTTTAGTCGGTTCCTTCTTAGGCATGACATTAGTGTCTATGTCTTGTAACACCTTTGGTGGACCTGTACCTTGCTGACTAAGATCTCCCTTAAAGATAACCAGGTCTGCAACATTGAACACCAGTGAAATAGCTAAGTCTGAAGGAAAATCCACCTTGTAAGAATTCTCTCCATATTTTTCTAAAACCTTGCATGGACCTACTCTCCTCATTTGTAGTTTAGTAGGCATGCCTTTTTGTATTCTTGCTTTGTTGAGATGGACCATGACATAGTCCCCAATCTAAAATTGTACTTATTTCCTCTTTTCATCCACTTTAGCCTTGAGCCTTTGAGTAGACTCCAGAATGGTTTTCTTCACTTTCTCTTGAACCTCCTTGATAGTTTGAGTGAAATCTTCAGCTTGTCCACTCTTCAACTCCATGGAACCTAAATCTCTCAACTCACACACTCCTCTGGGGTGTCTTCCATACTCTATCTCAAAAGGACTTCTTCCTGTGGTCTTGTTCACACTATCATTATATGCATATTCAGCCTGAGATATCACAAGATCCCAAGTCTACCCATACTTCTTTTTCAAACACCTTAGTAAGTTACCAACCACCCTATTGATGACCTCAGTTTGACCATCAGTTTGAGGATGGTATGTTGAACTCAAAGAGAGATTAGTTCCCAGCCTCTTCCATAAAGTTTGCCAAAAATGGCCCATGAACTTGTTGTCCGTATCTGACACAATGCTCAAAGGAAGTCCATGAATCCTAACTATCTCTTTGAAGTAGAGATGTGCCACATAACTAGCATCATGAGTTGTTTTGCAAGGAATAAAGTGACTCATTTTAGAGAACCTGTCAACAAAAACATAGATACTATCCATACCTGATTTGGTTTTAGGGAGTCCAACCAAAAATTCCATACTTACACACTCCCAAGGCCTATTTGGAATTGGTAGGGGTTGATAGAGTCCTGCATTGCTTGAACCTTCTTTAGCTCTTTGGCATACTCCACATTCCTCAATATACCTCCTGACATCCCTTGCTAGCTTAGGCCAAAAGTAGTATCTCTGTACTAACTCCAAAGTCTTGTTTATGCCAAAATGACCACTTAGGCTTCCATTATGCTTCTCTTGGATTAGATTTTCCCTCATGGATCCTCTAGGTACATAAATCTGATTACCTTTAAACAATAGTCCATTCTAAAGGGTATAATCTACAAACTCACCATGAAAATGGTTCTCAAACTCTAGGCACACCTTGTAGGCTTGTGAGAAGTCTTCATCCTCCACATATAGGTCTTTGAAACTTGCAATTCCAATGCTTTGTAGTTGTACCTCTTGGACAGTCAATAACTTCCTACTTAAGGCATCTGCTACCTTGTTGAGCTGCCCTTTCTTATGCTTGATTGTGAAGGTAAAGGAATAGAGATATTCCATCCACTTCAAGTGCCTATTATTGAGCTTTTCTTGAGTGTTTATGTAGCTTAAAGCCTGATTATCAGTAAAGATAACAAATTCTTTTGGCAAAAGGTAATGCCTTCACTTCTTGAGAGATTGTGCTAATGCATACACCTCTAAGTCATAAGTTGAATACTTCTTCTTTGCTTCATTGAGTTTCTCATTGAAGAATGCCATAGGTCTTCCTTCCTGACTCAATACACCCCCTACTACTACACCACTTGCATCACAGTCAATGGTGAACAACTTCTCAAAAGTTGGCAAGAGTAAAATAGGTTTTGTGGCTACTGTTGTCATATTTTTGCACATTTTGGAAACCTAATTACTAGATGAGCTATATCCCCCTAGTTTGCATTATTATGTGATCTATATTAAGATTTGTGTTCATTTCCATTGCCAAGTACATGAAAAGAAAGGAAGTATTACTGCATCTAAGATTACATGTCATATCCTGATATGTTGTACAGAAAAGGAAAGAACTGAAAAGAAAAACATTCATATGAGGTCACACATGTCGTGAGCATAGAAAATACAAGAATTGCATAACTGAGTGCAAGTATACATAAATTAATGGAGCTAGATGCAGGGGTACCAGACATTGCCTGGTAGGCAGTTGATCTTTTTTGTCCCCAGTGTGCTCCAGTGATCATGAACCTGCAGAGAGAGAAGAAGAAGGGGTTAGATCCAATGGATCTAAGCAATGAATGATGCCACAACATCTATGATCATGCATATGTGCACTCAGTCATACACATCTGGTATGAGCTATGCTCATGACATGTGCATCAAGGAGCTACCAAAATATAAGGGCACCATTGTTTTCATTGACATGTTTGTTTCATGTGCAGATACAGGGAAGCTGATCCAATAAAGAGCTCTGTGAATGATCTGGGTCCTTGTTGTGGGTAATGATAGAGTAATATTATTGTACTCTATTTGTTACCCCTTCGAGGGCCAAGAGCACACACAGTGTGTACATATGGGGAACAGTCAGATGATCTAGCATCAATCAATAAAACAATAATAGAGGGCTTTATGGCATCTAGTTTTGAACAAAGCTAATGGCAGAGTACATAGATATATGAACTAGATTGGGTTATCTATTGCATAGGTGTTCACATGGCACATACATGTTGAGGGAAGACAATCCACATGTTTAGAAAAGGTACAACAAATGATGCTTTAAAATAAAAATTAATGCATTACATTTAGGGCATAAACGTGTTTCAAATCTGCATTCTATAATGATGACATAGTATGGATATGGTAATCTACATTATAGGCTAGTTGAAAAAGGCAAATGTTCATAGTTAGCATGGCATGATGTATGAATAACAAAGAACCCATAAGAATAGAGCTAGTAACAAAGCATGACAATCAATGGGCATAAATGTAATATCCTTCCTGTATAGGAATTAGTGCATGAGCAATTTGAGGTTGATAGTGAACAAATCAGATCTAGGTGCATATGTGCCTCTAAGAGTACAAAACATGGTCAAATCTACAGGCTCTCATGGTGATTAAAAATGCAATAATAGGGCATGATAAACAACAACAATGCTATGATCCCCTATCCTTTCATGGATATAACAGCACATGGCATGACATCATTTCAATGGAGAGGCTTAGCATTACAATGAAAAGAAAGATTCCTCAAAGAAAAATGAATCAGTGCTATATCATCAGGCTAGATTGATAAAAGTGGAAATCCAATTCATATAATTCCCTGGCCTACATTCTCAGGCTTGTTGATAATATTAATACAATGGATGTCGTGCCCTAGCTCAAAGTATGAGCTTCAAAGTTCATGGGCTAGGAGTGAAACACAACTAGCAATATCAAAAAGAGAGTTTCAAAGCAAAGAAAGCATTAGCCCAGATGCAGGTTCATGGTATCCAAATTGGAATTTACAAATAGCTAGCATGATGCCCTTGATGAACAATGCCTTTGTGTTCTTAGGCTTTCCAAATAGAGAATCAAATATATGCAAGCAACATTGCTATGTAATCGGGCTACACATATATAATGGTATCAATAGAATTCAATGCAAACTGATGCAACTCCCAGTGAATGCTCAGGCTATGTAAACAATCCACTATACTTGGCATTAGATAGATGCAATAGGAAAAAAATACAACATAGCAATGATGCCAAAATGCTATCAGATGCAAAGGATAAAATGAGGTGTCTTCAAGGCCGAGGATGTGGAGGTGTTATGATACCGGTATATTAAACAAAAGTGCAATTAGAATGAGTATGTCTACATTATATCAACATTAATATGCCTTATCATATGATCATCAAGCCTATTAAGGTAATGTAGAGAATAGCAATATGGTAGTGCCCTAACCCAAGTTTCATGGGTTCTTCAAATAGCAATTCATAACCTAATGCCATTATGTAGTCATACAAAGAATTCATGTTCATAGTCTTTTCAAGATTCAAAATAGAGAGTAAATGAAAAACAAAAAGCAACTCAATATCAAATAATTGTGCCCTAATATCACAGTGGCCATTAATAAACAATGAAACATGCAATCAACAGTAGATTCAAACATCAGATGCCATGAACAAAGAAAGATAAACAGTGCTATTCCAAATGATTCAATGCCATTTCAAATGAAGACAGAGCTTTTTGAGATGCAAAGTAATGAAAATGAATCTTTGAAATGCCTACCTCATATCAATAAGATGTTGTTGATGTTTCTTTTTCAAGAATGCAAAGTTGCTATTCAGGGTTGCAGAGGAGTTCAGTATGTGCCAGTTGCCAAGTTGGAAGCCATGATTGTAGAAGTTGCCTTCTCAAATGTAGGGTTTCAATTATGACACATCTTTCTTTTGTCTCCACTTTTTAGGGTTGAGCATATTTAGCCTTTTTGATATGTATTCCATAGGCATGGGTTTTATTTTTGTAGAATATTAATATGGTTATCTTTTTGAAGGTAATTGTATTAATTATATTTGATGCCATAGGTTCCCATCATAGAAGTCATTTTGACTTAGGTGATAAATATTTCAATCATAGATTTTAGTACGGGGGGACTATTATTTTTTAGATTATTCACGTGTTAGGTGGATAGATATAAATTGTAAACATTTCAAATATGCTTTCCCCTCTTTAGGGTTGAGAGTTATTTGAGAATGTATTTAGGATCCACATTTTTAGTGAGTGGGCTTATGTTTTTATTGTTATAATTCATTGCTCATATTATTGTAAGACATTTGACATGTGGTGTTCTTATAAACCGCTGTCAGAATATCAGTTACAACATGACTTAGTGGGTTTTGGGTCTCCCTTTTGACGATCTATTTTAGGGACCCGACCTTTTCCATCCCCTTAGATTCTCAAGAATTTGGCATTCAAATTTTAGAGTGGTGTGATCATGGTCTTAGTAGCTGAATTTTCTATTCTTGGTGAGGTAGTGGACTTGATTGTAGATTCTACATATTTTATATAAATGCCTCTCACCTTTGGTGATTGAAGGCTGGTTCTTCTTTCCCTGATTCTCAAAAGGTGAATGTTGTAGCTCTTGGAGGAGCAATCTGATATTTTGACTCCTTTTATTCCAGTTAATAGCAATTTTCCTTCTTTTCTACATCTTTGTGAGTTGATTTGATGAATTTGATGTCATGTACTATGATTGAAACTTGATCCTTTACTTGATATTTTGTTCATTTTGATGTTTGCAAGCATTGGTTTTTCTAAGGTTTCAATCTATGTGCATTTATATGTGTTTGAGTTGTGGAATCCATTTTCCCTTCTCATTTACATCTAGCACCTCATTATTTTCTAAGGGAAGAATCAGATTTGAGAAGAGTTGTGGTGTTTAGGTTATATGTTGGATTACATTGTGAGTCTATTTTCAGTTTGTGGATCTATCTAGTTTGGTGAATCACCTAAGTTAAATTTTAGTTATTTCAATTTCATGCAATCTCTCTCCCTTTCCCTTCAAGTTCAGTTTAGTTGAGGTGATACAAATGGGGAAGCGAGACCTTAATCTAAAGGTTTATTCTCAGTGAAGTAGTCCCACATCCTGAGAGTATTCCCATGTTTCACGAGATTGCTAGGTTTTATACTTAGCCATCATGGGTGCAATCCCTAGTGACAATAGTTTTTGGCACACCCAATGGGACTTGTTTGTTTCCCATCATTCACTAGGATTTTGGTGTGATCTTCTGTGCAATCAGCCTTCAAGAGGTGGTTTGTTTCTAGCACCATGGTGACTCTAAGATAAATCTATTGGTTTTAGTAGTTTAAGTTCTGAAAAGTTTTAGAAAATATATTTTACCAATCCATTTGATGAACAAGCATTTCAATTCCTAATTCATATTCTCCCTATCACCCCCCATATCATGAGAAATCTGCCCATGTTCTTCAATTCAAGTACCAGTAACCCAAACACCGGTTACTCTATTTCAAACTCCCTTAAACCCTCCAATGGCTTAGCCTAGGCCACAACCTTTTGTAGCCTTCAATCAAGGTAGCCCTCAAAATTTGCAGTAGCATAATGATATACCTATCTCAGCCCTTAAAATTTTTCCTATCTTTATGGGAGAAGATCAAACGTTAGCCATTGAACATATAAGAGATGTGGTCTCTCTTTGTTGTCTTCATAACATCACTCAAGATAATGTTGTTGTGAGATTACTAGCAGCCTCATTCAAGGGCAAGGATTTGCAATGGTTGAGAAGTTTGCTAGTTGGTTCTATTACTGATTGGGATAGGTTGGGAGAAGCCTTGACCAATCAGTTTGAAGATAAATCAGACCATCTTTCACTAGTCGAGCACCTAACTACTATCAAAAGAGCACCTCAAGAATACATGATGGATTTTAATTTCAGATTTCAAAGAACATGGAAAAGAATACCATCTACCATTAGGCCATCCAGCCAACATGCTTTCCTATATTATTTGAGAGCCCTCAATAGTGATATCACTATTATGATCCAGTCATTGAGTGGGAATAACCTTCCAGCAGGATATGATCTTGCCATAAGGGCTAAGAACAGTCTAATCCTAGTTGGGAAGATAGCTCCAAGACCGCCAATGCCTATTTTTCTAGAGTTACACCTTATCCTAGAATCAGTTCCAGCTCTAGTGTCTATCCCACCTATCCCAGTTCCTGCTCAACAAGCTACTAGCTCAGTTGCAAGCCAAGCCTAGGATCTGGATAATATCATGAAAGCATTGCATACAATCTCTAATAATTTGGTTACTATGAGTAAGAAGTTTGACTCACAAGTTTCCCCGTAGCCTTACCAGTAATACCCACAACCCCTCCTGTAAGTCTATCAGCAGCCTTACCAGCTACCTTATCAGAATCATTATTAGAAAAATAGGCCCCAATTCTAGCAAGGCCAACAAAATCAAACAAGAAGTTACAACCAAAAAGCTAGCCAGCCTTACAATCCTAACACTCCTAGTGTCTTTAGGGAGTTGGTTCCTATGGCTCAAAACAACATGGTACAAGATTATCAATGGGATGCCCATGCAATCAGTAGTATGCTCAAGGAGTTTGTCTAGTGGGTTATGCTCAGGCCCTCATGGTACAGAATAATGTTACCATGCCACAGGAGATGGTTCAAGGACCAGGCCAACAATGTCTAGTTGCCACCACAAATGAGTTTCAGCTTCCTGAGATGACATTGGTGAACTTACAGAAGGAGGAATTTTGTGGGGTGATTTCTTCACCTAATGACAACTCAACTTATACTCCTGTTGTAGCTAAGGGGGAGATCAAGAAGAAGAAGAGACCTCATGTTGCTGAGGAGAACCTAGAAGCTTTGTAGACTAGATAGGAAACTCACAAGGTTTAGATCCCAAGTTTCTTTCCTGGTAAGCCCACTAGCACTCCTATTAAAATTCCAAGCTTTAGGATTTCTCCTTCATTTTAGAATCCTAGTAAACAAGAACCTAATCTCCATGCTTTTTTTGAGACTATTCATGACCCTATCTCAGATTTCTAGCCACCTCATCCTATTCCTATAGAAGAGACACCTGTGATGTTTGACTTCCTATATGATAGTGAACCTATCTTGCAATAGATTAAGCCTTATGATCCCATTCCTGAAGAGGCCCCTACACCTCATAGTATTTCAAGAAACCAGGAGGAGAATGAATTTTATCCTTGGGGTGTATGTTTTCATGATGATCATAAGGAACAAATAGATTTATTGCATAAAGATGGATTAGAGCAGCCAAATAAGGATAAGAAAGAAAGAGAAGAAGGTGAGATCCTAGCTGATTTGTTTGAGGAAATGCCTTCTTATATTGAACAAGAAAAGATAGTACAAGACCCACTTGTTGAGCTCACTGATTATGACAAGAAAGATGATGTAGTTGTTGCTAACTTAGAACAACAGGATAATTTTGATTTTATGATAAATGCTTTTTGGTCAGATTTTCTTTGTGTCCCTCATCTTCCTGAAATAAATGATAACATGTATGTTCCTAAGGAAGTCCTTTCATTTCAAGAAGCTAATGTTGTACTAGTGATTGAGCCTGGGCATGTTTGCAATAAAGTGGATAATGAATCTCAGGATTCCTGTTTCCTAGATCATGAGATGGGGGTATTTATTAAGGATCTAATGCAATTTGATAACTTGGATAAGCTATTGGATGCTCTAGTTGATGAGGAGGAGGATCCTCAAACTGTAGTAGAAGAAATGTTGAAGAAGACTATCATGGAGGGGCCAAAATTTGAAGACATTGCTGAAGATGTTTGTAAGATGCACACTGAGCAACAGGAGAGGCCTGGTTTTATGCTCTCTAGGGGGTGTCCTATCAGATATATTTCCAAGGTGGGGTCAAGCAAGGCATCTATACTTAATGATTTGATGGAGGGTGATGTCAAGAGTTCACTCATTAGTGACCCTGAGCTTATTCAATTTTATCAATCTCCCTAGGAAGGTAGCACTTATGATCTATTTGAGGTGAGTTGTCTAGACTACAAGTTTCAAGAGTTGATATGGCAGGTAGTTCAATACATTTTTGTGTTTCATATTCTTCCTATTAGCATTGAGTGTGAAAAGTATAATATTTTGAGAAGAATGGGAAGTTATTTAAACAATCTAGTTAATGGATTTGTTTAACTAGTTTGTTGAGACTGGTTAGAATAGGGTAGGATAGAATTTTTTATTTCCTGTTTCCCCTAAGTGCCCTAGCATAGTTGTTTTCAATTGAGTTTCACTTAGTAATAATCCTAAGTGGTTGCCAGGTAGTTGTTTCAATTTTCTTGGGAAGGAGTTTGTTTTGGTTGGGAGCCAAGTTCAGTTTTAAAGCTTAGTGACTCTTTGCCCAATGGATCTATCAGGTAGTTGGTCAGTATGCTTAGCAAGCAAGCACTCCATAGAGGTCGCCAGAATGTTGTCATATTTTTGCACATTTTGGAAACCTAATTACTAGATGAGCTATATCCCCCTATTTTGCATTATTATGTGATCTGGATTAAGATTTGTGTTCATTTCCATTGCCAAGTACATGAAAAGAAAGTAAGTATTATTGCATCTAAGATTACATGTCATATCCCGATATTCTGTATAGAAAAGGAAAGAACTAAAAAGAAAAACATTCATATGAGATCACACATGCTGTGAGCATAGCAAATCCAATAATTGCATAAATGAGTGCAAGTATACATAAATTAATGGAGCTAGATGCAGGGGTACCAGACATTGCCTGGTAGGGAGTTGATCTTTTGTGTCCCTAGTGTGCTCTTGTGATCTTGAACCTGTAGAGATAGAAGAAGAAGGGGTTAGATCCAATGGATCTAAGAAATGAATGGTGCCACATCTATGATCATCCATATGTGCACTTAGTCATAGACCTTTGGCATGGGCTGTGCTTAGGGAATGTGCATCAAGGAGATACCAAAATATAAGGGCACCATTGTTTTCACTGATGTGTTTGTTTCATGTGCTGATACAGGGAAGCTCATCCAATAAAGAGTTATGTGAATGATCTGGGTCCTTGATGTGGGTAAAGAGAGAGTAATCTTATTATACTCTATCTATTACCCCTTTGAGGGCCAAGAGCACACATAGTGTGTACATATGGGGAACAGTTAGATGATCCGGCATCAATCAATAAAAGAATAACAAAGGGCTTTATGGCATCTAGTTTTGAACAGAGCTAATGACAGAGTACATAGATCTATGAACCAGATTGGGAACTCTGTTGCATAGGTGTTCACATGGCACATACATGCTGAGGGCACAAAATCCACATGTTCAGAAAAGGTACAAGAGATGATGCTTAAAGATAAAACTCAATGCATTACATTTAGGGCATAAACATGTTTCAAATCTGCATTTTGTAATGATGACATAGTATGGATATGATAATCTACATTATAGGCCAGTTGAAAAAGGAAAATTTTCATAGTTAGCATGGCATAATGTCTGAATAATAGAGAACCCATAAGAATAGAGCTAGTAATAGAGCATGATAATCAATGGGCATAAATGTAATATCCTTCTTGTATAGGAATTAGTGCATGAGCAATTTGAGGTTGATAGTGAACAAATTAGATCTAGGTGTATATGTGCCTCTAATAGTACACAACATGATCAAATCTACAAGCTCTCATGGTGATCAACAATGCAATAATAGGGCATGATAAACAACAATAATGCTATGATCCCCTATCCTTTCATGGATATAACAACACATGGCATGACATCATTTTAATGGAGAGGCTTAGCATTACAATGAAAAGAAAGATTCATTGAAGAAAAATGAATTAGTGCTATATCATCAGGCTAGGTTGATAATAGTGGCAATCCAATTCATATAATGCCTTGGCCTACGTTCTTGGGCTTGTTGATAATAGTAATACAATGCATGCCATGCCCTAGCTCAAAGTATGAGCTTCAAAGTTCACGGATTAGGAGTGAATCACAAATAGGAATATCAAAAAGAGAGTTTCAAAGCAAAGAAAGCATTAGCCTAGATGTAGGTTCATGGTATCCAAATTGGCATTTACAAATATCTAGCATGATGCCCTCGATGAACAATGCCTATGTGTTCTCGGGCTTTCCAAATAGAGAAGAAAATATATGCAAGCAACATTGCTATGTAATCGAGCTATGCATATACAGTGGTATCAATAGAATTCAATGCAAACTAATGTAATGCCTAGTGAATGCTTGGGCTATGTAAACAATCCACTATACTTGGCGCCTGATAGATGGAACAAGAAATAAATATAGCATAGAAATGATGCCAAAATGCTATCAAACGCAAAGGATAAAATGAGGTGTCTTCAAGGCTAAGGAAGTGGAGGCATTATGATACTAGTATATTAAACAAAAGGGCAATCAGAATGACTATGTATGCATTATATCAATATTAATATGCCCTATCATATGATCATCGAGCCTGTTAAGGAAATGCAAAGAACAACAATATGGTAGTGCCCTAACCTAGGTTTCACGGGTTCTTCAAACAACAATTCATAACCTAATGCCATTATGCAGTCATACAAAGAATTCATGTTCATAGTCTTTTCAAGATTCAAAATAGAGATTAAATGAGAAACAAAAAGAAAATCAATATCAAATAACCATGCCCTAATATCATAGGGGCCATTAATAAACAATGAAACATGCAATCAATAGTAGATTCAAACATCAGATGCCATGAATGAAGAAAGATAAACAATGCTATGCCAAATGAGCCAATGCCATTTCAAATGAAGACAGAGATTTTCGAGATGCAAAGCAATGAAAATGAATCTTTAAAATGCCTACCTCATATCGATAAGATGATGTTGATGTTTCTTTTTCAAGAATGGAAAATTGCTATTTGGGTTGCAGAGGAGTTCAATATGTGCCAGTTGTCGAGTTGGAAGCCATGATTGTAGAAGTTGCCTTCTCAAATGTAGGATTTCAATTATGACACATCTTTCTTTTGTCTCCCCTTTTTAGGGTTGAGCATATTTAGCCTTTTTGATATGTATTCCATGGGCATGGGTTTTATTTTTGTAGAGTATTAATATGGTTATCTTTTTGAAGGTAATTGTATTAATTATATTTGATGCCATAGGTTCCCATCATAGAAGTCATTTTGACTTAGGTGATAAATATTTCAATCATGTATTTTAGTATGGGGGGACTATTATTTTTAGAATATTCATGTGTTAGGTGGATAGATATAAATTGTAAACATTTCAAATATGCTTTCCCCTCTTTATGGTTGAGATTTATTTGCAAATGTATTTAGGATCCACATTTTTAGTGAGTGGGGTTATGGTTTTATTGTTATAAGTCATTGCTCATATTATTGTAAGATATTTGACATGTGGTGTTCTTATAAACCATTGTCAAAATATCAATTACAACATGACTTAGTGGGTTTTGGGTCTACCTTTTGACTATCTATTTTAGGGACCCCACTTTTTTCGTCCCCCTAGATTCTCAAGAATTGGGCATCCAAATTTCAGAGTGGTGTGATCATGCTCTTAGCAGCTGAATTTTCTATTCTTGGTGAGGTAGTGGACTTGATTGTAGATTCTACATATTTTCTATATATGCCTCTCACCTTTGGTGATTGAAGGTTGGTTCTTATTTCCCTCATTCTCACGAGGTGAATGTTGTAGCTCTTGGAGAAGCAATCTAATATTTTGACTCCTTTTATTCCAGTTAATAGCAATTGTCCTTCTTTTCTAGAGATTTGTGATTTGATTTGATTTGATGAATTTTATGTCATGTACTATGATTGAAACTTGATCCTTTACTTGATATTTTGTTCATTTTGATGTTTGCAAGCACTAGTTTTTCTAAGGTTTCAATCTATGTGCATTTATATGTGTTTGAGTTGTGGAATCCATTTTCCCTTCTCATTTACAACCAGCACCTGATTATTTTCTAAGGGAAGAATGAGATTTGAGAAGAGTTGTGGTGTTTAGGTTATATGCTGGATTACATTGTGAGTCTATTTTCAATTTTTGGATCTATCCAGTTTGGTGAATCACCTAAGTTAAATTTTAGTTATTTCAATTTCATTCAATCTCTCTCCCTTTCCCTTCAAGTTTAGTTTAGTTCAAGTGATACAAATGGGGAAGCTGACCCTTAATCTGGAGGTTTATTCTCAGTGAAGCAGTCCCACATCCTAAGAGTATTCCCATTTTTCATGGCATTGCTAGGTTTTATACTTAGCCATCACGGGTGCAATCCTTAGTGACAACAACTACCTCTTGTTTCAAGGTTTGAAATTCTTTCTCAGCTACCTCAGTCCAGTTGAACTTAGTTTTTAGTCTTCCTTTGATGGTGTCTAATACTGGTGCACATATCCCACTGATGTTCCTCACAAACTTCCTATAAAATTGTGTCAAACCATGAAAACTTCTAACTTCAGTCCCTATTTTAGGAGCAAGCCAATTCAAGATTGCCTCTACCTTTCTTGGGTCCATTTTTCAAATTTCCCTTGGACACTACAGAGCCCAAATAAATCAGCTCTTGCTGCATGAACTCACACTTTTCTAGATTGATGGCTAGCTGCTCTTCATGTAGCTTCTTCATAACAAACCTTAATTATTCTAGGTGTTCTTCTTTTGTCTTTCTATAGATGAGTATATCATCTAGATACACCACCACAAATCTTCCTGTGAAGTTTTTCAAGACCTCATTCATCAACCTCATGAAGGTGCTGGGGGCATTGGTAAGCCAAAATGGCATCACAAGCCACTCATACAAACCATCAGTGGTTTTAAAAGTGGTCTTCCACTCATCACCCTCCTTAACTCTAAATTGTTGATAACCACTCTTCAAATCCAACTTTGTGAAATACATAGCACCTCCTAAGCAATCCATCAAATCTTCTATTCTTGGAATCAGGAACCTATACTTGATAGTGATCCTATTAATAGCCCTTGAATCTATGCAAAGTCTCCATTTTCCACCTTTCTTGGATTCTAAGACCACTGGTACTACACATGGACTAATACTCTTCTTGATTATCCCTTGATCCAATAACTCTTGTACTTGCCTTGCCACTTCCTTTTTATAATCTGGGGTAAGCTTATATGTTGCTTTATTAGGCAAAGATGCACCAGGTACAAAGTCAATTTGATGACTTATAGCTCTTCTAGGAGGTAGGGTGGCAGGGGTTCCATGACTCACTATGTCTTTGAATTATTTCAGCATTTGCTTCACTTCCAATAGTAAATCTACCTGCACCTCCTTGTCCTCCTCCTTTGGTTTCACCATGATAGCACACCCTATGGTCTCTTCATCATGCAAGGCTTGTAGGAACTCTTTACCACTGCTAATCAACACACTAGGTGTCTTAGAAGTTCCCTCTTCATTTTCTGTTAAGGACTGAATTTTGAAAGTTCTCCCATCCTTCTTGAAAGAAATGGAGTTTTCCTCTCCATCATAGATCATCTTTCTATCAAACTGTAGGGGTCTTCCCAATAGAAGATGGCATGCATCCATGGGTAAGACATCAAAAAGAATTATGTCTTTATAGCCTCCAATAGAAAACTCCACCCATGTCTACTCATTAACTAGCACACTCTGCTCTTGGTTCAACCAAGTCACCTTGTAGGGGTTTGCATGTGGAATCTTTTTGAGTTTTAGCTTCTTTGTTGCTTCCTCTACTATGATGTTATTTTTAGATCTTGAATCCACAATAACCTTGAAAACTTTGCCTTGTATCTTGCACCTAACTCTAAAAAGAGACCTTTTTTGCTTGGGTTCACCTTGATTAGGCTGCCTTATAAGTACTCTTCTGAACATTAGGTTCTCACCCATTTCTGATTCCAATTTTCTAACCTCATTAGTGCATGAGCTGCTGCTATCCTCTTGGGTATAGGCTACCCTCTTCTCATTATGTGAGCCTGATGGTTTGTTAGGAAACCTATAGGTAGGGTGTCCAAGCTATCCACACTGATAGCACTTCATGGTGGCAAAGTAGGAGCTGCTCCTTCCTGTTCCTCTTCATTTACTTCCTTGAGAACCTCTTCCTCTACCATAAGATCCTCTTGTACTAATTTATATACTTTTTTCCAAGAGTCTACTCTCACCTTGGTTTCTTGATTCACCACCTCTACTAGAACCTCCTCTTTCACCCCCTCTAGAGTCTCTACCTCTTCCTTTGTTCTTGGAATTAGGTTCTTTCTTTCTCCTCTATTTGTCTTCAATATTTTGTGCCATATGTTTACATCCAAGTATGGTGGTAGGAGTGAAAAAACTCATCTCTTCTGCTATGCTCCATTTCAAACCATTGAGGTACCTTGCTACTTTAACGCTTTCATTTTTCTTGGATCCTAGATCTCAAACTCAACTTGTGGAACTCTTTAGTATAGGTATCTACATCCATATCCTTCTATATAAGTGTCAACCTTTTCTTATGCTACTATATTTCATAATCAATTGGTAAGTATGCTTCCCTGACTTTGTTGACCATAGCTTTCCAATTAGAGATTGGATTCTTTCCCTCTTTCTATCTTTCACCCTGCAAGTAGTTCCATCGAGTTAATGCTTGTCCTCTCAACCTAGATTTGGCCACCTTGACCTTTTGTTCTTCTAAGATCTCTTCACATTTGAAGTGATTCTCCATGCCTTCAATCCATTGCATCACAAGTTCTTTATCCATCCTGCCAATCAATAATGGGACACCTTCAAGTGCCTTGCCTATGATCGCCTTCAGGGCTTTGAGAAACTACTCATCTTGTGTTGGAGGATTAGGTGTGGGTACATCATCATCAAGAACCTTCTCTTTTCCTTTAGAATCCTACTCCTCCATTTTCACATTCACCTTATTGGCTTTTTCTTGGACATCATCCAAGAGTTGTTCCATCTGATACAACCTTTCCTATAGGAGTCTGTTAGCTTCCTCCTGATCTTCTACTTTCTTGGCAAGCTCTGCATTGGTCACCATTTTATATTTTTTAGATGATCCACTTGATTCTTCTGGTTGTTGAAGCATCCACCCTTCACTCCCCAAGCCTTAAGAGGCTCTGATACTAATCTGATGGGATAAGCTAGGATAGACTAGCTAGTCTATTCTTTGAACCTTGTCTAAGGACTCAAGTGTGCTCTGACATCTATGGTTGATCTATAGGTTACCTAATACATTCAAATACCCAATAATCTACCTAACTAATCCACCAAGTTACACAAGTTCAACTATCACCATGACAAGCTTTGCTTTCAGGCACTAACCCTTACATTGGCTCAATAAGGGTCTTTTTGCTTCCAGACCTACTCCACATCCTAATAGTGAGTTCTAATGAGTTCCAAGGAATTTTTATGGCTATGGTCACCTTTTCAAAGCATTGATAATATTTGGGGATCACCCAATTTGGTAGTTCCTTTGTAATCTAGGGCTACAAGGAAGTGCCAATTAGGCCTCCTCGCGGATTTGTAGGGCTTGTTACTCCTTCCAAATTTGTAGGGCTTGTTACTCCTCCCAGATTTGTAGGGCTTGTTACTCCTTCCAAAATTCTTAGCCTTAAGTAATTCTCACACATATGCCTCAATCTCAAGGATTTTTGAGGTCTTAAGTGCCCATGTGACCATACAAGTTATATGGCAAAAATGAGGGTTTCAAGGGTTTTAAAACCTCCTCTCCATCTAGGTCTTCAATAGGACCCTTCTACAACTCTTTAAGCCTCCTCCTTCACAATACCTAGCCTTCACTCATCCATCTAGTATCCCTCCAAAGGGCTAGGCTTGGAACTCATTCCTCTGACTGTTGGAGTTCTTTTAGTGCTGTTGGAACCTAGTTGAGCTATGCATTAGCTCACCTAGGGCTTTGTCAAATAGCTATTTGTACAAATTCTCTAGGGCCCTACATTTTAGGATACATTCATTGGGTTCTATACCTTTAGATTCCATAGTACCATGGTTTTCCCATGGTGGAAACCAAAACTAAAGCCCCTTCATTCCATGCCTCTCCAAAACTGGTAGAGAGTAGGCTAGAATAGAAAAAGAAAAGAAATACTACAACAGTAAACTAAAATTGAAACTACTACATAGAAATGAAAGTATAAACACTCCAACACATGATGCACACCAAGATTCACACCAAATACAGTTGTATTCATATTATTCAGTCCATTTACAATGACTGTTTGCTCAAAAACTTCACCAGTCTGTTCCTTCCGTACTGAAGCTTGCACACTTTGACATCTAACCATACATTAGGGTTTTTCAGGTCCTTTTATGGTCTTCTTCCATCAGTAAGTATATTCTTAGGGCTTGCTTTACATTTAGCAAGTCAAGACCATTTAGAATAAAAGTTGCTAAGCAATTTTCTCAAAAGTTGCTAGCCACCTTTGAGCAACTTTATTGTTGCTTGAGCAATTTTGCTCTTTCATTACCAAGATCTACCTAGATCTTTCCAATGCACTCTTGTGTTATAAACTCCACCAAATTCTTATCCTAAGACCTCCAAACTCTCTAATAGAGCACTATTACAAGTTGACAATAGTCCTTGCATCAAAGTGCAATACAAACTAGAAAGACTAGGAGATTTCTAGGACTTATACTAAGCCTAGACACAACAAAAATGAGTCAATCTCCTTGGTGACTCTTATTGTACTTACATAGCATTAACACACCACAAATTGAAGGTGAGGGCCCTCATAGAGGTGCTCTTGCACCAATTATCTACTGCCAAAAGAATTCATTGTTTTCATTGATAATAATGCTCTTAGTTTTCTTAATCGGCAAGAGAAACTCAATCACATGCATGTCAAATGGATGGAGTTCTTGTAAGATTACACTTTCACCATTAAGCATAAGAAAGGAGTTGCAATTAAAGTGGTAGATGCTTTGAGTAGGAGGATACTCACCATTTAGTCTATGTAGTTGGAAAGTGTAGTTATAGAGGCTATGACAAGCATGTATGCTATGCATGAAGATTTCAAAGACATCTATAAGGTTTTCTTATACATGACAACTAGGTACCATATTGAATTTCCTAATTTTTTAATACAAAATGGAGTCCTTTTTAAGGGTGGATTGCATTGTGTTCCAAGAGGGTCTATGAGGGAAAACATCATTAAGTTAAAGCATTATGGCATCTTGGCAGGGCATTTTGGCTTAGATAAAACTTTGGAATCAATCAAGAGGTTCTACTATTAGCCCCAGTTGCAGATATATGTAAGGAAGTTTGTTGAGACCTGTTTGGTTTGTCAAAGGTCTAAAGGTCACATCTCTAATGTAGGACTTTACACACACTTGTCCATTCCATTGAAGCCATGGGACTCCATTAGTATGGATTTTGTGCTTGGGTTACCCAAAACCAAATCTGGTCATCACAGCATATTTGTGGTAGTGGATAGGTTTTCTAAAATGGCTCATTTTGTGCCTTGTAAGATAACCCATGATGCATCCCATGTGG
This sequence comes from Chamaecyparis obtusa, assembly GCA_027943335.1. Taxonomy (NCBI): domain Eukaryota; kingdom Viridiplantae; phylum Streptophyta; class Pinopsida; order Cupressales; family Cupressaceae; genus Chamaecyparis; species Chamaecyparis obtusa. The sequence continues at coordinate 159,819 of BSBK01008889.1, read as the reverse complement.
CAGGCTTGTTCTTTAAGGAGATAGTTAGATTGCATGGTCTACCCCTATCCATCATATCAGAAAGAGACCCCAAGTTATTAGGTCACTTTTGGAGGACCTTGTGGAAGAAATTGGGCACTAATGTGTGTATTTCCTCAGCCTATCATCCTCAATCTAATTTGAATACTGAGGTCATTAATAGATCTCTTGGTAATCTCTTGAGATATTTGACTCAGGAACATGGAACAAGTTGGGATTCTATTTTGGCCTAGGTAGAATTCTCATACAATGATTCAGTCAACTGAAGTATAGGGAAGACTCCATTTCAAATAGTATATGGTGTTCATCCTAGAGGCATCTTGGAATCAAGGGAGGTTAGTGGATCTGAGAAGCCTGGTGCCTTAGTTGATGATTTTCCTACTATTATGAAGGACATCCAAGAATAGATCAAACAAAAGCTTCAACATACCAATGCTAAGTATAAGGCCCATGTAGATAAAAGGAGGAAGGATGTGTCTTTCAATTTTGGAGACTTGGTCATGGTACATTGGAAGGAGAGACTACCGAAGGGACACTACACCAAACTGATGGCTAAGAAGATTGGCCCTTTTGAAATTCTAAAACAATGTGGTTCTAATGCCTATCATATTGCACTCCCTATAGATGTTCATTTGTCCCCTATATTTAATGTTGTTGACCTATATCTCTATAAAGGTGCTATTAATAATGTTGTGGTTGTAGGTGGTACTAATTCTATTCAGGAGGCACAACTTCAAGACCTTCCCAAGTCACCTCCTTTGGAGATTGAAGGCATTTTGGAAACTAGAGTTCCAAGGAAGACCCAAAGGCACACCTATCTTGAGTATTTGGTATAGTGGAAGCATAAGCCAATGGAGGATGCTACATGGCTTACCCCTGAGGCTATTAAGTAGCTTGGTTTTCTTTTGTCAGCATTACCAACTCAAGGGACTTGAGTTTCTTTGTTTTGCAAAGCATGGTGCAAGGCACCTCCGCCTCCTCTTTCTATTTTTCTTGTTTCTTTCCTAATGCAATAAGGGATGAGTTTCTTTGAAACTCTTTTGGTGTTGGTCCATCTTGTGTGGACAAGAATCCTATGGTGTTTTCATAAACGAAGGATATCTTATTCCACTAGACTATTGTTTATGTTTTGTCTTAGTTTTGTTTATGTTTTAGCAAGGTTTTTATTCAATGTCAAATTGTTAGGCATTATCACTTTGTTGAATGTTGTCATGTTGTAATTACAACATTTATTACAATGTTGTTTCCTGCCATTTTTGGCTCCCAATGGTCCCAACTAGTTTTGGGTTGGTTGGATCCGTTAGGGAGATTTTGGAAGTTGTTTAAAACCTTGTCAAATCATGGGATTGGCACAAGAGAGAACTTGGGAAGCATACCGAATCAAGAAACCACCATATTCTGATTACATTTTTTTTTTTTTGTCTTTCCATTATACATAGTCTGTTGTGAAGTGAATAGTTGAATTAAATTTCACTGCAAGTTCACTTTTATGCATTTCATTTTGGAATTTCATTTTGATTAGAGTTTGTTTAGTTCCACATGGGACAGTCAATTTCCTAACAAACTAAGTTTGAGAATATCTCCACTTAGCTCTAATGTGGAGTTTAGACCTTAACTTGTGACTCCTCCATGGGAATTCAATGCCACTGGATGGAAAGCAAGTTAAGGCAATGTATATAAAGATTATAAACACTCAAAATTTGGATGGTTGTGTCATTGCTTCAAGGTTGATGCCCTAAGCAAGATACATTTCATGCATTTAGCTAGTGGAAGAGTGGAATGCTTGTAACTATGGCTTGAAAATGAATTATTTTTGGAGTCTATTTGATTCGGGGTCTTTGAGAATCAGTGAAGACAATAACATCAATCTCAAGTACCCACCTTCCAACCATTCCAGTTGACCCTAACCTAACTTGATCAACTGGGTTAGAGTGTCCCTAAGAGCATTTGAAGGCACTGAGAGAGTTTGTTGTTATTTCTCTGTGGATTCAAAATAGAAACAAAGGAAATTAGTAAATCTATGTTAAGAAACTATGACCTGAATCTATCAATAGATTTACAGGAAAGAAAATTGTTGTAGGCCAAACAGAGAAGTAGTAAAATTTAGAATATTATATGTCTGGTAATTGGAAATGTCTTACTGATTTGTGGGACCATAGAAAAGAAGTGTAAAAAAGATTTTAGTTCCTTATAGGAGTTAGGGGTAGGTTTGATAAAATTATATTGTTGATACTATAGAGAGAAAGAGATAATGTCATTTGGAGGTTTTACAAATCCCATTTAGGGAATTGATGTTTAGAAGAGTCATCCTGTGTCTGAAGGTATCCAAAGGCTTTAAGGAGTTGTATAGAGTTGTTTTATACCATTGATTTATGGTTTGAATCAACATTATTACTCTACTATGATAATTGGTTGGGCTTATTCAAGCTTTGGTTGTCTTTAATCTGCTTTAGGAACCTTCAATAGAAGCCAAGGAGAAGCCAATAATCAGGGAGCAGATTAGGATACCAATTGGAGAGGATATTTTCCAGGTAGAAGACCAAATAATAGTAGAGGTAGGTCAAGGGGAAGAGGCCTAGTGTGTTCACTAGCAGATATTTCTCATGCAATCAAGTGGGACACCAATCTTTCAGATGTCCTGAAAAGAATGGAAGCAGCAACCAAGGAGATAGGAGAGTGTAGTTAGCCCATGAAGAGGAGGATTACCAAAGCACTACTTCTTTCCATATAGCCTCATCCAAGCATACTGACCCTAAGAAAGGAGAATGCCTCATGTTTAATAGATCACTATTGGTAACAAGCAACAAGTAGCCAACCCAAAGGATATCTCTCTTCCAAACAATGTGCAAAGTCAAGGGTAAAGTATGTAAGGTAATTTTTGACTCCAGCTCTAATGAGAATTTGGTTTCCTTAGAAATGGTTACTAAGCTTTGTCTAAAGAGGATTTCTCATCCTATTCCCTATAAGGTGTCTTGGCTAAACAAGGACCAAAACACAATCATAGATGAGAAGTGTCTAGTTGATTTTCAAATAGGATAATATCATGATAAGTTTATGTGTGAGATTGTTGAAATGGATATTTTCCATCTCCTTCTAGGGAGGCCTTGAAAATATGATACTAATGCCCAACATAATGGGAAAACCAATGTGTTCACTATAACCAAAGATGGAGAATCCATAACTATGAATCCTTTACCTGATGGTTCTAATGAGCAAGCCTTGTCTAATAGTGTTATGTTAGCCAAGGAGAAAGAGTTATTGCAAGTCCTTCAAGAGGAAATGTATGATTTTTATCTATTGTAGTCAGGCCTAAGGAGACTCATCATGAAGGCAGGAGGTTGATCCTAGGAACCACATCAACTGTTTGTCCAAAACCAGTGGTAGATTCAATTGAAAAGTATAGTGGTGTTGGTGTGGGAGCACCCAAGTAGGATCACACAAGGAACACTCCCCACTCTTCACAAATTTTACATTGATAGGTTAATTTTAATAGGCCTACTTCTAAGACCCAGTCACCCTTGGTGTGATTATAAACCATGGGTTTTTTACTATGGCCCAAGGAACATTTAGGATGTTAGGTTTCCTAGGTGTCTTTTAAAGTTGTTTAATAACAAGTCTTAGGCCTATAGGCTCATTAAGAGAAACAATGAATTATTTTTTAAAAGTTGCAATAATGTAAGAAATGATGTCAGCAACTTCTTTGGAAAGTTTCTACCGACCTATGAAACAACCACCCAATGGTCACAACCATTTGAAAAAATGGTTGGATCCATTGAGGAAAGTCTTCATATAGCCCTTTCACATGGGTGGAAGACATGGTGTGTTGAGAAGTAAGGAAACTCTATGTAAATTTTGCATTCAATCAATAAAAGATCCCTATTTTTATCTAGTTCTAGATTGAAACATTTCGTGTATGGATTTTTATGGAAGTGCAAGGAAAAAATTGATCGATCTAACACATAGCATGAAGTAGGACTCCATTTCTCTTATTTTTGACTCATTTCAAAGATAGGAGTTGAGAAGTAGGAGGAATAAGTTCTGGATTTCTAGGAAACCCTCCTAGACTAGGGTTTTGGTCAGAAATGCCCTAACTTGTTTTTCCTTTGTGGGATTCCCATATGAAGTTAGGAAATGCAAGTAGGGGTGATGTACTTTAGTTCCTCAAAAGTGTAGGAGAAGGGGGATTATTTGGCAAAATCTATTTGCAAATTATAGGTGAAGCATCTCTATGTGATTGGTTTAGGAAATGAAAAATTGAAGTGATAGAAGCACTTCGGGGATGGATAAAATTATTCTAAAGATAGATTGTTGTCTCTATGGGATTCCCAACACTGTTGCAATTAGCATTCAACCTTGAACAACCAACTGGTAAAGTTTTCTTTCATCAACTGAGTCAATTAGCCCTGTTAGGACTAGTAGACCAAGAGTTGTTAAGTGTTGTTCTTTGTGTTTAGGATCTTAGGATCTAGAGTTTTGTTACAAGTTAGTAAAGGGTGTCTGAACATACTTTGTTTCCATAGATTTCTTGTAAGAAATTGGAACTAGAACCCTTGAACATCATCGGAAGGCTACAAGCTTGGCAAGGTCTAAACTCTTGGACTTGTTATTTAAATCCTGTTGTGTTTATGGAAATCACTCCCATAGTAGACATTTTTTTAATTTATGGAACCTTTCTATCCCCTTACCAAATTTGTAGGTTCCCATCTGGAAGATAAGTTATCAAGGCATTTTAAGGTAGGCATTACCAAGTGTCAGGAAACTACTTGATAAAGCTACCGAGACCACTTGGTTAACATAGACACCGAGCACCGACTGAGTATCAACTAAGCACCAGTAGAACCCAAGGGAGTAAAAGCTGATTAGTGAAACTAAATACTCCAATGAGGATATTGGAATTATGTGTGTTATAGGATCTTCTAAAGGTGTAGAGAAGTCTGCTAAGCCCACTTTGGGTTCAAAGTAACACTAAAGGTCTCACCATTTATCGAGCTACCTAAATAGGGGAGAGCACTGCATTAAGTGGTATCAAAGCACCTAAGATCCTTAGGGTAAAGATATACCAACACCATGGATGGAGAAGATGATGGAGGATTTTCATCAAGGATGACCAATGTAGACATAGTAAGATACTTGAAAGAGAAAAGGATACAGCATGATGATCAGATAGACACTAAGACACAGTAGATGAGGCAAGAGATGGACAAGCTAAGGGAAGAGCTTCAAAAGAGAGGTAGTGGAAACTCTAAGAATGTCAAAGCAAGGAGTGATGAAGAAACCCTTGAGCAGGAGGAAGAAGAATGTTCTATAGACCAGAGGCTACTTATGAAGACTCCAAAATCTATGGAGAGAAGAACCATGGATGCCAAGCTTGAATTGCCTACATAAAAAGGGAAGATGGACCCAGAAACTATAATGGATTGGGTGGATGCCCTAACTAGTTTCTTTGATTACAAACACATCTTTGAGAACTAGAGGGTGAAGATTGCTAAGTCAAAGCTCAAATTCTCTACACTCACATGGTGGAACTTCACCCAAGATGATAGGGTGAAGAATGGAAAGAATCCAGTCACCACCTAGAAGAAGATGGTGACCCTACTTAGGGAAACTTATGTCCCTAAAGATTATGAAGTCCAACTTCATAAAAGGATAATGAGTCTAAGATAGAAAGAGATAGACATCTCTAGCTATATTGAAGAATTTCAGAGACTGGTGATGAAATCCAAGCTTGTTGAACCGGAATGTGTAAAGCTTGCTCGGTATATGCAAAGCTTGCTTGGTATATGCAAGGCCTAAGGCTCTCAGTTAAAGATGAAATTAGTTTGACAAGCCCTACCATAGTGAATGAATGCTATCAATTAGCATTAAAATTTGAAGAAAAGTTCAAGAGGAGGAATGAATAGAGTGGTAGAGGATAATCCAAAAATGAAAGAGGTAGAGGAAACTTTGGAGGAAGAGGACAGAACAATAGACCACAAGGAGAAGCTAATAAGGAGAACACCTAAGGTGAAATTAGTTCAAGAGGTGGATACTGATGTAGAAGAGGAAATGGCATGGGTAGGAATGGATGAAGAAACAATGGACAAATCAGATGTTATAACCACAATCAAACAAGGCATTGCACCAATAGGTGTCCGAATAGAGACAAGTAGAATAACCAAGGTGAAAGAAGAGACAACCTAGTACAAGAAGATGATCTTGAAAATGTGTAAGAGACTATATGGGAGAAGATGGAGTAAGCCTCATGATGAAGAGGATGTTGATCCAAGCACCAGTACCAGTGGAGCCTTCCCAAAGAAAAAGTCTTTTCAGAACCAACTACAAGAGCCATGGAAAGGTATGTAAGTTAGTAATTGATTTTTGTTCTACTAAAAATATTGTATCTAGAGAGATGGTATATAAATTAAAACTGGAAAAGATAACCCACCTAAATTCATCCCATGTATCTTGATTGACAAAAGGGTAGAAAACCCTCATAAATGAATAAGTTTGGGTAGATTTCTCTATTAAAGACTATAAGGGTAGAGTCCTTTGTGATGTTGTAGATATGGAGGTATGTCACCTTTTGTTAGGATGTCCATGGCTATATGATTTTTAGGATAAACATGATGGAGTCACAAAAAATTACTAAATTGTTCAAAATGGTCACAAATACAATTTGTTCCCTCTCGCTGATCCTCCACAAGCAAAACCAAAAGAAAAGTTAGTCATGCTTGCAGGAGAACAAGAGAAGATATGTACTATTCAATATTCTAAGGTAGGATATGCCCTAGTGTGATGCCCAAAAGTAGGGTCAAAACACAACCAACAAATTTTTTTTTAAAAAGGTGATAAAGTTTCCTACGTTCATGATGCGGTTAAGAAAGTCTATGACGAGGCTTCAAAAGAATCAGGTGAATAACCTCAACAATGTTGTTTCCATAAGATACTAGCTGAGAATCAATAATTATATTTAATTATTATATAATATTAATTAATAATTATAAAATATTAATTAAGTAATATAGTTATTATTTAATTAATAAATTATAATATATTAACTAATAAATAATACATGCTTAAAATTAACAATATTGAACAAAATGGAATAACCAATTACTATAAAAATTACATTGCATAACATATTATCTTTCTACACTAATAATAGATCCATATATGCAAAAATAACAAAATATCATAAAATAATTCATAACTTTATTATCCACTAAACTAACTTAATAACTATCTAAACATCTAAATTAACTACTAACTAAACTAACTTTACTAAACTAGCCTTTTTTCCCTACTCCTAGCTCCCTAAAACCCATCACATCCCCCCATTCACACTTCCCCACACTATGACAAGGAAAGGGTACGCAGTTTTAAGAGGGGGAAGGAAAATGTTTAAAGTTTTAAACTTTCCCCAAGGTTGCGTGAGTTTGGGCTTGGAAGTGGTGGTCAACTTCCACCATAAATTCCAACATCTAATAAAGTATGGTGCAGATTTTTTTAACAGCCTTGTCCTTACAAACAATGACTCATCCTCTTTGAAATGCCTCCACTTACAAACTTCCCAAAGTCCAACGTGGGGTTAAGGATTTAATAGGTATTTTAAAATATATATTTTTTGTTTATATTATTAGAAACATCATCATCCTCTGCGTGGGTTTAAGAGTAGACAAAGAGATAAGGGGAAATTAATGAGGTAAGGGGTAGTTAAGTTTGGAGAGATATTTTATTGGATATTATATTAGTTTTTATATTAGTTATTAAATTAGGTGTCTTGTTTTATATTTTAATAAGACTGTGGTAAGGATTTTTGTATGGGATTTCTATCCCATACAAAATCCAGAGAGCAATTTTGCTCTCTTAAAAATTTGCTGTAGAGTGCTAATTTTTTTTTAGGCACTTCTAGTTCAATTTTTTTTTGAAAACTTATAAGAGTATAGAAAATGAAAATTTAATGATTTTTAAAATGGAATGAAGAGTTTAGGATATTGAAATTAGACAGTGTTTCATTCATGAGTATCATAGTTTAATTGTAAATCTAATATTAACAATTCATTCATATTTCATAGCTGTTTCATCACAATCTTATAGAACTAATAGAGTGATATAAAACATATATACAGAGTTTATTTCCAATGTTCTTAGACAATTAAAAACATCTAATAGAAAACTACAATATTCCTATTTCATCCAAATAAGTGATGATAACAATACAATATAGAATCTATCAACTTGAAGAACTCATTGCAATAATTAAGAGAGTAATTTCAATGGTAGAGAGAGAGATAAAGATCTTTTAAGAAACATGCAAGGATTCATCTTATACATATTATGAATTACATAACATCTCATTATCTTTATTTCCATTGAAATTTACATCATCCTAGATTACAAAATAACATTGCAATATTCAAAATGATGCTTGCTTTCCTTTACATGAGTATCATAATAAATACATCTACTAAATACATCAATCTTTACAGTGAAAGATCATTATAGCAACATGCTTATCTTTCTTATTTTCCTTTCTAAATTTACAATTTACAAGTGCTCCAAAGAAAGAAGAATTACATCATATAAAATTTACAACAATGCATCCAAATCATGGAGTGATTTCCTCATTCAAAAACATCAAGGCAAGAATTTCTAACATCTTCATCTTCATACATCCATACTTCAATATCTGCAAATGAAAACAAGACAAGGAAAAGACCATGGGAGCTCACCTCCCATCCAAGGTCTCTCATGAGACCACCCCCGAGCTTGGGGAGATCACAATGAACAGGATACAATCACACACACACAAACACAACAAGATTATAAACATTGGCAAAATCCCAAATTCCCTCAAGCAGAAAACTAAGGAATTCCCATGAAATTTCCTTTGTAGGGTGTGGGTAGACAAACCATGGAGATAACCATTGCATAACAAAACAAGGCCACACATGGACCCATATTTCTCAATTACATACAAGGCACACATGGCCAATTTTCCCTCCTTATGCCCCCCATTGCCACAAGGGCTAAATGCAAGGTTTCTTGGGGAAAATCACTCACCCAAGTTCATCTTTCCCCACACATGGAGGAGACTCTACACATGGAGTTGCCTCCATTCCCACACCCCCTCTTGATTCCTCTTCCCTCCCAAGGGTGAGTGAATCCAAGAGTAAACAACCCAAAATCCAATTACAAGAATAACACATTTGCATGCTTGCTCTCACCATGACCAACCATGGGGAGCTAAAACACAACACAAAACAATACAAGCTTCCACCATGACCAACCATGGGAAGCCAAGAACATGATCACTATTAACAAACATCTCATACAAACAAAGAGAGCACATGATTTCCTACCTCAAGTCCAAAGCTATGGAAGAATTTTGTTGAGCCCTAATCCAAGCTTCAAGCTTTCTCCTCTAACTTTCTGGAAACTCTCTAAAAATAGAGAATGGGTGAATGAATCATCCTTAGCCAAAAATTCCTCTAAATAGGGCTTCTACACCTAACCTCATAAATGAGGTTCAAACATGCAAGTTGCAATTTCGCTCAAGAAGGAAAATGAATTTTTAAAAGGGTCCTAAAGTCACTTTTTGGCTTCTAAAGAGGTGAAAATACCCCTAACCCATGGGTACATGGAATGGGTTAACAAATTTTGCATAAAACTATCTCCTAAGGCCATAATAAACCCTCTAAACCCATGTCGAGAAATAACATCAGAAATGGGGAATGAGGCTGCATAAAGATTCCTATGGCAAAAAGGTGTGCTAAGATTTCCCTAACACTCCTAGCAAGTGCTCTCACACAACACACGACGTACCTTGATAACATTAACAATAGTGTCAAGCGACACTTTACAAAATAACATTTCACACACGGTACGTCCAATATCACAACACATAACATTAAAACACACAAACATTCAAATTACTGTTACGAAATAAATTACTTAACAACGAGGCCTCAGGTCTCTTAATAGACGGGGCCTTGGTTTAACTGGTTACCCTACGTTCAATGTGATTTCCCCGAATGTGTTTCCATGGTCCTTCCACCTGCAATACCTAAATGCAGCATCAGTAATTCAAGGAAGAAAACCATTAAAATAAACATATATGATATAGCGAAATTTAATCATTAAATTGCATAATTCAACTCATACTTCAATTGCATGTAATATTCAAGATTTGATTGCATATTTCAAATGAAATTCCATAACGTAATTTAAATACCATCAAGATCATCAGGTTCACAAAACATCATATAAATACATAAACCAAATCTACACATCATGGATCCCATATGCAGAATCATCAAAAGAACAGTCCAACAAGTCAAACATAATATAACAGTAGTCGACAGAGTCCAAGAATCTCTGAAAGAAACATAATCAAAATGATAGGCTGATATGCATAACACAGGATCACTATGTGGGCCGAAGGTGGGCCTCACATCCACCCCCTCTAGGTATGAACATCCTCCTGGAGTTCATCAAAGAGGTGCGGATACTGGGCCCTCATCTGAGCTGCATCCTCCCATGAGGCTGTGACCTCATCATAGCAATCCCACTGGACCCTAACTTGGTCCAGCGTTCTGTCTCGAAGTACCAACGTCCGTCGAGCCAAAATGCGAATGGGCTCCAGAGCCAGCTAGCCATCTGACTCCACCTGCAAGGCATCCCAATCAATAATATGAGACTCGTCATAGATATACTTCCGCAATACCGATACATGGAACACATCGTGGATGCGTGACAGGCTAGGTGGCAAGGCTAGATGATAAGCAACGGGCCCTATCCTCTCTAGGATCTCAAACGAACCAACAAAACGAGGTGCAAGCTTAGAGCCCTTTCCAAAACGGATTGGACTCTTGTGCGGTCGCACTCTCAAGAATACTCTATCTCCCACAAGGTAGGCTCGGTCAATCCTCTTCGCATCTGCATACTTCTTCTGTCTATCCTGAGCCTCTAAGAGACGCTGTCTAATCAGGGTGACCTGCTGCTCCATATCTCGAACTAGCTCAGGACCAATAGAAACTCTGTCCTCGATCCTATCCCAACTCAGTGGGGTCCTGCAAGGTCTACCATACAATGCCTGGAAAGGTGGCATTCCCAAAGATGTATGATGCCCATTGTTATAGGCAAACTCCACAAGATGAAGACACTCCTCCCACCGGGTCTGATGATCCATAACATACATGCGAAGCATGTCCTCTAAAATCTGATTGACCCTCTCGGTCTGCCCATCTGTCTCAGGGTGATAGGCTGTACTGAAATTGAGCCTAGTGCCCAATGCTGCCTGAAGCTCTCTCCAAAAGGATGAAGTGAAAAGAGAATCTCTATCCGAGATGATCTTATGAGGTATGCCATGAAGTCTGACAATATCTCGTAAGAACACCTGGGCTACTGCGGGTGCTGTGAAGGTAGTACGAACTGGAGAAAAGTGGGCTACCTTAGTCAACCGGTCCACCGTCACCATAATAGCATCATGACGTCGGGAAGACATCGGAAGACCAACTATAAAATCCATGGATATAACCTCCCACTTCCATACTGGAATCTCATGCGGCTGCAGGAGTCCACCAGGATGGCGGTGCTCCGCCTTAACCCACTGACACTCAAGACACCTGGCCACTATCTCAGCAATCTACAATCTCATGCCAGGCCAATGATACAGCTGCCTCAAATCTGCATGCAGCTTCTTAACCCCGGGATGTGCTGCATAAGGTGCTCTGTGAGCCTCTAGTATAATGAATGCACGTAAATCTCCGGTAGAAGGTACATAAATACGGTCTCGATGACGTAAAAGTCCATCAGACTCTAAGGTATAACCAACATACTTCCCTTCCAAGGGTCTCTGAGACTGAATCATCTCACATACCTCAGAATACCACTCATCTTCCTGAAGATGATAGAGGATTCGACCTCTCAAATCTGTGCTTGCAGTCATAGAATAAATATCATGTCGTCTCCTGCTCAAGGCATCTGCAACCACGTTCTCCTTCCCCTTGATGTAGTGAACATCAAAGTCATACTCACATAAGAACTCCATCCATCGCCTCTGCCGAGCATTAAGGTTCGGCTGGGTGAATATATACTGAAGACTCTGATGGTCTGAATGAAGCTCAAAACGGTGACCTAAGAGGAAGTGACGCCAACGTACTAAGGCATGCACCACTGCTGCAAGCTCTAAATCGTGCGTGGGGTAATTGAGCTCATGAGTCTTAAGCTTCCTAGACTCGTAAGCAATGGCTCGCCCTCCCTGCATAAGGACTGCCCCTAATCCATCTAATGAAGCATCAGTGCACACCACAAATTCTACTGAAGGATCTGGCACTGCAAGAATTGGTGCACTGGTGAGTGCTCGCTTGAGCTCCTGAAAAGCCCTCTCACACTTCTCTGTCCACTCAAACTTCTTCCCCTTCCGCTGAAGGGAAGTGATAGGATGTGCCACTCTAGAAAATCCTTCAACGAAATGTCTGTAATAACCGGCAAGTCCCATGAAACTTCTGACCTCAGTCACTGTGGTAGGTGCTGGCCAATTCATAATGGCCTCAATCTTTGATGGGTCTACTGAGATCCCATCACCAAATATGACATGCCCCAAATACTTAACCTCTCTTTTGAAGAAGGAACACTTCAACAAGCTGCCAAACAACTGATTATCTCTCAAACACTGCAAAACCTGTCTCAGGTGCTCTTCGTGCTCCTTCTCATCCTTAGAATAAATCAGGATGTCATCAAGGAAGATTATAACAAACTTATCTAAGAAGGTGCGGAATACACCATTCATAAGGCTCATGAATACAGCTGGGGCATTCGTAAGACCGAAAGGTACCACTATAAACTCATAGTGGCCGTACCTAGTGCAAAATGGGGTCTTATAAATGTCACTGTCTACTATCCGCAACTGATGGTACCCTGACTTAAGATCTATCTTGGAGAATACTCGGACACCCTGCAACTGATCAAATAAGTCATCAATCCTAGGAAGTGGATACCGATTCTTAATGGTAACCTTGTTCAACTGTCGGTAATCCATGCACAACCTAAGTGACCCATCTTTCTTCTTAACGAAGATCACTGGCGCACCCCATGGAGAAACACTAGGACGAATGTGTCCCTTCTCAAGCAACTCCTCAAGCTGAATCTTGAGCTCATCAAGCTCATTCGTGGTCATCCTATAGGGCGCTCTAGATACTGGCTCAGCTCCTGGCACAAGGTCTATGTGAAAGTCAACTGCTCTGCGAGGAGGCATACCAGGTAACTCTGATGGAAAAACATCTGCAAATTCCTGGAGAATGGGACGATCATCAAGAGAAGTCTCACTCTCGTCCTCATCCCCTCTATCAATGATAGAGATAGAAAACAACTGACAACCCTTCCGCATACACCGCTTAAGTTGCATAGCGGATATCATGCGAAGAGATACTGGTCTCTGTACCCCCGAAATAACTGTAGCCATGCCGTCATCATCCAAACATTCTATCTTCTTCTGGCGGCAATCTAGCTTGGCTCTGTGGGCATACGGCCAATCCATGCCAAGTACTACATCATATGATCCCAACGGGGTAATCCTAAGGTCTGTTGAAGTGGTCAACTCCCCTAATAGGGTAGTTTAGAACATTCAATAATCATTGATCTCTTAAGGTCAATCATGACATCATAGATCTTTCCTATTAGGGTACATGATTACCCAAAGGATGAACTTCATAATACTAGCACCCATGCAAAGCCACTTACAAAGCTATATGTCTTAAAAAAAAATATATACATCACCATGGTTTGCCAAAACACCAACTTTCACCTACTCCCACTACAAGGAAACCAATCATTTCTATTATTCCTCATAGAAGAGCATGGATTTGATCTATCGATCCTATAGTACCTTCCGACATGGGATAATATCTCTTTGTAGGTGTTACCTCATATACACATGATTGGTGGGACTCTTTAAAACCCAAATGAGTACAAATGACATAGGACTGGCAGCAAAAGGGAATGCTCATAATAGTCACCCAAAAATAGATACAAATAATTCTCAAAAAGAAATCTATTTGCTTCAACTTCGAATACAAAAAATAAAAGTGAGCTCATTTCAATTAAAAAAAAATCAATGGTGGCAACTGCCAAGATAAGAACTATACAGTTGGTGACAAAACTCAATCAAAGAAAGAGAAACAAATAAAAGTACCAGTCCAATACGTGGAAAGTTCCACCAAGAAGACAAACAACTCAAGAAGTCCATAAGAAAATTGAATCAACTGACACCAAATTCAAAAGGAGTACCCACCATAGAATACTGAGGAATTTCAACCTATAACTTACATATCCATAGGTGCTACAATCTATGCCTCGACTAGGGCACCATACTTTCATTGTCTGAAGCAATAAATAAACGAGTCTCCTTCACCTTACCCCGGTACTACAATGCTTTTCATAACATAGGTTACCATCGTCCATCTCCTATGATTAATTAGCCTTCCCAAGCTGCATCGTAAGTTCCCAATACTTCGAGAAGGTCCTAGTCTATACAAGGAGAAATTGTCAATGATCCTGGAGTGTTTCCATCGTATATATAATAAAAATATTTACATCATGGCATGGGCCCCACTATAACTTAATAATGTAAATCTTGCAAGGGTATAGAACACTTTTCCACCCCATACTGAAATGGTTAGGCCATTCTACCTAGTTTCTACATCACTCCAATGTTATAAGGGTCTGGTTTCTTCAAGGTATTCCCATAGCCATCCTAGGGCACCCACACACGATGATGTTGTTATGACCATTCCATAATGTACTCACGCATGCTCCTCATATACATAACTCAAAAGGGTTACTTATGCATAAACGAATACTTTCCTTGAAAAGCGTAATGGCACAAAGGTTCCTAGAGTTGAACTTGGCTCTGATACCAAAATGTGATGCCCAAAAGTAGGGTCAAAACACAACCAACAAATTTTTTTTTAAAAAGGTGATAAAGTTTCCTACGTTCATGATGCGGTTAAGAAAGTCTATGACGAGGCTTCAAAAGAATCAGGTGAATAACCTCAACAATGTTGTTTCCATAAGATACTAGCTGAGAATCAATAATTATATTTAATTATTATATAATATTAATTAATAATTATAAAATATTAATTAAGTAATATAGTTATTATTTAATTAATAAATTATAATATATTAACTAATAAATAATACATGCTTAAAATTAACAATATTGAACAAAATGGAATAACCAATTAC
This sequence comes from Chamaecyparis obtusa, assembly GCA_027943335.1. NCBI lineage: Eukaryota > Viridiplantae > Streptophyta > Pinopsida > Cupressales > Cupressaceae > Chamaecyparis > Chamaecyparis obtusa. Next base: position 144,573 of record BSBK01008889.1, on the reverse strand, counting down.
TATAAAAATTACATTGCATAACATATTATCTTTCTACACTAATAATAGATCCATATATGCAAAAATAACAAAATATCATAAAATAATTCATAACTTTATTATCCACTAAACTAACTTAATAACTATCTAAACATCTAAATTAACTACTAACTAAACTAACTTTACTAAACTAGCCTTTTTTCCCTACTCCTAGCTCCCTAAAACCCATCACATCCCCCCATTCACACTTCCCCACACTATGACAAGGAAAGGGTACGCAGTTTTAAGAGGGGGAAGGAAAATGTTTAAAGTTTTAAACTTTCCCCAAGGTTGCGTGAGTTTGGGCTTGGAAGTGGTGGTCAACTTCCACCATAAATTCCAACATCTAATAAAGTATGGTGCAGATTTTTTTAACAGCCTTGTCCTTACAAACAATGACTCATCCTCTTTGAAATGCCTCCACTTACAAACTTCCCAAAGTCCAACGTGGGGTTAAGGATTTAATAGGTATTTTAAAATATATATTTTTTGTTTATATTATTAGAAACATCATCATCCTCTGCGTGGGTTTAAGAGTAGACAAAGAGATAAGGGGAAATTAATGAGGTAAGGGGTAGTTAAGTTTGGAGAGATATTTTATTGGATATTATATTAGTTTTTATATTAGTTATTAAATTAGGTGTCTTGTTTTATATTTTAATAAGACTGTGGTAAGGATTTTTGTATGGGATTTCTATCCCATACAAAATCCAGAGAGCAATTTTGCTCTCTTAAAAATTTGCTGTAGAGTGCTAATTTTTTTTTAGGCACTTCTAGTTCAATTTTTTTTTGAAAACTTATAAGAGTATAGAAAATGAAAATTTAATGATTTTTAAAATGGAATGAAGAGTTTAGGATATTGAAATTAGACAGTGTTTCATTCATGAGTATCATAGTTTAATTGTAAATCTAATATTAACAATTCATTCATATTTCATAGCTGTTTCATCACAATCTTATAGAACTAATAGAGTGATATAAAACATATATACAGAGTTTATTTCCAATGTTCTTAGACAATTAAAAACATCTAATAGAAAACTACAATATTCCTATTTCATCCAAATAAGTGATGATAACAATACAATATAGAATCTATCAACTTGAAGAACTCATTGCAATAATTAAGAGAGTAATTTCAATGGTAGAGAGAGAGATAAAGATCTTTTAAGAAACATGCAAGGATTCATCTTATACATATTATGAATTACATAACATCTCATTATCTTTATTTCCATTGAAATTTACATCATCCTAGATTACAAAATAACATTGCAATATTCAAAATGATGCTTGCTTTCCTTTACATGAGTATCATAATAAATACATCTACTAAATACATCAATCTTTACAGTGAAAGATCATTATAGCAACATGCTTATCTTTCTTATTTTCCTTTCTAAATTTACAATTTACAAGTGCTCCAAAGAAAGAAGAATTACATCATATAAAATTTACAACAATGCATCCAAATCATGGAGTGATTTCCTCATTCAAAAACATCAAGGCAAGAATTTCTAACATCTTCATCTTCATACATCCATACTTCAATATCTGCAAATGAAAACAAGACAAGGAAAAGACCATGGGAGCTCACCTCCCATCCAAGGTCTCTCATGAGACCACCCCCGAGCTTGGGGAGATCACAATGAACAGGATACAATCACACACACACAAACACAACAAGATTATAAACATTGGCAAAATCCCAAATTCCCTCAAGCAGAAAACTAAGGAATTCCCATGAAATTTCCTTTGTAGGGTGTGGGTAGACAAACCATGGAGATAACCATTGCATAACAAAACAAGGCCACACATGGACCCATATTTCTCAATTACATACAAGGCACACATGGCCAATTTTCCCTCCTTATGCCCCCCATTGCCACAAGGGCTAAATGCAAGGTTTCTTGGGGAAAATCACTCACCCAAGTTCATCTTTCCCCACACATGGAGGAGACTCTACACATGGAGTTGCCTCCATTCCCACACCCCCTCTTGATTCCTCTTCCCTCCCAAGGGTGAGTGAATCCAAGAGTAAACAACCCAAAATCCAATTACAAGAATAACACATTTGCATGCTTGCTCTCACCATGACCAACCATGGGGAGCTAAAACACAACACAAAACAATACAAGCTTCCACCATGACCAACCATGGGAAGCCAAGAACATGATCACTATTAACAAACATCTCATACAAACAAAGAGAGCACATGATTTCCTACCTCAAGTCCAAAGCTATGGAAGAATTTTGTTGAGCCCTAATCCAAGCTTCAAGCTTTCTCCTCTAACTTTCTGGAAACTCTCTAAAAATAGAGAATGGGTGAATGAATCATCCTTAGCCAAAAATTCCTCTAAATAGGGCTTCTACACCTAACCTCATAAATGAGGTTCAAACATGCAAGTTGCAATTTCGCTCAAGAAGGAAAATGAATTTTTAAAAGGGTCCTAAAGTCACTTTTTGGCTTCTAAAGAGGTGAAAATACCCCTAACCCATGGGTACATGGAATGGGTTAACAAATTTTGCATAAAACTATCTCCTAAGGCCATAATAAACCCTCTAAACCCATGTCGAGAAATAACATCAGAAATGGGGAATGAGGCTGCATAAAGATTCCTATGGCAAAAAGGTGTGCTAAGATTTCCCTAACACTCCTAGCAAGTGCTCTCACACAACACACGACGTACCTTGATAACATTAACAATAGTGTCAAGCGACACTTTACAAAATAACATTTCACACACGGTACGTCCAATATCACAACACATAACATTAAAACACACAAACATTCAAATTACTGTTACGAAATAAATTACTTAACAACGAGGCCTCAGGTCTCTTAATAGACGGGGCCTTGGTTTAACTGGTTACCCTACGTTCAATGTGATTTCCCCGAATGTGTTTCCATGGTCCTTCCACCTGCAATACCTAAATGCAGCATCAGTAATTCAAGGAAGAAAACCATTAAAATAAACATATATGATATAGCGAAATTTAATCATTAAATTGCATAATTCAACTCATACTTCAATTGCATGTAATATTCAAGATTTGATTGCATATTTCAAATGAAATTCCATAACGTAATTTAAATACCATCAAGATCATCAGGTTCACAAAACATCATATAAATACATAAACCAAATCTACACATCATGGATCCCATATGCAGAATCATCAAAAGAACAGTCCAACAAGTCAAACATAATATAACAGTAGTCGACAGAGTCCAAGAATCTCTGAAAGAAACATAATCAAAATGATAGGCTGATATGCATAACACAGGATCACTATGTGGGCCGAAGGTGGGCCTCACACCTAGTCCTTAAGCCAAAAGAGAAAATAGTGCACAATGAAGTACCAAAGGAGGTAGATAGTCAACTGTAGAAGTACAAAGGAATTGCAAGAGACACACCAGATGAAATCCCACCATTGAGGGATATCTATCACCAAATAGATTTTATCCCAGGTGCTTCCCTACCTAACAAAGCTACTTATAAACTCAATCCTAATTAGAATATCAAAGTCACCAAAAATTTTGGTGAATTGTTGACTAAAGGAATCATACAAAAGAGTCTTAGCCCTTGTGCAGTCCTGAGTGTTTTTGCCCCTAAAAAGGATGGAAAATGGAGACTATGTACTGAGTCCAAGGAAATAAAACAAATTACAATTAGATATAGATTCCCTATACCCAGGATTGAAGATCTTCTAGACCAACTTGGAGGAGCATGTTACTTCTAAAAAATTGACTTTAAATCTAGTTACCATCAGATAAGGATAAGGCTCGGTGATGAGTGGAAAATTGCATTCAAAACCACTTAAGGATTGTCTGAATGGCTTGTGATGCCATTTGGCCTTAGCAATGCTCATAGCACCTTCATGAGATTAATGAATAAAGTGCTTCAAGATTTCATAGGAAATTTTTTGGTGATATATTTAGATGACATATTAATCTTTAGTGGGATTATGAAGGAACACATGAGACATTTGGAGAAAGCTTTCCAAAAAATACATGAGAAGAAACTATCTATCAACTTAGAAAAATGTACATTCATGAAACAAGAGTTGATATTATTGGGTTTTGTTATCTCAAAGGCAACATTGAAAATGGATCCTAAAAAGGTAGAGGCTATCATTAATTGGCCCATACCAAAGACTCTAGGAGAAGTCAAGAGATTTCATGGATTAGCTACGTTTTATAGGAAATTTATCAAAAATTTTAGTCACATTTGTGCACCTTTACTAGATACCATAAAGGGTGGTAGAAAAAAAAAGTTCCAGTTGACAACACAAGTAGATGAAGCTTTTAAATACTTGAAGGAAAGAGTAGAATAGTATCCCATTTTGGCACTACCAACCTTCAACAAATTATTCATAGTGGAAACCGATGCTAGAAATCTGGCCATAGGCACAGTCCTCAGTCAGGATGGAAGACCAGTGGATTTCTTCTCTGAAAAATTGAATGAAGCAAAGAAGAAATACAACACATATGACTTGGAATTATATGTGATGGTTCAATCCCTCAAGAAATGGAGGCACTACTTATTTCCTAAACAATTTATTATCTTTATAGATAATCATGCCTTGAGTTTTCTGAATAGTCAGGATAAACTAAGCTATAGGCACATGAAATGGGTTGAACAACTCCAAGCATTCACATTTTCCATGAAACATAAGAAAGGAACTTCAAACAAAGTTTCAGATGCTCTCAGTAGAAGAGTGATTGTGGTTGAAGAAGTGTAGGTAGAAAGCATATGGATTGATGCCCTCAAACACCTATACAAGGATGATTCAGATTTTGGTGATATCTATTAGGTTTTCTCTACTCTATCAAATGCATATAATACTACTTATTCTGAATAATTTTTGCAAAATGGCCTTTTGTTCAAAGGAGTTTAACTTTGTATTCCTAAATTCTCCATGAGAGAAAATATGATTAGAGAGAAACATTTTGGTACACTAGAAGGTCACTTTGGCATAGATAAGACACTTGAACTTGTAAGGAGAAACTATCACTGGCCTCAGTTACTGACAGATGTCAAAAAAATTTTTGAATCATGCACTATTTGTCAAAGGGATAAAGGAGTCAAGACCAATCAAGGTCTCTATCAACCACTACTGATCCCAACAATTCAATGGGATAGTATGAGCATGGATTTTATCTTAGGACTACTAGGAACCAAGCAAGGATTTGATAGTATCTTTGTCACAGTTGATAGATTTGGAAAAATGGCACATTTTGTTCCTTGTAAAGTCTCTAACGATGCTTCACATATTGCTAGCTTATTTCTTAAAGAAGTGGTTAGAATTCATGGATTACCAACATCCATTATCTCTGACAGAGATGTGAAATTCCAAGGGCACTTTTGGAGAACCCTTTGGAAAAAGTTGGGGACAAATCTATCATTCAGTTCTACATACCATCCATAAACCGATGGGTAGAATGAAGTTGTAAACATATCATTAGGAAACCTTTTAAGGTGTCTAAGAAAACAATATGGATAGACTTGGGATGCTATCCTTCCTCAATAAAAATTTTCTTTCAATGATTTAGTAAACTGATCAATAGGGAAGACACCATTCCAAGTAAATTATGGACTCCATCCAAGAGGAGTTATGGAACAAAGAGAGTTACCGAATGACTTGAAAGTTAGTGCACAAGGTGAAGAACTATTAGCATGGATCAAATAGATTCATGATCAAGTCTGAGATACATTGATTCATAATACTATAAAGTACAAAGAACAGACATATAAGAAGAAGAGACATGTTACTTTCAAAGTAGGAGATCAAGTATGGGCATACCTAAATAAGGAAAGGCTACCTAGGGGACATACCAAACTACAAATGAGGAAGATTGGTCCCTATCAAATACTTCATAAATTTTGGGATAATGCTTATGAAATTTCTTTACCCCCTACTATTTCTATTTCTCCTACCTTTAACATTCATGATCTCACTCCTTTTAAGGGTGATGCAAGATCTAATGACACTTTGTAGGGAACTGAAGATGAATAGGTTGAATGGATAAAGGACTTGCCACTGAGCCAACCTTTGTAGTTGGAAAAGATTCTGGACTCTAAAGTTGTCAAACAAACCAAGAAGAAGATCTACAAAGATTACTTGGTCAAATGGAAAGGGTTACCAAACATAGATGCTACATGGATGAGCAAACAGTGTATCAACAAGCATGGAACTTTGGTTCAGAAACTGATCTCAAGTGGGACTTGAGTTTTTAAAACACATGAGTATGGTGTAGGAGAACCCAAGTAGGAGCACACAAGGAGCCCTCCCCACTCTTCACAACTTTTAGATTGATAGGTTAATTTTAATAAGCCTACTTGTAAGACCTAGTCACCCTCGATGTGGTTATAAACCATGGGTTTTTTTACTATGGCCCAAAGGCACATTTAGGATGTTAGGTTTCCTAGGTGTCTTTTTAACTTTTTTAATAACAAGGATTAGGCCTATAGGCTCATTAAGAGAAACAATGCAACATTTAGTAAAAGTTGCAATAATGTAAGAAATGTTGTTGGCAACTTCTTTGGAAAGTTGCTACCGACCTATGAAACAACCACCCAAAAGTCATAACCATTTGAAAAATGGTTGGATCCATTGAGGAAAGTCTTCATATAGCCCTTTTAGGTGGGTGGAAGATGTGGTGTGTTGAGCAGTAAGGAAACTCTATGTAAATTTTGTATTCAATCAATAAAAGATCCCTATTTTTCTCTAGTTCTGGATTGAAACATTTTGTGTATAGATTTGTATGGAACTGTGATGAAGAACATTAATTGATCTGACACATAGCATGAAGTAGGACTCCATTTCTCTTATTTTTGAGTTAGTTCAAAGAACAAAGTTGAGAAGTAGGAGGAATAAGTTTCAAATTTCCAGGAAACCCTTTTGGACCAGGGTTTTGGTCAGAAATGCCCTAACTTGTGTTTCCTTTGTGAGATTCCCATACAAAGTTGGGAAATGAAAGTAGGGGTGATTTACTTTAGTTCATCAAAAGCATAGGAGAAGGGGGATTTTTTAGAGACATCTGTTTATAGATTCTAGGCCAATCATCTCTATGTGCTTGGTTTAGGAAATGAAAAACTAAAGTGACAAAAGCACTTCAGGGGTGGATAAAAGTATTCTAAAGATATATTGTTGTCTCTATTGGATTCCCAACCCCATTTCATTTATTAGTCAACCTTGAACAACCAACTAGTAAATTTTTCTTTCATCAACCGAGTCAATTAGCCTTGTTAGGAATAGTAGACTAGGAGTTGTTAACTGTTGTTCTTTGTGTTTAGGATCTTAGGATCTGGAGGTTTGTTAAAAATCAGTAAAGGGTGTCTGAACATACTTTGTTTCCATAGATTTCTTGTAAGAAATTAGAACTAGAACCCTTGAACCTCATCAGAAGGTTACAAGCTCGGCAAGGTCTAAACTCTTGGACTTGTTATTGAAATCCTATTGTTTTTGTGGAAATCACTCCCATAGTAGACATTTTTTTAATGTATGGAACCTTTCCATCCCCTTACCAAATTTTTTGGTTCACATCTAAAAGATAATTCAGCAAGGCATTTTGTGATAGACATTACTGAGCCTTAGGAAACTACTCGGTAAAGCTACCGAGACCACTTAGTTAACATAGACACCGATCCTTGACCGAGTATCAATCAAGCATAGTAGAACCTAAGGGAGTACAGGACAGTTGGAGACACTAAATCCTCTAGTGAAGATAGTCTAATTGTGTGTGTTTTAGGATCTTCTAAAGGTGTAGAGCACTCTCCTAAGCCCACTCTGGGTTCAGAGTAACACCGAAGGTCTCACCATTTACCAAGTTGCCTAAATAGGGGAGAGGTCTGTGTCAGGTGTTGTGGTAGATAGTTCTAATGAATCCCTTCCACAAAAGAGGGAGATAATTCATTGTATTGATCTAATCCCAGGGGCTACCTTACCTAAAAAAGTAGCCTACAAACTTACACCAGAGTAGAATGCTGAAGTAGCAAGGAAAACTCAGGGGTTTTTAGAGAAGGGTTACATAAGGAAGAGTATTAGCCCATTTGTTGTACCTACAGTCCTTGCCCATAAAAAGGAAGGTACTTGGATATTATACACTTATTCTAGAGCCATTAATAGGATCACAATTAGATATCAGTTCCCAATGCCTAGAATAGAAGATCTCATGGATTGCTTAGGTGGGGCAAAATTCTATTCAAAGATAGACCTTAAGATTGGCTACCATCAAATCAAGATTAGAGAGGGGGGTGATTGGAAGACAATATTCAAGACTAATGAGGGGTTATTTGAATTGATAGTCATGCCATTTGGCTTGTCCAATGATCATAGTACTTTTATGTGCCTAATGAATGTAGTTTTAAATCCTTTCCTTCATAAATTTGTGGTTGTTTATTTGGATGACATATTTATTTTTAGTGGCAGCAAGGAGGATCATCTTCATCATATTGATCAAGTCATAAGGAGACTCCATGAGGAAGGGTTAAAGGTAAACCTTGAGAAATGTTCATTCTTGCAGGAGGAACTTGTTTTCCTAGGATTTGTGATCTCAAAAGGTAGTTTGAAGATGGATCCCACTAAGGTAGAGGCTATACTTAATTGGCCATCACCTACTTCAGCCACAGAGGTAAAATGTTTCCATGGGTTGTGTAGTTTTTATAGGAAGATTAAAAGAAACTTAAGTGTCATTTTTACTCCTATAATCAATAAAATTAAGGGTGGTAGGAAATGTGTTTTTGAATGGACCAAGGAGGTGAATGAATCATTTGAATTGTTAAAAAGAAAGATCTTTGAATAGCGAGTCCTTGTGCTACCTAATTTTCATAAAGTATTTGTGGTTGAGTGTGATGCTAGTAACAAAGCTATTGGAGGGGTCTTAAGCCAAGAAGGGAGGCCAGAAGCCTTCTTTAGTGAAAAACTAAATGAAGCTAAACAAAAGTATTCCACCTATGATCTTGAACTTTATGCCATGATCCAATCCTTAAGGAAATGGAGGAATTACATTGTCAAAAGAATTTATTGTTTTCATTGATAATCATGCTCTTAGTTTCCTAAATAGGCAAGATAAACTCAATCATAGACATGTGAAATGGATGGAGTTTTTGCAAGCTTACATATTCACTATTAAGTATAAAAAAGGGGTTTCCAATAAGGTGGTTGATGCTCTAAGTAAGAGAACTCTAACCATTCAGACTATATAGTTAGAAAGTGCAAGTATGGAGGCTATGAAATGCATGTATTCAGGGGATGAACATTTCAAAGACATCTATAAAGATTTCTTGGACATGACAAATATGTATCACACTGAGTTTCCTAATTTTTTGATCCATGATGGTCTCTTATTCAAGGGTGGATTACTTTGTGTTCCAAGGGGTTCTATGAGAGAGAACATCATTAAAGAGAAGCATTGTGGCAACATGGCAAGGCATTTTGGCTTGGATAAAACTTTGGAATCAGTCTAGAGGTTCTACTTCTAGCCCCGGTTGCAGATAGATGTGAAAAGGTTTGTGGAGACTTTCTTAGTTTGCCAAAGGTCTAAGGGACATACTTGTAATGCATGTTTCTACACACCCCTACCTATTCCATCAAAGCCATGGGACTCCATTAGCATGGATTTTGTGCTTGGGTTCCTTGAAACCAAATCTAGTCATGACAACATATTTGTGATAGTAGGCAGGTTTTCTAAAATGGCTCACTTTGTGCCATGTAAGACCACTTGTGATGCATCCCATGTGGCAAGGTTATTCTTTAAGGAGGTAGTTAGGTTGCATGGCCTACCCCTGTCTATCATTTTAGATAGAGATCCAAAGTTCTTAGGTCACTTTTCAAGGACCTTGTGGAAGAAGTTGGGTACAACTGTGTGTCTTTCTTCAACATATCACCCTTAGTTTGATGGACAAATCAAGGTTATCAATAGGTCTCTTGGTAATCTCTTGAGATTCTTGACTCAAGAACATGGATGAAGTTGGGATTCCATTCTAGCACATGCAGAGTACTCATATAATGATTTAGTCAACTGAAGTATAGGGAAGACTCCTTTTCAAGTTGTGTATGGTGTTCAGTCTAGGGGTATCTTGGAGTTGAGGGAAGTCAGTGGGTTAGAGAAGCCTAGTGCATTGGCTGATGACTTTATCATTATCATGAAAGATATCCAAGATTAGATCAAAATAAAAATCCAACACACCAATTCCAAGTAAAAATCCCATGCCAACAAGAGAAGGAAGGATGTCTCTTTCAATGTTGGTGATTTGGTAATTGTGCATCTAAAGAAAGAGAGGTTTCCTAAAGGACAGTACACCAAGATGATTGCCAAAAAAATTGGCCACTATAAAATTTTGAAAAGATGTGTTTCTAATGCTTATCATGTTGATATCCCTACTCATATTCATTTATCTCCAATGTTTAATGTTGCTGATCTGTATCTTTATAAGGGTCCTGTAGATGATATTGTGGTTGTAGGTGAATCTGATCTTAAACAAGAGGAGTTTCTTAAAGATCTTCCCAAGTCATCTCCTTTGGAGATTGAAGGTATCTTGTAGAGTAGAGTTTGAAAGAAGACCCAGAGGCACACCTACTATGAGTATTTGGTTCAATGGAAGCATAAACCAGTTTAGGATACTACATGGCTAACACCTGAGGCTATAGAGAAGACTATTTTTCCTTTGTCAGCTTTTACAACTCAAGGGACTTGAGTTATTTTGTCCTAAGGAGCATTGTGCAGGGCAACCTAGGCCTAGTTAGGATGCTCTTGTGTTCTGGTTTACTTTGTTTGTAATAAGGAAGGATTGATCTTTGGGATCAGTCTCCTCATTGATCTTGATCCTTTTGTATGGTCAAGGATTCAAAAGGCATGTCTATGAGCCTTGGAATACCTTAGTCCATATGGATCATTTTAGGTTTTATTGTTTTTAAGTTTATTCTTTCCTTAGTTTTCACTATTTTAAGGATCTATGATCCAGATCACCATGGTTGATCTCTTTAGGAGTCTTTTGAAGGTTTTTTTTCAAGTCAAATTGTAAATGTTGCTATATATGTTGCCAAGAAACTTTTCAAGTTTCTTGAAAGGTTGTAAATTTAGTTCTCAATGGTCACCACTAGTTTATATTGGTTGGATCAGTTGGGGAAACAAGTTGAAGATGTATTAATCTTGTCCAATTGGGGATTAGAATGGGAGAACCTTTGAAGCATTGAAAAAAAGAAGAACCACCATTTATGAGTACATTTTTTCTCCTATTATGCACAGTCTATTAGGAAACAAAGTGGTAGATTGAATGTCATTTCAAGTTCACTCTATGTATCTATTCTTACTGAAATTCATTTGATTGAATTTGGTTTTAGTTCTAGATAGACCGAGTTGAGAACCATTTCACTTGGCTCTGTCATGAAGTTTCAGCATTAATTTGTTTTTTCTCGACTAGAATCCAAATGCCATTGGATGAAAACAAAGATAAGGTAATGTATTTTAATAAACCAAACACTCAAATTTGGGGAAGTCCTGCTGCTTCAAGGCTGATGCCCTAAGATAAATATACTCCATGTATTTAGTCGTGAAGAGGTAGAATGTTTGCAAAAGTGGTACAAATGTGATTTGGGTTTGAATTTCTGATTGATTCAGAGTATTTGGGAGTCATTGAAGATCTCTGGGTGATAACATCAGTTTTAGGCACCCATCTTTGATCCATTCCAGCTGACCCTAACCTAACTTGATCAATTAGGCTAAAGTGTCTCTGAGAACATTTGAAGGCACTAGAGAAAGTTGGTTGTTCATTTCTCTATGAATTATAAATAGAAACATAGGGAAGTAGTAAACCTATGCTAAGCAGCCTTGACCCTAATCTATCAATCAATTGGTAGGAAGCAACACTATTGTAGGTTGAACCTAGAAGTAGTAAAATTCAGAATACTCCATGTCTGGTGAAAGGAAATGTCTTACTAATTGGTGAAACCATATCCAAAGGTGCATAAACAAGATTTTAATTCCTAATAGGAGCTAGGGGTTGGCTAGATAACATTATATTTTTTATATTGGTGAGAGAGATAGTGTCACTAAGAGAGTTTGCAAGTCAAAGCCATAGGAAGTTAGTGGTTAGAAAAGCCACCCTGCCATTGGAGGTATTCAAAGACCTAGGTTAGGTTGACAGAGGTTGAACATTCCTTGTGGAGAACTAGAGTAATTTGGAACCATCATCCATTAAAGAGAAAGAGTTATCCAACCTTTGGTTCTAGTTGTGAACACACACTCTCTCTCTCTATCTCTCTCTCTCTCTCTCTCTCTCTCTCTCTGATGCAAAAAATCCTTCACACACTTCAACATAATAGGATCCATCTAATCCAATCTCCATTTCATTATAACAATAATTTTTTAGAGGCATCTCACAACATCAAACCCATCATTGATTAGAAAACAAAATAATTCATTGTCAAAACTTGTTGTCCACACTGCCATGTTTTACAAATCAACACTCAAGTATCTATACCTTTTGTTCTATAAAATATCATCAAAATCCCTTTATTTATTTTGTGGTAAATTAGGATAACCACAACATTTATAAAAATTATAAGCATCCAACAGTTATATAAAAATTTATTATCTCTGTACCGAGACCTATTTTCTCTCACTAAACAAAAAGTTCATTTTCCCAATCCGCGTAGGGAATCATATAATTTTCACAATACATAACCAAATGAAACCAAACCAATTCCAAAATAATTTTTAGTGATTCTAGTTTCCAAATATTTAATCCATTTATTTTTCCAATTTATAAATCATTATACCATCACAACTCTTTTCCTGCAACTCCATTGAAGAGGGTTTTAAGCCAGTCTTCATTAAAAATGTCATAGATTCCACAAATCATCATCAAATCAAACCAAACTAAAAGGAAATGAAAAATTACTCAAGTATAGTTCTAATTAATATAATTATATTTCTTAAGTCTTCTATATGATTTTTTACCATGCATTTCAATATGACTATTCTCAAAAATCCAGAATCTACAAACACTATTTTTCACCAAAAACCTCATAACTTCCTCCAAATTTAATAAAAATTGATCAAACCAAAATAATAAGAAAGAGGATTCATTACAATATTTTTAAAATTATAAATATATATGGTTTCTAGGCTGTACATATCCATACAATTCCTAGAAATAACAACTTAACAAAAAATACCGATCAAAATGAGAGATTCAAACTCACTCAATTGTTCCAAAATGTTCTCCCCTTTCTCTATTCTCTCCAATATGATTTGGTTCGACCAATACATCATATTTATACATATTTAGGTATTTAGAAACAATTTAACTACCCTTATGACCTTTCATCTTCATTTTTACAACTCCTTTTTACATTCTTTCATGCTTTGCAACTTTTATGCATTTTGACAACTTTTGTGACACTTATTAAAAATGACTCCACACTTTGTAAAAACACCCTAGACATGTCCAAATAGCCTATTTAAGACCTTTTACATTATTTCTATCCTTTTCATGGCTTTTTTATACAAATTTGACCTTTTGACCAATCTAGATCTTGAATGACAACTAAATGACAACTTCACAATTTTATTTCCCTCAGGCATTACAATTGATTCCATTACATGGAATACCACATCCAAACATATGGAATTACATTAAATCATTAAAATATCTTTTGGGATCATCTTCAATATCCTGATGTCTAGGTTCTCCTGCACCAGTGTGACCTATAGACCTTTGACAAACCAAACAAGTCTTAACAAACCTCCTTACATCTGTCTGCAATCGGGGCCAATAGTAGAACCTCTTTACTAATTCCAAAGATTTATCTAGGAAAAAATGCCATGCCAAGCTGCCACAATGCTTCTCCTTAATGATTTTTTCCCTCATATACCCTCTTGGAACTCAAAGAAATCCACCCTTAAAAAGAAGACCATCTTGTATAAAAAAAATTAGGAAATTCAGTATGGTACCTAGCTATCATGTCTAAGCATACTGTTGGGAGTATTCTTAAATTTCTGAGGTTTTTGTCCAAATGTTGGTTTAAGTCCTCTGGTCTGTGAAGTTGTCCTAGATACAAGTGCCAGAATGTCTTCAAAAATTGTCATAACCCTATTTCAAAAATCGTTACCCTAGGTCTTGTCCTTGAAGAATTTCAAATTCATGTCAAAAACCCAAAAATGTTTTCCATTTTCAAAATAAATCCTAAGTCAATTACTTTATTTCTTTTTGAGCATTACTTTTTAAGTCACTTAGGTCCATTGAAGAGCACGTGCATTTATTTTTATGCGGGGGGTTAGATTTCTTCCTAAGTCTAGAAACCCGGTGGTATAAATAACATTTCTTATTACCTAATTACCTTGTATTCTAATGTCTCAAGTTCATCCAACCGTGAATCTTCAAAGAAGATCTAACGGTGGTCGCGTGTTTGCATGAAATATTTCCAAGCCATGCGAACATGCAAAATAACTGTTGATCTTATAACAAAAGCCTGATGCGGAAACAAGGTGGGACCACTGACAAGTATCTCACAAGTGGCGGCCTTATATCTGTCAAGAATAGTAGGGCCAGTAATAGAAGAATCTCCAAGGGTTTTAAAGCAGTAAAGGGAAGATCGGACGACTGTCATATAATCACATGGGATCTTTTAAGCTATTTGATTATGCGACAGGCCATTGATCTTGCATTAAATCAAGTGCGATTCTCCAGTGAAACTTATGATAGATGTGCATAAATAATGTTTTCTCATTGGTTAGCTTCAGTAGACACCGGTGCTCGAAAAGAAAGAAAGTACCTGACATTCTGCCAGGTGTTGCAAATGTGGAATTTCTTTACTGACAAAGGCGAGGTGGGACCGACAGCTTAATAGAAGATAGTGATGGTGAATGCTAACAGGTTTTCACATGTTCGCATAAGCTTCTTCCAAGCTATGCGATCATCCGAATAGCATTTTATGTTAATAGAGGAAAGTTACAAGAGACCGCCAAAAATAGAAAGGTAATGTGACGGTTAGTCGCATGTTCGCATGAGTGTTTTTTACATCATGAGATCATGCGATAAGCCATTAGATCATCTGCTAATGAGGATTGATGGTTCTCCTTCAAACTAAAGATAAAATGGTGCGAAGTGAGGCTTCCCATTGAAGAAGTGATAGTTCGCTCTTTCGGAGGAGTAATTAATTCAATCGTGCTGAATTAATTGTTGATAGGACTACTTTAGTGGCTCATATATCAAAATTTCATGCACTTTTAGAAGCACAAAGAGATCAAAAATTTGCAAAGACTCAGGCGTGAAGATTTTTGAGGTTTGGCTGCTATTCCCGGGTGGTCTCTGAGAAAAAAGGTTGGTGAAATTCTTGTGCGATTTGCTTCCTTATTAAAAGAATCATAGTTCTCTATTTTATCTATCTTGCAAAGGTTTCTTGTAAAGATAAATTTTTAAATGGCCCCAAGGAAAGAATTGTCAGGTAAAATAGAGTATAGTGAAAGAGGTTTGCATGAAGATTTATTGTAGTTACTTCCTGGCTCTTCCACTACCCCAGTGAAAAATAAGAGTTTGATTCCCAAAGACCCTAAGGTAAAAATAACAGAAGGTTTATATCACACGGCAAGTTTTATTAGAGAGGCCAAAATTGGTACTATCAATGCAAGAGGTGACTCTGATACCACAGGACTGAAATTATTCAAAGTAGGTTTTAGTCAGAGAAATGCCTCTCACCTTGCAAGCAATATATGGCAGTTTGACCTAGGAAAACTTATCGTGCCTGGTGTCTTTTTAGATGTAGATTTGATGACCCAGGTTGCAAAGAATTATGATCCAATCACTAAAGAAATTAGGGATGCAAAGGGAGTGTTATTGTTTAAAGTTTCAGCTGAAGAAATCAGGAATGTGTTCGGGTTAAGTGAACCCTCAGAAAGTTTGGAAAGCATTAACTTTGAAGAACTAAGGCAAGTATACAATGCACAAAGGAACTATTTTAGAGGCAAGTTGTTGAAGGATTTCTGCACCAAAATTGGAAAAATGGTTGTTGTGGGGCACAACACTCCGGAGCCTTTTAAAATAGAATATTTTGATCTCAAAGCTAGGGGTGCATATTGGTCATTATGTCAAGTTTTTGGAGAGGATGTTAGTGAAAGGATGTCAATACACTTGATGTGCATGATGATCCAAATTTTACATGCACATATTGTCTATTACTTTTGATTTTGCTCCTTTCATTGCTGAATTAATCCATAATGGATTAGTAAAGATTCAAAAGAATGAAGGTGATAGGCCCAATTGCTGGTACTCTTTCATAATGTATATGTTTCTGTTCAAAGGAGCAAGCTATTTTGAACAAGAAATGGAATTGGTGAGAAAGAAGGATGGTGAAGACATGCCAGTCCAACTATGGAGCCTCACAATGACCTGGGATAAGAAGGATCATAGTTTCATCAATTTTGATAAACGTTTTGCAGCTAGACTCAAGAAGCTGTTTGTCTTAGATAACCCAAGAATCCCAAAAATGTTAGCACAACTTGTTAGGCCAAACCAGTTTGCTAAGAACCTGAACATCGTACACAATTGGGGAGATGTTATTTTCTAAAATGTATCAATTGTTATTAGGTTGTATGGTTTCAGGGGGACCCCTTTTATATTGCCCTATCAAGTACCTGTTAGGATTGGAATTGCAGAGTTCTTGAGGCAATTAGGAGATATTGAGGAGTGTGCCCTCACTAGGAAAGGCAAGGGAACTTTATTCCCAAATGTTACCATTGCCCATCAATTCATAATTACCAAGGGTGGATGGGTCTACATGGATAAAATTTTGGCTCCATACCATATGGCTATTGCAATTGATAGAACAGTAGATCCAGAAGGTTTCTATAATGAAATGTTTAAAAAGAGAGCCAAGTGTGCCATGATCAACCATATTTTTAATTTCCCTGAAGATATCATCAGGAATGTAGCAAAGATACATGATAAGAGGTTATGAAAGAAAAATGGTTGGTATACAGGAAGACACAAGATTTTATCTGACAATTTGATTCAGGATGGGATCCCCTAAAAAGCATAACTCCAATGGGGAGGAAAATAGACACTCTCATGAATTGTTTTCAAGATATTTTTCAGACTTTAAATGAGAAAAAGGAAAAGGTTATGAAGGGTGATCCAGAAAAGGCTAGACAATTGTTGAGTATGCCTGTGTTTGCAAAAGGGTTACCCCCGGGGAGGTATATGGTACAAAAGAAGACTGGTTACAATGTGGTGATACCAGAATAGAGCCAGCAAAAGTAGATGGATAAAAGGGATATCCCATCAACCTCACAACAGGTTGGAAAACAAAAGGAGATTGTGGAGATCCTTGATTTTCCTCCTCCTCAGACTTCTAATGATATAATTGATTCTCCACCCCCATCAAAAAGGCAAAGATTGGAAGAGAGACCTATTCATGTGGAAAAGGAATACTCCCCATCACAATCTCCTATAAGAATTTTTGATGACTAAGAGATTGCAGAACAAGTACAACAAGTAGATGCTCTAGGTCAGATCTTTATGACTTATGATGAAGTAAATGAGGGAGTACCAGAGCTACCAGAAGAACCTAAGTTGGATCTAATAGCAGGGGAGTTAGCAGGTACTGAATTGGACCCTGTAATCAAGCAAGCTTGTGAAGAATTTTTGGTTGATGAGACTTTTGTTAAAACTAGGGCCTTTATGCAATTTCTTTGGAAATTAAACATCAAACAATTTCAAGAAATTTGTGAGAAGAGACATGAAGAGAATCTGGAGAAGGATTTACAAGTTATAGAGGAAGAAG
Source organism: Chamaecyparis obtusa (assembly GCA_027943335.1). NCBI lineage: Eukaryota > Viridiplantae > Streptophyta > Pinopsida > Cupressales > Cupressaceae > Chamaecyparis > Chamaecyparis obtusa. The sequence continues at coordinate 126,765 of BSBK01008889.1, read as the reverse complement.
TGAAAATAAAGATGACTGCAAAGTTTAAACAAATCACTCTAGAACAGGGAAGAGATATGGTAAAGATGTTAGGAGTACTGATCCTCCCAGAATGGGATATAGCTGATGCAGTAGTGTTTGATGCAGTCAAAAAACAAACCACTCCTCTCCATAGGACTCTAGAAGAAGTAGAACAAGCTGTTAAAGGAGTCACTTTCAGTGATAATCATCAAGCATTGGTAATGTGGTCTTTGAGGAAGAATGAAAGTGATAAAGGAAAGTAAATTGTCAAAGATGACCTCTCAGGGAGTTTAATTGTAAGAAGAGTTACTAATACATCTTTGGTGGAAGCATCAGGTATGGTAATGGCCACAACACAATTAATAGCAAAGGTGGCAGAAAAGGAAGCTAAAGAGAAGGATGAGCTCACTGCAAAATTAGAAGCAGTTTTGAAGGTTTATGGTGAGATGAAACAGGGGATTCTTGAGAGAGATATTCTGATTGCAGATTTAAGAAAGAGATTGGGAGAACAAGGCCCAATACAATTATTAGAGAAAATTTAGATAGCTTCCTCCTTTGTAGGGCCTTCCTCATCAAGCCCTATTATTGAACTTCCCCCTTCCCCTTCTCCTCCTTCCATAGATGAAGAGGATATTGATGAAAAGGTGAAGAATAGGTTAGGTGATAAGATAAAAGGTGTTGTGTCACATTTTTTTGCAAAGGTGAGACCTAAAGAAATATACAAATCTGCAAAACAATTGGTAGATGTCTTAGTGACTTTTCAGAAAGAGGTGGCAACTGTGGACAAAATTTTGGAAAGATGGACTACAAGGAAAGATACTCTGAGGTCATGGTTTGATCAAAATAAGGATAAGTGTGTTGTAAATATTGAGCTAGCAAGTACTTACAGGGTTATCAAGGATATTTTTGACTTTGAGGTAAACATGGAGAGTATAAGAAGAAGATCAGAAATCTTAAGGACAAGATATTTCCAGGATGATTTCCAAATTTTCTAAAGTAGATGGGGTAATCAAGGATAAAGGTCAATGGATGTAGCAAATAGATAGATGAGTATTGACTAAAATAAATGACATTCTATGTAGAGATGATAATACCCCTTTCATACACTTTATTGAACTCCTTCAGGATGCTAGGTTATACTTTGCTAATGTGAGAATAGAAGTTCATCAGTTGGTTGCTGAGTGGGAAAAGTTGTCCCCAAAGAAAGATGAGGTCCTTGCCTTTCATTGGCCAAGTGAAGAAACCTACATGACTTGGGAATCCACATATCTATCAGGAGATTTAGAAGAAAGGGCAATCAGGTGAAGAAGCGGTAGGTGTTAGTATTCCAAACTTTTGAAGGTCAAGGTAAAAAGGGATAAAGATGTCAAACAAGTTATCATAGACACGAATGTGACACCTGGCCAAATAGAGTTGCAGATGGCATTTGATCCAGAAAATGAGGGAGAGCAAGTTTAAAACAAAGGATGATGTAAATTAGCTGGATGGCGGTCATCATTCATGCAACAAATTTAGCAATTGCTCTAAAATATCTTTAGACAAAGATGCCACCTGCGGGATTGTTGGAAAGAGATATTTGTAATCTGTTGTTGCAAACAACTTTCTCTATTTGCAATCTTGTTTTTAGTGCAAGATCTTTTAACAGCCATCTGAAGCTTGTTGCATCCTTTCAAGGATTCCAAGATGGCTGATTGGTATAAGTAGTAAGTCCTTGTTCATTTCTAAAGAGGTTGAAAATATACTATAGAGGCTTGGCTCCATTGTTAAAATCTTAGAATATTTTATCAGATTTTGAAATGTATTGATACAGTGAGATTTTATTGGAATACAATAGAATTCCCTTGCATGATTTCAATTATCTTCTTGTTTGAATTATGTGGCTTTTGTCTATTGAATCTATAAGGTAGTTTTGATATACCATTGACAAGGTATCTGTGATTTCAATCTCTAGCTCCTTTCAAGGAAAGGGTAATGTCTTTAGGTTAATTTCTAAGAGCTTAGGAATTTGGCAAGAATTTGACGACCAAACATGTTTAAGAGAGGATGAATTGTAAGGCACTTCATCTGAGATTTGTTTGTGTTTCATTTAGAAGATTTCTATAAGTATATGTTTAATTGTTTGACTCTATACCTGAAGATAAGGCACTGGTGTATCCTCGATTTGCAGAGATCTCACCCTCAACAAAACTTAAATAATAATTTACTTTCATGTATGTTGAACGATTGAGAAGATAAAGTTTGTATCAAGGATATGAACTAGTGTTGTGATCCTTTCAAGAAGTAGATCTAAAAGGGGTTAACCTGCCCAAGTTCAAAACTCAAAAAGAAGAAGGATTTTATCCTTGTCACACTTGCCATTTTTCTGCAATGAATGTTTACTTTCATTAATATCATTATGGAGCATTGAGTCTAAAGATAGGTACACCTGCCTGGGTTTGTGGAGCCCAAAGTAGAAGGACTTGGTCCTTATCAATTAGCCTTTTCCCTGTAAGAATCCAGAGTTGAGAACCTGAGAGTCAAGTTTGAAAACTATATTGGTGATTCTACATGAAAAAGAGCTAACAAATTGGTGACTCTACTGGGGAAAACCTTCTGAATAGCATGCAATAGGTTAGTGCAAATCCTATCTATTGTGCATTTATAGACCAGTATAGAATAATTGTATTCCTGTGTAAAAGTGGGTGGTGACTCTAAACTCTGTGCTACCAGTTGCTAATTGTTGTAAACTTTGCTAATATTGTCGTGCTATACCATGAGTCGACCAAGGTACACTAGGTCTTATTACAAGGATCACCGCGAAGAGAATATGGGTGATGAGCTCCATACACCAAGTAGGAAATAATGGTCTAGAAGAGGTCAACATACTGCTAGGTCCCAAGGCCCTTCTCAAGAAAGATCTTGTGTCCCACTCCCTCATGAGTCTTCATCCTCTTTTGATGATCCCGAACATGTCAAGAGGGTTACACCAAGTGTGCACATGCAGAAAGAAGTAATCACAGAGGTCACAGAAGTAGGTTATTTCCCTGCAAGAGAAATTCTGGAACAACTAGAAGAAACCTCTGCTACTGAGACCACCTCCTATGATTCTGAGAAGTTGAGAGAAGAGGTGGTTGCTTTAAGAAAAAAGGAGAGTGAACAACTGGTTGAGATTGCCAATAGGTTGAAAGCAAGGGAACAACAAATCTATGATTTACTCATAGAGAGGTAGGAACTTCTCAAGAGAATGAAGAAAAATGAGACCCAAGTTAGTGATTTAAACCAAGATGTTCAAGGTTTAAATAAGGACTTATTTGGTGACATGGAAGATTTGAGAAAGCAGGCCCAGGCTAATAAACCTAAGCAAGGTGAATTTGAGGGAACAGGCCATGTCGTAAGGCAATTGAATCCCTCTGAAATCCAGAAGAATAAGGAGATTATAATTGCTCCCAAAGAAATCCCTGATAAGGGAAAATAGAAATTGGTGGGTATACATATTAATGAGCACAAGAAAATTGTAGTTCCTCCTAATGTACATTCTCACACAAGTATAAACTTGGAGAAGGCTAGAAAAGCAAAGAAAGAATTGGTTATTCAACTGGAGAAACTTGAGTTGGAGGCTGCTGCTGATGAAATGAAGAGGAAGATTGCCTTCCTACATGATAACATGAACACATCCACTAGTACCTCTATCCCTATAACCATAGGAACAACTCCTTTCAGTCAGCCCAATACTTCACTTCCAAATGCTCAAGCCTTTCACCCTGGACAAACTTTACCTGGACCAGTTCCCAATCAAGTTCCCATTATAGCTAGTGGTACAGTGGGAACTATACCCTATCAAAATGTTGCAACTACCCCTCTGAATCAACCAAATATCCAAAGATGACCAGTTCATTTGGATAGATATAGGCCTTTGTTTTTTGATGGTATTCCTGGCCAACCTAATGCTGTCCCCAATGAAATCAGAAAGAAGATCCCATTATTTACTGGGAATAATGTTATTACCTGTGAAGAGCATCTAAAGTTTTTTATAGATAAGGTCAATGATTATGAAATTGAACATGAAGATGTCATAATGAAGCTCTTTGTTCAATCATTGATTGAGGATGCCAGGGATTGGTATAGGGGGTTACTTGAGAAGAGTATTGCATCTTGGGAAGAATTTGTCAGATGCTTTAAAGAGCAATATGCAGAACATGTGAACTCTAGCTACATGCTTAATGAGTTCAATAATATAAATAAACATTACAATGAGAGCATGTCAGAGTTTAATAGCCAATTCCAAAAGGCTATCTATAAATTGTTCCAAGTATTGAGGCTAGATGATGCAGTTTGCATGACAACTTATTTCAATTCTATGGATGGTAAGATGTCTTACCTTTTGAGAGACAAGAATCCCTATACCCTTAGAGATGCTTTTAAGTTGGCTATAAATATTGAAAGTAATTGAAAGGCATCTGGCCAAATGTATAAAAGGGATGAAAGTAGATTGTGGAAAGAAACTAGGCCAAAACCTGCAAGGCCATCCAAAGAGGAGGATAGAATGGACAAAGGGCCTGGTAACAATAAAGATTTCCCAGCAAGGTTTGATAAAGGTGGTAGAAACTTTCAAGATGTGAGACCTCCTTATCAAAGGTAGGAAAAAGTCCCTAATTTGAGAGATATGCCTTACAAAACAAACTGGAAAGATGGGAGGCCTGTTCCTGATAATAATGAACCCCAAAAGGGAAGGGATACACCAGATCCTTTGAAGAAAAATATAGCACATAATGTGGAAAGTAACCCTTGGTGTGTGGCCTATAGTATGCCCCACTCACTATTCTAGTGTGTTGTTGCTCAGGCTCTGGGAGAAGAGGCTAGTGACTCATATGCAGGAGATTATGAAGGATCTGAAAAGCCTACTATTAACATGTTTACTACTGAACTAATGGAGGATCTTGAGTCCTCAGATGATGAATTTATTTTCCCTGATGTTGATCATAAGAGGAAGATTTTCTTTGATTATGAACAATAAATATTTACTCAGTCTGATCAGGAAGAGTTTGATAATGATGACTATAAGACTGACATGGTAGAATCCGAGTCAGATGAAAGACAATGGAGAAAGCCCAGTGAAGAAGAAATTAAGATTTTAACTGTGGCTGCTATTACACAAGCAAAATCCTCATAAAATTTGAGGAACAGAAAGGTAGGTAATGATCAGGGAGTCCCTAGATTAGTGTTTGTCAAAAGTAATACTCATAATAAGGACTCCCCAAAGCCCAATATTGTGAATAATAAAGATGAAGGGTTTGAAGCTGAAAAGAAAGGGAAACAAGAAGTTACTGCCGACAAGGTGAAAAAAAAATTTGGCAGGTCAAAGGATCACCCTGATTTTTGTACTAATTCCCCTACTTTTGATATGAGACATGCTTTGTCCCAAATGAAGGTTTCCATTCCTCTGCTTGAAATGTTGAAAATAGAAGAGCACAAAGCAGCAGCCCTGGTTCTCATAAGTGAGCAGAGAACTATTCCTATTTTACAAGATGAAGGGAAATCCCTAGACAAGCCAATTGCAATTAATGACATCTCTGATGTATGTGTCGGGACAATTGTGACACAGGACCCCTCTTCTATCAATTCTTTCTATGTTACTTTTCTTGTAAACAATTTTTTGCTAAAAAATTGTATGATTGACTCTGGTGCTGCTACAACTGTAATGCCTTACCAAGTGATGAAGGAGTTAGGGTTGCAAGTTGATACATCCAATGGAAGGTGTTATGCCATGGACAATAGGGAAGTACCTATTGTAGGGAGCCTGATTGGAATTGAAGTGAAAATTGCTGCATTCCCAGAAGCCACATATAAAATGGATGTGGTTGTTGTTGATACAAAACCTCACTATGGCATGTTATTATCAAGACAATGGGCTGCAGCAGTGGGTGGAAAGTTGCAACTAGATTTATCATATGCTACCATCCCAATAAATGAAACTGAGGTAAAGTTGTACAGGGAGCCCGTTCTTCAGTCATGATTGAAGTGGTTGCTCCAGAAGATCTAAATTGTTTTGTAGATATTGACATGAGCAATTTTGTGATTGAAGAAACAATACCTCAGTTAAAAAACATAGACCCAATCATGGATGAGTTGATTTTGCAGCAAGATGGGCTTTGGAAAATGTTCTTTGATGGTGGATGCTCTAAGGAAGGATCAGGAGCTGGTGTGGTGTTCATTTCCCCATCAGGTATTCCATTTAAATACTCATTCTTGTTAACTTTTGAGTGTACAAATAACACTACTGAGTATGAGGCTTTGATACTGGGGTTAGATGTGGCCATAAAACATGGTATTAAATATTTAAAGGTTCATGGTGATTCCTAGTTGATTATAACCCAAGTGAGATCTCAGTATGCATCTAAAGATGAGAAGTTGAAATTGTATAAACATGCTGTTTGGGATAGGCTAGAGTTTTTTTATGCTTTCAAACTACTTTGGGTAGAAAGATCCAATAATATCATGGCATATTTTCTTGCAAATGTTGCCCTTAAGAGTGAAGATATAACCCTCACTGGTCTATCTATGTTAGAAGTCAAATCTAGGCCTGCAGTGCCTGACAATGTATATAATTGGCAAGTTTTTGAGGATGACTTAGATATCCTTAGGTTCCTTCAAGGCCTTGATCAATATGATGGTCAGCAAATAGACCTCAATGAGATACAACAGTGTGTTGAGGGAAAAGAATGCATCATGGGGAATGAGATAGTGTAGTTACCATCCAACCACATACCTAAAGGGTTAGTAGAATTGGAAGGAATGTTCAAGATAAATGATGGTTTTTTGTCTTAGAAGTCTAACACTAAAATGGAGGACTTAGAGGAAATAAACTTGGGTTCAGAAAACTCCCCACAAATGGTATACATTGGCAAGAAACTGAGTAAAGAGATCAGAGGAAATTTGATAAGACTTCTGAAAAAGTATAAGCATGTATTTGCTTGGTCCTATGATGACCTCAAAGCTTATAGGGCTGACCTGTTTCAGCATGAAATTCCTCTAAAAGAGGAAACCAGGCCTTTTAGATAGAAGTAGAGACCCATTAACCCTTTATTGGCTACCAAGATGCAAGTTGAGTTGACAAAACTGAGAGATGCTGGTATTATTGAACCAATTAGGCACTCAACTTGGGTCTTGAATCTTGTGCCAGTAAGGAAAAAGAATGGTGATATTAGGCTCTATGTTGATTTTAGGAACCTGAATGTAGCTTCACTTAAGGATAACTATGGATTGCCCAATATGGAGGCTATGCTACATAGGGTGACTGGATGTGAACTCTTGTCAATGATGGATGGTTTCTCCGAGTATAATCAAGTGCTGGTCAAAGAATCAGAACAATTTAAGATAGCCTTTACAACCCCATGGGGAACATATGTATATGTTCGCATGCCTTTTGGTCTAAAAAATGCTGGAGCAACATTTCAGAGAGCCATGGATGTTGCATTTGAGGAATTGATAAATGTTTTAATGGTTGTTTATCAAGATGATCTCACTACTTATTCCAAGAAAGCTGAGGATCATTGTTCCCATTTGGAGAAGGTCATTCTTAAGGCCTTAGAATTTGGTGTGTCCTTGAATCCCAAAAAGTGTCAATTTGCTGTGACAGAGGGGAAGTTACTTGGACACATAGTGTCAAAAGAAGGAGTCAGGATTGACCCTGAAAGAGTAGAAAAGATTCAAAAGGTCCCTCCACCAAAGAACATAAAAGGTGTCCAGTCATTTTTGGGACAGATTAATTTTGTAAGAAGATTTATTGCTAACTTTGCAGAATTGGTCAAGCCCATAGTAAAGTTCCTAAAGAAGGATGTGAAGTTTGATTGGAACCTTGAAGCTCAGCAAGCTTTTGCAAAAATCAAACAAGAAATTTAGGAGGCCCCAGTTTTGGTATCCCCTGATTACTTGAAACCATTTTCTCTATTTTCCTTTGCATCTTTTCATACTATTGCAGCTATCCTTTTGCAAAACGATCAAGAAGGGTATGAGCATCCTATAGCCTTTTTTAGCAAGTCATTACAATCTACTGAATTAAATTATGAACTAATGGAAAAGCAAGCCTATGCACTTGTGAAGGTAGTCAAAGCTTTCAGACCATATCTGGTCTGTGCAAAGGTTAGTGCTTATGTGCCTCATGCTGCAGTGAAGGATATCTTAACACAAAGTGAAGTCACAGGAAAAAGGTGCAAATGGATAAATAGGATTCAAGAGTTTGACCTGGAAATTCATATTACAAAATTGGTGAGAGGATTGGGACTTGCTAAGTTAATGACTAAGGAAAACATGGACCTTGTTCAGGTAAATAATGTTGCTACTAACATTGATATGATTACTAGTATTGAAATTTAACCCTGGTACAAGGATGTTATTTATTTTATTAAAAATGCTAAATGTCCACCTGATTTAAATGATAATCAAAGAAGGAGTCTGAGATTGCAAGCTCAGAGATATGTGTTGATCCAGGGTGATTTGTACTGGAAGGATAATGATGGTATTTTACTCTCTTTTTTTGATAAGCATCAATCAGAGAAAATGTTAAAGGAAATGCACTCTGGAATGTGTGGAGGACATCATTCAGCTCGATCAACAGCTCATAAAATCTTAAGAGTAGGATACTATTGGCCTGTGTTGTTCAAAGACAATCATTCTTATGTGAGGAAATGTGAACCTTGTCAAAGGTTCTCTAAAAAATTAAAGTTTTCAGGTGCATTATTATTGAACCCTATGGTTGCAGAAGCTCCTTTTGCAATGTGGGGTATGGATTTTATTGGAGAATTCTCTAAGAAGCCTAGTGGGGGACATAGTCACATTTTGGTGGCTACTGATTATTTCACCAAATGGATTGAAGCCATCCCAACCAAAAGGGCAACCAGTGCTATTGTGATCGAGTTTCTGATGAACAACATAATTACTAGATTTGGCGTTCTTGTTAAATTGGTTGTTGACAATGCTATGAGCTTCAGGTCATAGGAGATCTCTGATTTTTGCTCATAAATAGGTATAGTATTGTCTTACTCATCCCCTTATCATCCACAAGCCAATGGACAGGCTGAATCCAGCAACAAGAGTATTTTGTAGATCCTAAAGAAAACCCTAGAAAAGAATAAGAGAAGCTAGCATGTAAAATTAAAGTTAGCACTATGGGCTGATAGGATTTCTGAGAAGAGGGCTACTGGTAAGTCCCCTTTTGAAATGGTATATGGTGCTAAATCAAGATTGCCAATAAATAACCTCCTTCTGATCTATAAGTTTATGCAAGAAGAGGATATGGAAATCAGTGATCCACTGCAGGAGAGAATGGTTTAGCTAATTGAATTAGATGAGATTAGAAGGGAGGGACAAAAGGAAAATATGAAGTTGTAACAGAAGATGAAATATCTTTTCGATAAGAGAGAAACTATGAGAAAATTCCAGCCTGGTGATATGGTTCTCCAATGGAATGCTAGGGCTGAAGATAAAGGGAAACACAAAAAATTTGAGTCCTTATGGATGGGACCTTATATTGTTCATCAGACCCATGGTAAGGACTCATATTTCTTGCAACATTTGGATGGTGAAAAGCAAGAATTGCTAGTGCATGGACAATTTCTAAAAATTTTCTTCAGTTAATTCTTTTTCCATGCATAGTAGGCTTGTATATATGTATAGGTGTGTTTGTTTCTTGTTTTAGGTTTAGGATTTATGGTCTACCTCCTAGAGATTCATAAGTTCTTGCTATGATTTTGCAATCAAGCATCCTCAGATAGAGCCACTGTTGGGAGTATTCTTAAATTTTTGAGGTTTTTGTCCAAATGTTAGTTTAAGTCCTCCGGTCTGTGAAGTTGTGCTAGATACAAGTGCTGAAAGGTCTTCAAAAATTGTCATAACCCTATTTCAAAAATCCTTACCCTAGGTCTTCTCCTTGAAGAATTTCGAATTCATGTCAAAAACCCCAAAATGTTTGCCATTTTCAAAATAAATCCTAAGTCAATTACTTTATTTCTTTTCGAGCATTACTTTTTAAGTCACTTAGGTCCATTAAAGAGCACGTGTGTTTATTTTTACACGAGGGGTTATATTTCTTCCTAAGTCTAGAAACCTAGTGGTATAAATAACATTTCTTATGACCTAATTACCTTGTATTCTAATGTCTCAAGTTCATCCAACCGTGAATCTTCAAAGAAGATCTAACGGTGGTTGCGTGTTCCCATGGAATATTTCCAAGCCATGCGAACATGCAAAATAACCATTGATCTTATAACAAAAGCCTGATGTGGAAACAAGGTGGGACCACTGACAAGTATCTCACAAGTGGTGGCCTTCTATTTGTCAAGAATAGTAGGGCCGGTAATAGAAGAATCTCCAAGGGTTTTAAAGCAGTAAAGGGAAGATTAGACGGCTATCATATAATCACATGGGATCTTTTAAGCTATGTGATTATGCGACAGGCCATTGATCTTGCGTTGAATCAAGTGTGATTCTCCAGTGAAACCTATGATAGATGTGCATAAATAATGTTTTCTCATTGGTTAGCTTCAGCAGACATCGGTGCTCGAAAAGAAAGAAAGTACCTGACATTCTGCCAGGTGTTGCAAACGTGGAATTTCTTTATTGACAAAGGCGAGGTGGGACCGGTGGCTTAAAAGAAGACAGTGATGGTGAATGCTAATGGGTTTTCACATGTTCACATAAGCTTCTTCCAAGCTATGTGATCATGTGAATAGCATTTTATGTTAACGGAGGAAACTTACAAGAGACCGCCAAAAATAGAAAGGTAATGTGACGGTTAGTCGCATGATCGCGTGAGTTTTTTTTATGCCATGTGATCATGTGACAAGCCGTTAGATCATCTACTAATGAGGATTGATGGTTCTCATTCAAACTGAAGATAAAATGGTGCGAAGTGAGGCTTCCTATTGAAGAAGTGATAGTTCGCTCTTCCGAAGGAGTAATTGTTTCAATTGTGCTGAATTAATTGTTGACAGTACTACTTTAGTGGCTCATATATCAGAATTTTGTGCGCTTTCAGAAGCACAAAGAGATCAAAAATTTGGAAAGACTTAGGCATGAAGATTTCTGAGGTTTGGCTGCTATTCTCAGGTGGTTTTTGAGAAAAAAGGTTGGTGAAATTCTTGTGCGATTTGCTTCCTTATTAAAAGAATCACAGTTCTGTATTTTTTCTATCTTGCAAAGGTTTCTTGTAAAGATAAATTTTAAAATGGCCCCAAGGAAAGAATTGTCGAGTAAAATAGAGTATAGTGAAAGAGGTTTGCACGAAGATTTATTGCAATTACTTCCTGGCTCTTCCACTACCCTGGTGAAAAATAAGAGTTTGATTCCCAAAGACCCTACGGTAAAAATAGCAAAAGGTTTATATGACATGGAAAGTTTTATTAGAGAGGCCAAAATTGGTACTATCAATGCAAGAGGTGACTCTGATACGACAGGACTGGAATTATTCAAAGTAGGTTTTAGTCAGAGAAATGCCCCTCACCCTGCAAGAAATATATGGCAGTCTGACCTAGGAAAACATGTCAGGCCTGGTGTCTTTTTAGATGTAGATTTGATGACCTAGGTTGCAAAGAATTATGATCCAATCCCTAAAGAAATTAGGGATGCAAAGGGAGTTTTATTGTTTAAAGTTTCGGCTAAAGAAATCAGGAAGGTGTTCGGGTTAAGTGTGATGGAATATGGATGAAGTGACTAAGATGGGGGGGGTGAATCAGTCAACCATAAAACACTTCACAATTATTTCTTTCTAGATCCCTTAGGATATCTTTAAAATGTTATCTATTTTAGCACTCGGTAAATAGATTGCAGTAACTTTGAAGATGCAGAAAGTATTAGCAAAATTATCTTTTAGATATTCATCAGCACTAGTGTATGATTAAGATAGCAATTAAGAACATAAGAGACACAAGATTTAACATGGAAACCCAATATGGGAAAAACCACCAATGTATCTAGATACTGATTTTCACTTTTCTGAAGTGATGCCCGGTTAGAAGCCAACCCGATAAAAGGTTACAAAACACACTGTTAGGTGTGACCTTGTTAGAGGATTTAATCACCCTGCTAGGAGTGGCCTGGTAAGAGGTCTTGAAAACAATTCAATGGAATTATCACCTTGTTAGAGGATTTACAATATGGTTGTTAAACCAACTCAGTTAAGAGATTTAGAATTCACTGTTACAATGATAAGAAGGTAACAATGAAAATGACCTGTATATTAATGCAACTACCTTGCTGGTTAAAAATCTCTATTTTGCATAAGTGTGATCCTTCCTGATTGAATAAATTTCTACTGCACCTTAAGGATATCTGAACATCCTTCACAAATTCACACACACCTTTCCTATCTTTCTTCTGTAAATCTTCTGCTGTATTTCTTGTTTATTTTTCACATTTGACCTTTTATTTATATGATTTTAGATTTGTCAAATGGACATTATTTAGTATAACAGTCAGCTGAATTAAGCAAATTCTATTTGCAAAAATCCTTCAAAGGCCGATAGTGCTCGGTGACCATAACTTTCTACAATCTTTTGGAGACCGAGGGAACTCGGTAAACACTGACAATCCTTTACCTTTGATAACCGACTGAACTTGGTAAACACTAAAATTCCTTTGACGACCGACTGAACTCGATAAACACTAAATTTCCTTTGACGACTGACTAAACTTGGTAAACACTGAATTTCCTTTGATGACCGACTGAACTCGGTAAATGCTAAATTTTCTTTAATAACCGAGTGGACTCGGTAGACACTAATTTTCTTTGATAACCGAGTGGACTCGGTAAGCACTAATCTTCCTGTCTAGAAGACCAACTAAGCTCGATAGGAACTGATTGCTGCAGACTATGACATTGTGTGACATCAAAGACAATACATAATTTGAGTAGCAATTTCCTTCAGACAATTGTTTCCAAAATCTCCCTCTTTGGCATTGATGGAAACACAATATGTCATAGCATAAGAAATTTGAAAAAATTAGCTTGGTTCAGATTCAAATCTCCCTCTATCAGCAAACTTCCTTTATCCTGAAAATTCTTCCGTCTGACTATTGAAAATTTCTTGAAGTAATAGCAGACATAGCAAACACTCCCTCTTTGACAACACATGCCAAAGACAATTCACATATTACCGGTGTAAATTAATGTACCTCAAGTAATGATTCATATGCAATGATTCCTTAAATATGCTGTATCAACTGGTTGATTTTCAATCATGTTCTGGTTGATGCATCACTAAAACTGTATTTAGTGAGCCTTGGATAGGGGAATGACCCCTAACTTACCTCTTAGATACACAAATGCATCCTTAGGTAATGGTTTGGTAAAAATGTCTGCAATCTGTTCTTTTGTATGAATATATTCTAATCTGATTTCCTTGTCCTGCACCAATTCTCTGACAAAGTGATATTTAATGGCAATGTCCTTGGTTTTGGAATGCATCACTAGATTCGTCGAAATGTTTATTGCATTGGTATTGTCACAAAATATAACAACTGGTTCTTTGATTTCAACCTTCATACCTTCTAATAACTGTTTAAACCAAACAATATTTGAACAGTTTACTGTAGCAGCAACATATTCTACTTCAGTTGTGGATTGAGATGTGCAATTTTTCTTTTTACTAGTCCAGGATACTAGTCTTTTTCCAAGAAAAAATGCTCCACCACTTGTGCTTTTTCTGTCATCAATGTTCCCTGCCCAATCAGCATCAGTAAACACTTTTAAGTCTAGATTGCCTCCAAATTTATACCACAAACCATATTCTTCAGTTCCTCTTAAGTATCTTAAGATTCTTTTGATTGCCATCATATGATTTTCCTTAGGTTTTGCTGAGAATCTAGCTACTATACCGACTGCTAAGGCAATATCAGGTCTTGTATGTACTACATACTGTAATTTTCCAATCATAGATCGGTATAGGGTCTGATCAACTTCTTTTGAATCATCATTTTTGGTAAGTTTCAGTCCAATACACATGGGTGTACCAACTGGTTTTGAATCTTCCATACCAAACTTCTTAAGTATTTCCTTAATGTATTTAGATTGAGTAATGTATATACCATTCTTGCTTTGCTGAATTTGAAGACCAACAAAGAATTTTATTAAACCAAACATATACATTTCAAATTATTTGTTCATTTGCTCTGAAAATTCTTTGCACTGATCCTCATTCCCTGTAAATATAGTATCATCTACAAATATTTCTGCCAATACAATTTTGTCATCCGGTCCTTCTTTAATATATAGATTGCTATTATCATTGGCTCTTTTGAAATTAATCTGAATCAAATAGTTATGGAGTCTTTCATACCATGCTCTAGGAGCTTGTTTCAACCCATACAATGCTTTGTGTAACCTATAGACCATGTCCTTTTTATCTGGATCAACAAAACCTTCAGGTTGTTCAATGTAGACTTCTTCATCAAGAATTTCATTGAGAAATGCAGATTTTATATCCATCTGATATACCTTAAATCCTTTGTGTGCTGCATAAGCAAGTAGAGTTATTATGCCTTCTAATCTTGCAACAGGAGCAAAATTTTCTCCATAATCTATACCTTCTTCTTGAGAATAACCTTTACATACCAGTCTAGCTTTGTTTCTAGATACTTGACCATCTTCATTCAGCTTATTCTTGAATACCCATTTTGTTCCAATTACATTCTTATCTTTAGGTCTAGGTACAAGAGTCCATGTTTTGTTCTTTTGTATTTGTTCTAATTCTTCATTCATTGCTTCAATCCAACTTTCATTTTCCAATGCATCTTTGATATTTCTAGGTTCAAAGTCAGTAAGCAGACATGTACCTTTTATCTTGCTTCTTGTCATAGTACCATCTGATTTGTTTCCAATAATTTGATCTGGTGTATGATGTCTTCTGACATATTTGGCTAGTATAGGTTCCTTGCTTTTTGAATGATTCATGCTGTTGTCTTCTAGGATCTCTTCTTCAGGTTGCTCAGGCTTGGTAGATATTTGCTCGGTAACTTCAGGCTGAGACTTGGTCTAAATTTTTTCCTGTGACTCGGTTTGAACTTCTTCCTGTGACTCGGTTTGTGACTTGGTAACTGTGCTCGGCTCGGTAGATATAGTTTCCTCATTGATAGTTGTGTCTGCTAATGTTTCAGGTTCAATGTAAATGAATCTTTTGTAGTTCTCAAGTTCCCTTTTGCCTTCTTCTTCAGTCTTTTCTGCAAACTCATCAAATTTTACATGTATACTTTCTATGACTTTGTGAGTAGATAAGTTCAGACATTTGTATGCCTTTCTTTTGCTAGAATATCCTAGGAATATTCCTTCATCACTTTTTTCACATCAAATTTATTTCTTCTGGATTCTTTTAAGATATAACACTTGCTACCAAATATTTTCATGTAACTTACATTGGGTTTATAGCCATACCATAATTCATAAGGAGTTTTGAATGTGTCTTTCTTTAATTGTACTCGGTTCAAGGTATGAACTGCAGTGCTGATAGCTTCCTTCCAGTACTTTATAGCGATGTTCTTTTCTATCATTAGAGTTCTTGCACAATCCATAATAGATCTGTTTCTTCTTTCTGCTATTCCATTCTGCTCAGGAGTTCTAGGAGCTGATACCTGTCTTTTGATTCCTCTTTCAATGCAAAAGTTGTTAAAATCATGGGAGATGAATTCACCACCTCTGTTGGATCTTAAGCATTTCAATCTTTTCCCTGTTTCCTTTTCCACTCTTGCTAAGTACCATTTGAAATTTTCAAATGCTTCTGATTTTTCTCTTAAATACATAATAATCATCATTCTAGAATAATCATCAACAAAAAGAATAAAGAATTTATCTCTAGTATAGCTTTGTATTCCAATAGGTCCACATAAATCAGTATGCACAATTTCCAAAATTTCTTTAGACTGATAGTTCTTACTCTTGAAACTAGTTTTACTCATTTTGCCAATCTGACAATTCTTACATAGACTACTATCAGGTTTCTTCAAAGTAGGAATGCCTCTAACCTTCTTGAATTTGCTTATTTTTATCATGTTATCAAAATTGACATGACATAACCTTTTGTGCCATAGCCAACTTTCTTCAATTTGAGCAATAAAGCATGAATATTCACTGAGATCAAGATAAAATAAGTTACCTTTTGTTTGTTTGCCTGATCCAATGAGTTTTCCTTTTTCATCCAGCAGTCTTGCTTGACCATTCATGAATTCAACCTTGAAACCAATGTTGATTAGCTATGCTACACTTAGAAGATTATGTTTTAGTCCTTCAACCCAATAACCATTATCACATATGAGTTCTTTGGTTAATGAGATTCTTCCTTTTCCTTTTATACAACAAGGTTCATTGTTTCCAAATCTTACATTGCCACTATCACAGTCTTCTAGATATTCAAATTTTGTTTTGTCACCAGTCATGTGGTGTGAACATCCACTGTCTATTATCCATATATCATCTTTGCTTATATGAGAAATAAGTGCCATCTTATCATCATCATCACTAGATTCATCTTTTATAGCAATAAAGACAATTTCTTCTTCACTATCATCAGAATCTTTAGCCATAAAACATGTTTTCTTACCTTTATCCTTGAATGATTTGAAATTATTTTTGCCATAGTACTTGTGACTTCTCTTCTCTTCCTTGACTTGCTTGTTTGGGCACCTAGCTGCAATATGTCCAATTTCTTCACATGAAAAACAGATTAAAGGAGTTTTACCTTTATATTTACCTTTCCCTTTAGAGTACTTCTTTGCAAGTAATGCTTCTACAATTTCAAGATCACTATCAGAACTTTCTTCTGATACTTCTTAACTTTCTGACTGAACTTCTTTAATTTTCTTGTTCTTCTTTAGTGAAACCTTGGCCTCAAATGCTGATTCAATATTTTTGGAACTAGGAACATAGTTGTCATAGTTGTCTAATTCAAAGGCTGTCAATCTTCCAACTAAAGCATCCAAAGTTATATTGTGGTTTGTTTCACATCTTCTTTCTTGAATAGCTGATACTCTTATTGCATAGATAGGGAGTAATGTTCTGAGTACCTTACTTATAACAGTTTCATCTGAGATTGTTCCTCCAGAAGCTCTAATTGCACTTACACTTTCTTTGATTCTTTCAACATATTTTGCAATGTTTTCATCTTCCTTCATATTCATCTTGTCAAACTGTCCTCTTAGGTTTTCTGCTTTGGCTCTTTTCACATTTGCATCACCACCATATATTTTCTTCAGTGTCATCCACATTTCATATGCAGTAGTGCATTCTTTAATATCATCAAATTCTTCATAGCTGAGAGCAGATGCAATGTCTATCATCATGGTGTTATGAGTCTTTTTCTCTGCAATGTCTTCAACAGTTAATGCACCAGTAGGAATTGTGTATTCTTCATCAATGTATTTGCATCCTGAATCACCAATGGAAGCCAGATGAAGTCGCATGAGACCTTTCCATGCTGAAAAGTTATCTCTATTGAGCTTTGGAATTTTCCTCTTGTAAGACATCCTGATCTTTAGCTTAGGTCCTTGAAACCCTTCCTGCAAGCACCAAAAGCTCTGATACCAATTGATGGAATATGGATGAAGTGACTAAGAGGGGGGGGTGAATCAGTCAACCATAAAATACTTCACAATTATTTCTTTCCAGATCCCTTAGGATATCTTAAAAATGTTATCTATTTTAGCACTCGGTAAATAGATTGCAGTAACTTTGAAGATGCAGAAAGTATTAGCAAAATTATCTTTTAGATATTCATCAGCACTAGTGTATGATTAAGATAGCAATTAAGAACACAAGAGACACAAGATTTAACATGGAAACCCAATATGGGAAAAACCACCAATGTATCTAGATACTGATTTTCACTTTTCTGAAGTGATGCCCGGTTAGAAGCCAACCCGGTAAAAGGTTACAAAACACACTGTTAGGTGTGACCTTGTTAGAGGATTTAATCACCTTGCTAGGAGTGGCCTGGTAAGAGGTCTTGAAAACAATTCAATGGAATTGTCACCTTGTTAGAGGATTTACAATATGGTTGTTAAACCAACTCGGTTAAGAGATTTAGAATTCACTGTTACAATGATAAGAAGGTAACAATGAAAATGACCTGTATATTAATGCAACTGCCTTACTGATTACAGATCTCTGTTCTGTATAAGTGTGATCCTTCCTAATTGAATAAATCTCTGCTACACCTTAAGGATATCTAAACATCCTTCACAAATTTGCGCACACCTTTCCTGTCTTTCTTCTGTAAATCTTCTGCTGTATTTCTTGTTTATTTTTCACATTTGACCTTTTATTTATATGATTTTAGATTTGTCAAATGGACATTATTTAGTATAACAGTTGGCTGAATTAAGCAAACTCTATTTGCAAAAATCCTTCAAAGGCCGACAGTGCTCAGTGACCATAACTTTCTACAATCTTTCAGAGACCGAGGGAACTCGGTAAACACCGACAATCTTTTACCTTCGATAATCGACTGAACTCGGTAAACACTAAATTTCCTTTGACGACTGACTAAACTTGGTAAACACTAAATTTCCTTTGATGACCGACTGAACTTGGTAAACACTAAATTTCCTTTGACGACCGACTGAACTCGGTAAATGCTAAATTTTCTTTAATAACCGAGTGGACTCAGTAGACACTGATTTTCTTTGATAACCGAGTGGACTCGGTAAGCACTAATCTTCCTGTCTGGCAGACCGACTAAGCTCGGTAGGAACTGATTGCTGTGGACTATGACATTGTGTGACATCAAAGACAATACATAATTTGAGTAGCAATTTCCTTCAGACAATTGTTTCCAACAAAGTGAACCCTCATAAAGTTTGGAAAGCATTAACTTTGAAGAACTAAGGCAAGTATACAATGCACAAAGGAACTATTTTAGAGGCAAGTTGTTGAAGGATTTCTGCACCAAAATTAGAAAAATGGTTGTTGTGGGGCACAACACTCCAGAGCCTTTTAAAATAGAATATTTTGATCTCAGAGCTAGGGGTGCATATTGGTCATTATGTCAAATTTTTGGAGAGGATGTTAGTGAAAGGATGTCAATACACTTGATGTGCATGATGATCTAAATTTTAGATGCACACATGTCTCTAACTTTTGATTTTGCTCCTTTCATTGCTGAATTAATCCATCATGGATTAGTAAAGATTCAAAAGAATGAAGGTGACAGGTCCTTTTGCTGGTACTCTTTCATAATGTACATGTTTCTGTTCAAAGGAGCAAGCCATTTTGAACAAGAAATGGAATTGGTGAGAAAGAAGGATGGTGAAGACATGCCAGTCCAACTATGGAGCCTCACAATGACCTGGGATAAGAAGGATCATAGTTTCATCAATTTTGATCAATGTTTTGCAGCTAGACTCAGGAAGCTGTTTGTCTTAGATAACCCAAGAATCCCAACAATGTTAGCACAGCTTGTTAGGCCAAACCAGTTTGCTAAGAACCTGAACATCTTACACAATTGGGGAGATGTTATTTTCTACAATGTATCAACTATTATTAGGTTGTATGGTTTCAGGGGGACCTCTTTTATATTTCCCTATCAAGTACCCTTTAGGATTGGAATTGCAGAGTTCTTGAGGCAATTAGGAGATATTGAGGAGTGTGCCCTCACTGGGAAAGGCAAGGGAAATTTATTCCCAAATGTTACCATTGCCCATCAATTCATAATTACCAAGGGTGGATGGGTCTACATGGATAAAATTATGGCTCCATACCATATGGCTACTGCAATTGCTAGAACAACAGATCCAGAAGGTTTCTATAATGAAATGTTTAAAAAGAGAGCCAAGTGTGCCATGATCAACCATATTTTTAATTTCCCTGAAGATATCATCAGGAATGTAGCAAAGATACATGAACAAGAGGTTATGAAAGAAAAATGGTTGGTATACAAGAAGACACTAGATTTTATCCGGCAATTTGATTCAGGATGGGATCCCCTGAAAAGCATAACTCCAATGGGGAGGAAAATAGACACTCTCATGAATTATTTTTAGGAATTTTTTTAGACTTTAAATGAGAAAAAGGAAAAGGTTATGAAGGGTGATCTAGAAAAGGCTAGAAAATTATTGAGCAAGCCTGTGTTTGCAAAAGGGTTACCCCTGGGGAGGTATATGGTACAAAAGAAGACTAGTTACAATGTGGTGATACCAGAACAGAGCCAGCAAAAGCAGATGGATAAAAGGGATATACCATCAACCTCACAACATGTTGGAAAACAAAAGGAGATTATGGAGATCATTGATTGTCCTCGTCCTCAGACTTCTAAAGATATAATTGATTCTGCACCCCCATCAAAAAGGCAAAGGTTGGAAGAGAGATCTGTTCATGTGGAAAAGGAATACTCCCCATCACAATCTCCTATAAGAATTTTTGATGACCAAGAGATTGCAGAACAAGTATAGCAAGTAGATGCTCTAGGTCAGATCTTTATGACTTATGAAGAAGTAAATGAGGGAGTGCCAGAGCTACCATAAGAACCTAAGTTGGATCTAACAGCAAGGGAGTTAGCAGGTACTAAATTAGACCCTGTAATCAAGCAAGCTTGTGAAGAATTTTTGGTTGATGACACTTTTGTTAAAAATAGGGCCTTTATGCAATTTCTTTGGAAATTAAACATCAAACAATTTCAAGAAATCTGTGAGAAGAGACATGAAGAGAATCCAGAGAAGGATTTACAAGTTATAGAGGAAGAAGTGAAAACATAGATGACTGCAAAGTTTAAACAAATCACTCTAGAATAGGGAAGAGATATGGTAAAGATGTCAAGAGTATTGATCCTCCCAGAATAGGATATAGCTGATGCAATAGTGTTTGATGCAGTCAGAAAACAAACCACTCCTCTCCATAGTACTCTAGAAGAAGTAGAACAAGCTGTTAAAGGAGTCACTTTAAGTGATAATCATCAAGCATTGGTAATGTGGTCTTTGAGGAAGAATGCAAGTGATAAAGGAAAGCAAATTGTCAAAGATGACCTCTCAGGGAGTTTAATTGTAAGAAGAGTTACTAATACATCTTTGGTGGAAGCATCAGGTATGGTAATGGCCATGGCACAATTAACAACAAAGGTGGTAGAAAAGGAAGCTAAAGAGAAGGATGAGCTCACTGCAAAATTGGAAACAGTTTTGAAGGTTTATGGTGAGATGAAATAGGGGATTCTTGAGAGAGATATTATGATTGGAGATTTAAGAAAGAGATTGGGAAAATAGGGCCCAATACACTTATCAAAGCAAATTCAGATAGCTTCCTCCTCTACAAGGCCTTCCTCATCAAGCCCTATTATTGAACTTCCCCCTTCCCCTTCTCCTCCTTCCATAGATGAAGAGGATATTGATTAAAAGGTGAAGAATAGGTTAGGTGATAAGATAAAAGGTGTTGTGTCACATTTTTTTGCAAAGGTGAGACCTAAAGAAATATACAAATCTGCAAAACAATTGGTAGATGTCTTAGTGACTTTTCAGAAAGAGGTGGCAACTGTGGACAAAATTTTGGGAAGATGGACTGCAAGGAAAGATACTCTGAGGTCATGGTTTGATCAAAATAAGGATAAGTGTGTTGTAAATATTGAGCTAGCAAGTACTTATAGGGTTATCAAGGATCTTTTTGACTTTGAGGTAAATAGGGAGAGTATAAGAAGAAGACCAAAAATCTTAAGGACAAGATATTTCCAAGATGATTTCCAAATTTTCCCTGGTCTTATTAAAGCAGATGGGGTAATCAAGGATAAAGGTCAATGGATGGAGAAAATAGATAGATGAGTACTGACTAAAATAAATGACATTCTATGTACAGATGATAATACCCCTTTCGTACACTTTATTGAACTCCTTCAGGATGCTAGGTTATACTTTGCTAATGTGAGAATAGAAGTTCATCAGCTGGTTCCTAAGTGGGAAAAGTTGTCCCCAAAGAAAGATGAGGTCTTTGCCTTTCATTGGCCAAGTGAAGAAACCTACATGACTTGGGAATCCACATATCTATCAGGAGATTTAGAAGAAAGGGCAATCAGGTGAAGAAGCAGTAGGTGTTAGTATTCCAAACTTTTGAAGGTCAAGGTAAAAAGGGATAAAGATGTCAAACACGTTATCATAGACACGAATGTGACACCTGGCCAAATAGAGTTGCAGATGACATCTGATCCAGAAAATGAGGGAGAGCAAGTTTCAAACAAAGGATGATGTAAATTAGCTAGATGGCGGTCATCATTCATGCAATAAATTTAGCAACTACTCTAAAATATCTTTAGACAAAGATGCCACCAGCGGGATTGTTGGAAAGAGATATTTGTAATCTGTTGTTGCAAACAACTTTCTCTATTTGTAATCTTGTTTTTAGTGCAAGATCTTTTAACAGCCATTTGAAGCTTGTTTCATCCTTTCGAGGATTCCAAGATGGCTGATTGGTATAAGTAGTAAGTCCTTGTTCATTTCTAAAGAGGTTGAAAATATAATGTAGAGGCTTGGCTCCATTGTTAAAATCTTAGAATATTTTATCAGATTTTGAAATGTATTGATACAGTGAAATTTTATTGGAATACAATAGAATTCCCTTGCATGATTTCAATTGTCTTCTTGTTTGAATTATGTGGCTTTTTTGTATTGAATCTATAAGATAGTTTTGATATACCATTTACAAGGTATCTGTGATTTTAATCTCTAGCTCCTTTCAAGGAAAGGGTAATGTCTTTAGGTTAATTTCTAAGAGCTTAGGAATTTGGCAAGAATTTGATGATCAAATGTGTTTAAGAGAGGATGAATTGTAAGTTACTTCATCTGGGATTTGTTTGTGTTTTATTTAGAAGATTTCTGTAAGTATATGTTTCATTGTTTGACTCTATACCCGAAGATAAGGCACTAGTCTATCCTTGATTTGCAGATATCTCACCCTCAACAAAACTTAAATAATAATTTACTTTCATGTATGTTGAACGATTGAGAAGATAAAGTTTGTATCAAGGATATGAACTAGTGTTGTGATCCTTTCAAGAAGTAGATCTAAAACGGGTTAACCTGCCCGAGTTCAAAACTCGAAAAGAAGAAGGAGTTTATCCTTGTCACACTTGCCATTTTTCTGCAATGAATGTTTACTTTGGTTAATATCATTGTGGAGCATTGAGTCTGAATATAGGTACACCCACCTAGGTTTGTGGAGCCTGAAGTAGAAGAAGGACTTGGTCCTTATCAAATAGCCTTTTCCCTATAAGAATCCAGAGTTGAGAATCGAGAGTCAAGTTTGAAAACTATATTGGTGATTCTACATGAAAAAGAGCTAACACATACCTTATAGATGTCTTTGAAATCTTCATCCATAGCATACATGCCTGACATAGCCTCTATACGTTCACTTTCCAACTACATAGACTGAATGGTGAGTGTCCTCCTACTCAAAGCATCTACCACTTTATTTGCCACCCCTTTCTTATTCTTAAAGGTGAAAGTGTAAGCCTGCAAGAACTCCCTGCATTTGACATACCCGCGATTAAATTTCTCCTTCCTATTAAGAAAACTAAGAACATGATTATCAATGAAAATAATGAATTATTTTGGCAATAGATAATGCCTCCATTTCTTTAAGGACTGAATCATAGCATAAAGCTCAAGATCATAAGTAGAATACTTTTGTTTTGCTTCATTTAGTTTTTCACTAGAGAATGCTATTGGCCTCCCTTCTTGACTAAGAACCCCTCCAATAGATTTGTTACTAGCATCACATTCTACCACAAAGACCTTATGAAAATCAAGTAACACAAGCACTGGTTGTTTTGATATATTTCTTTTCAACAACTCAAAGGATTCATTTGCCTCTTTTGACCATTTAAAAACACATTTTCTACCACCTTTAATAGTATTGATGATAGGAGTACAAATGCCACTAAAGTTTCTTATAAACTTCCTATAAAAACTACATAGTCCATGAGATTTTTTTACCTCAGTGGCTAAAGTAGGTGGTGTCTAATTTAGAATGGCTTCTACCTTAGTAGGATCCATTTTTAGAATTCCTTTTCAAATTACAAAACCAAGGAAAACAAGATCCTCCTGCAAGAATGAACACTTTTCCAAGTTTACCTTCAAGCCTTTCTCATGGAGCCTCCTTAATTAGGACTTGATCCAAGTGATGTAAATGATCTTCCTTGCTACCACTGAAAATCAGAATTTCATCCAGATAAACAACTAAAAATTAATGAAGAAAAGGCTTTAACAATTAATTCATTAGGCACATAAAAGTACTAGGAGCATTGGATAAGCCAAATGGAATGACTATCCATTCAAAAAACCCCTCATTTTTTTGAATGTTGTCTTCCACTCATCCCCCTCTCTGATCTTGATTTGATGATAAGCACTCTTGAGGTCAATCTTTGAATAAAACTTTGTCCCACCTAAGCAATCCATGAGATCTTCCATTCTAGGCATTAGGAACTAATATTTGATTGTGATTCTATTAATGGCTCTAGAATCAATGCGTAATCTCCAAATACCTTCCTTTTTAGAGGAAATTACTATAGGTACAACACATGGGATAATACTCTTCCTTATATAACCCTTCTATAACAACCCTTGAATCTATCTTGCTACCTCAACATTTTGTTCTAGAGTGAGTTTATAGGCTACTTTGTTTGGTAGAGTAGCCCCTAGGATTAGATCAATGCAATGAATAATATCCCTCTTAGGTGGAAGAGAATCATTAGTACTATCAACCACAACCCTACTATATTTATCAAGAAAATCTACCACTACTTTTGGACAAGTACTTTCCTTGACTCCTAGGTTTAATCCCCTAACTCCATGATGAATTTATTTAGGTTTGATTACAATAGAAAAACATGGAACATTTTCCTCTTTAAGAACCTTCAAGAACTCTTTCTCTTTGACCAACATAACATTACTAGACATACCTGACTCATTAGGAATATCAGGTAAAGGATTCATAGTGAAAGCTTCCCCATTTTTGGTTATAGTGAACACATTATTTTTCCCATGATGTTGGGCATTAGTATCATATTTCCATGGTCTTCCTATAAGAAGATGGCAATTATCCATCTCAACAACTTCACACATGACCTTATCTTTATAGTCTCCTATTTGGAAATCTACTAGACATTGCTCATTTACAATGGTTTGTTGATCCTTGCTCAACCAAGATACTTTATAGGGATTAGGATGTGGAATTATTTTTAGACTAAGTTTTAGTAACCATTTCTAAGGAAACCAAATTTTTAGTAGGGCCGGAGTCAACAATTACCTTGCATACTTTACCCTTCAGCTTGCATGTGGTCCAAAAGAGAGATTTCCTTTGGGCTGGCTCTTTGTTTACTAGAACTAACAAGGATCTATTGAATATGAGAGTTTCTCCCTTCTCAAGGTTAGTATGCTTGGATGATGCTATATGGAAAGAGGTAGTTCTTTGGCAATCCTCCTCTTCATGAGCCAACTGCACTCTCCTATCTCCTTGGCTGTTGCTGCCATTCTTCTCAAGACATCTGAAAGAATGGTGGCCAACTTGGTTGCATGAGAAACATCTCCCTCTAAATACATTAGGACCTCTCCCTCTTGATCTTCCTAGCCATTGTTTGGTCCTCTTCCTCTGAATGAACCTCTACCACTTGTATCTTGATCAATGCCTTGATTGTTGGCTTCTCCTTGAATTCTAGGGAAAGTCCCTTTGCCATTAAACCTACCTTTGTATTTGAATGAGTTCCCTCTTCCTCTACTTTGTTCCCCTCTCCTTTTTTGTTTCTCCTCAATCTTGAGGGCTAGTTGGAAACACCTGTGGAATAATTCCAATGTGACCAAAGTTAATTCATCTTGAATGCTATACTTTAAACCATTTATATATCTTTCTAACTTGTGTTTCTTTGTTTCATACACCTTGGCTTTTAGAGAAAGATTGTGAAACTCTTGAGTGTAGGCACTCACATCAAGGTCTTTTTGTTTCAGATTATGAATTTGCTTATGAAGAGTCACTTCATAATGTTTAGGTACAATTTATATTTTCAATTCAGCCTTCATTCTGGTCCAAGTTGAGATGATAGACTTTCCTTCTTCTAATCTCTCATTTTGAAGAAAGTGCCACCAACTAAGGGTTGGTCCCTTCAACTTAGACTTATCTATCTCCACCTTTTGACTAGGGGGTACTTCATCAAACTCAAAATATTTCTATAAGGCTTCTAGCCAATCCATGCACTCTTCTAGTTCCAATTTGCCATGGAACATAGGTAAATCATTATTATCTTTCTTTCCCACTCTATCTAGGACTACAAGCATTGCCCTTTGATTCTCTAGTATATTGTATTGGCTAGACTAATCTTTCTCTTCTTCATCTTCTTCTTCTAACTCCTCATTCTCCCTTCTTCTCATTTGGCCTTTCAATTTATCTAACTCCCTTTTCATTGCTCTATTCTCTTCTCTAACAGCTCTACTCTCTACCATTTGTTTCTTGACTATTTTAGCCAACTCCATATTCGTAATCCTTATGGGGATATCTTCTCCATCTACCATCCTAACTTTTGAATTTATCCTAAATAGTATCTTAGTGGCTCTGATACCACTTGATACAGAGTGGAAACAATCGAAGCTTGAATAAGCCCAATCAATTATCACAATAGAATAATAATTTTGATTCAAACCATGAACAATGGTTCCAACCAACTTTTTCAACTCCTTAGTCCTAAAATGACTCCAAGCATGGAATGTCTCTTTCAACCAATAATCTCCTTAATTCATATGGAAAAGTCTCCAAGTGTCACTTCCTCTTCCATAAGTTTCAACAGGTTATAACTTATTACAATCTCTGATTATAACTTCACTAGGTGCCAATAGGTCATTACAAACTATTCTTACTCTTTTGGTTATAACTTTTCTAATTATAAGAACATTCACAAACACTAAATACAAAATATGATGAATTATACCAATCCCTAGTTTAAGCCTACAATGGTGTTCCATCAAAAATTGGTTATTAGATTTGGGTCAAGACCATTCGGCATAGACTGTACTATCTTATAATATGTCACACTGAATCTTCTAAAGAACTTTAGCCACTTTACTCCAACAATGTCGACTATCATAGAGATGCTCTAATCTAATTGATCAAGTTAGATTAGGGTCAATCTAGAATGGTCAAACATTTGGTACTAATAGTAGATACAGTCACCAAGAAGTCTTCCATGTGCCCAAGACCCTTGAATTAAATCTATGATTCAATTTCAAATTTCCTATTATTATACAGATGCAAACATGTCTTCCTTTCCCTGGATAAATACAAGGCTTATATTAAGCCTAGGGCTTTATCATTGAATAATTTTGACAACCTTCGCAACTCTAAATATTGGTTGTATTAAATTCCATTACCCTATATTTCTTTTTATCTAGTGGCATTGAGAATCCCATGGAGAAGATACAATTTAGGGTCATGAATTCATGACAGAGCTAAGAAAAATGGTTTTGAATTTAGTGTGTCAAAGAGTCACTTTATTTTGATAGAACTAAACAAAATCTAGACAATAGTGTTGCCCCACTTTTTCTCTTCAACTCTAAAACCAAACTGGATACCTTGTGTTTAGATTGAGTTATGATTTTTGAGATAATGGACTAGAGTCTAAGTCTAGAATTCCCCTACGATAGGTGGTGTTTATCGAATAACCCCTTCATGCCTCTTTTTTCTTTCAAGTTGGGTTGGTTTTTGACTTCATCTTAGGGATGGGTAAGTTATATTTCCTAATTTGATACAGACTTTTATTCCTTTGGTTCTACTAATGGCATTCATATGGATGAGAAACTTCAAATTGACATCTCTTCTCTTTGTCAGAAACTGAAAATCACCTTCTCCTTGGTGGGTTTCAGCCCATGAAGGTAATTTTATGTGGAAAGAGAGCACATGGATCATCAATCACTCAAATTAGTCTTAAAGATCAAGATTATCAAGTTAAGAGTGAGTAAGGTCCAGAAAAGTAGCTTGGTGGAGAAGCCATAATGAACTTCCCCGCTTGCAGAGTTTTTCTTGCTAAAGTTATTTTCTGAAGGATAGTGGAAAGTGTATTACAAATTCTTGAAAGCCAAGTGCCTACATTGGAGGAAGTAAGTTTGAGCCCCTGTAGTGGATAAAATGGCCTCAGAAGTATGGGAAAGTGAATAAAAGCCCTTTTTCAGAGAACTAGTTTTTAACTTCTCCCTTATCAGAAAATCACCTAAGAAGGTTAGTTTTTGAGAAGTGAAAACTTGTGAAGAATAAACAAAAGAGATCATGGGGATTGAATGATCTACCATGATGAAGATAGCCCGCTCTGATGTCTAAAAGAAATTGCTAAAGAAATGGGTCAATTATGGAGTTTTAGAAAATCACTTACCAGCTTCTCCACAGTCGGGTTTCTACCTACGAAGTGACTTTTTTGACAAAGGTGTTGAATGGAGAGAAGTGGAAAAGTAAAAATCTGCTACACCAATTAAGTTACCATTACAGCTACCCCAAGTAGGTAAAAGTGATTTCTTAAGGTCGTTAATAAGATGCATTTAATTCAAATCTTAACGTTAGAACTTTAATAGATATTTTTGAAAATCCCTCACTCATGTGGCACGAGATATGGAAAGTAATGGTAAGGAAGCAAGTTGTTTATAAAAGACTCAAACAATCAAGTGAAAATTACCATTTTTTCACATCTTTTTCATATGCCCTTGATTTCCCACAATTTTTCAAATCATCTCACAACATTCTGTAAAGCTTTTTAGCAGTAAATCAAAAGCATAATCAAAAGTTATAGCCACCAGATTCATGGGTTTTGATGGGTTGAATGGGATTACATCTGAATGGAAAAATTTGATAGATACATCCTTCAAATTCTATGATCTAGATAATCTACATAGAAGATTGAACAAAGAGTACCTCCATCCCATGATGCAGAAGCTCAAAAGTTGCAGCTTGGTTGAAGCTGCTAGATTTCCTATTGCAGCAAAAGCTCCCACGCTAATCCAAGAATGTATAACAAGATTCAATCTAGATACAAAATATATTTTTCTTCCAGATGACTCATTTCTCATCTCCATTGATAGAAAGTTTGTGCAAAATAGTCTTCATATCCCGGTGTGAGCGGAGTTTTCAAATATGAAGTTCTCGATTGCAATTTCAGAATACAATGAGAAGAAGATGAGGTGGAGGAAATAGATCATGAACTCATGGTTTCAAAAGGCTCGAAGCATGAAGGTAAAAGTGCCAAAGACACTTTTTGGGACAAACCTGAAGGCTGAGATCATCGACATCTTGGTGCTCCTTCATAGAATAAAAGTTGAAAGTGACGCATTGAATTTCATAGAGCACTACTTCTTCCTGGTCCAGGTAATATGTACTTATCACCATTATATAGACTAGGCTCAAGTGGTAAGTGAAAATCTATCCAATGCATTAAGTCTCACCAAGTTCTAGAACAAATTTTATATGTCTTCCTATTTGATCTATGTTTTAGCTACATTGGAAGTAGGCTAGGACTCCCTAGGCAAGAAGAATATGAAGATGATGTGAAAATTTATGATTTCTTCCCTCATTTGAAGTTACAAAATAGCTATGCCAACTTCATTAGAGTTAATGAATCATTTACAATGAGGTTGTGTAGAGAATTGCAAGGATACCTAGAGTGGAGGTTCTTGCTAGAGGCCAAGGAATTCATCACCCAATTTGGGAGCTTCTTTATTCAATTTCTAGTTTCTCACACCTTTGTCTTGCAGGTTTTGATGATTTCTCCATGAAGCTACCAAGGTACCTCGATGACATGATCATGCTCATAGAGGTGATCTGATAGATATTACAAGTGAACCTAATCAGTGCAAGAATTAAGAAGAAAGGCTATGAATTCCCTGTTACCTTTGGAGCTTATAGATGTGCATCAAGGGAAAATGCTAAGAACGTGATGAACGCATTCAAGAGATGATATAAGCTAGAGTTGTGTGAAGTTTTGAGGCCTCAATTTGATTAAGTTATGCCAAGAATCACCTCCAGATTGGAACCATCGTCAAGCACATCCCTGAGCTTAAAGATTATTGGGTGAATTTCAAGGATGAGTTAGAAAGATAAGAGAGGTTTTACTCCAAGTTAACTATTGAACAACTCAAGTTGTTTAATGTAAACATTAGTGTGGAAGGAATTTTTGATGATGGAGAACATATGTAACTAACACATATGAAGATCAGATCAAGCCCTATCTAGTGAGCTTTGAACCTTCAAGTTCAAGCTATAGAATATTTGGGGATTTTAACAACTAAAGTCATCAAGAGAACTGATAAGTGGGTTTAGTGGATGATGCGAAGGAGAAAGAGATCTAGGAAGCCTACTCCTCTAAAAGCTCTTATAGTCAAGCTGGTGAGTGTTCTTCCATCTTCCTCTTTGCCAGTGTCATCTGTGGCCAAAGGACAAGCTCAACTAGTAGGTGGAGATGATGAACCACCTAGAAAATAAATCCCACTTGAAAAGACATGCGGAGTAGGTTCATGTCATGTCATCAGTTTGAATGAAGAAGTTGAAGTGGAGATACTTGACAAGCCTGTGGAAGAAACTATTCGGGCCATGAAACCAGAGCAACAAGCACAAGGGGAAACCATTAAGACACAAGGTGACACTCCCACTCAAGAGGCTCCTACCATTGTTGAGGTTGGTGATGATAGTAGCAGGTTAGAAACTAATGAGATAGATAAGCATTTGGGGTCTCCTCAAAAGGAAAAGAGCATTTCTTCTCTGTATATTAATCCTTTCACTTCCAAGCCTAGAGCTTCTCCTCCTATTATAAGGAAATTATTCATAGAAGACCTGCTTTCTGCGAAAATTTTTACAAGTGTAGAATCATGGATTGATAACACTATAGAGTAGAAGAGAAAGAGAGTCGAGCTAGGCACTTCTAGTGGCAAGATGCTTTCACAAGCAATGCAGTCAGGCCTAGTAAAAGCAAGGTTAAGAAGTCTAGGATTCTGACCACTCTTGGTCAAGATCTAGACATAGGTCACTTGACTATGGAAATAGCCAAGCCATTAAAAGATGGAATAATTAAAGACCTTACTACCATAGATTTTTCATTCCAGTCCTTAGAAATGGGACTCATCCGCTATGACATGAAAGTGGACTTGTGGAAGTCTAGCAATGTCTTGATTAAAGAAGAACTCGAAGAGCTCAAAATTAAAAAGACTCGACTCAAGGTGGAGATCAAAGAAATGACTAACTTCATCAAGTAGTTGGTCACTCCTATAGAAAGCATACCCAGTTCTCTGACAACATTTGATCCTACTGTAGCTGAGAACTAAGGAATACTCGCTAAGTTACAAGAAGATAGACATTTTGGGCATGTTGGTAAGAGGTGGATTGAACGACTCAAGTTTGAAGATCTGGTAGCCATTGAGAAGCTTGGAAATGTCTTTTTATAGCTAGAAGTAGAAAAAGAATCTCTCAAAGGACATATGTTGACACTCATAGCAAAGAGGTTGAGGTATGAAGAGTGCATGGTGCTTCTACATTGGTTGGTTGTGATGAAGACTAAAGATGTAATCAAAGACAACATATTATAGAAAGGAGATGGACCTTTGATCAAATAGCTCCAAGGATTTGAATTCAAAATGGACATGATAATCAAAGAAGGGGTGGGAATGAAGGCGATCGATGAGGAAGTCACTAAAGAACAAAGTAAAATCTTTGTATACTTGATAGGTCTTCACTTTAAGTCTCAAGCTAGTGGAGATGGAAAGAGCCCAATCGGTATAACCAAAATGTATAAGGTGTTCTCTGACTACTTGGACCAGCTTGCAGAATCATCTGGACCTCACCTAGATAGAATACCCAATCTTCAACAACTCAGTGGATGCATATACAAAGCCATGATGAAGACACAACCTTGAAAAGATACTACAAAATGCATAAAGAAGGATCATGCTTGCTGGCTCATAAGATTGAAGAATGTGTATATTCCAGATTCTGAAAGGAGGATTCCAATCCTTGCGGCCGCTAGAGCTCATAAGGCTAAGTTGGAGAATGCAAAGAAGCCAGTGAAGAGAAAATAATTTTCCCCTCTTTCTTTATGATACACATTCTATAATCAGTAAATGGCCACTTGTCATTTACTGACTTTGTAGAATATGAATCAATTTAATTGATTTTGTAATGGCTTAATTCTTGAAGCCTATATGTAATACTTTGAAAATCAATGAAAGGGTCAGCTAATTTTTGGTGTGAAAGACATTTTTGTTGCAGAGTCAATCTGGAATGTGTTTTGTGACATTTATTTATTGCTCCATGCATTTGTAAGTTTGAATGTTTTTTTTTCTTAAGTTGGATTGAAAATAGAGAACAAATGGAGTTCTATTTATATTCTTTAGTGTAATAAATCTACAGTGATCAGAGTATTACTTGGAGGTTGGGAGAATACTTGTGTGTCCTACTTAAATTAGATTTATTTTGTGTTGTTTTACTACATTTCATTAGCTCAAGTAGAATCCATTGTTGCATCACCACTGGTGTGAATTCATAAGCACTGTGAAATCACAGATTTGGTTAGAGTTTAAAATCATTTTCACTACCTAGATTAGTTTCTCATTGAGGGCTAGTTCGGTTACCTCTCCTGTTCTTTGGTCAAGAACATACCCCATTAGGATTAAGAAATGAACAAAATTCATTGTATATCTCTCACATAAGGGAGTTGTACCTATTAAAATTCAGAGGGAAGTTAGTTAAAAGGATTACAACTTTCCAACTTTTTGTATTCATATTGTCTCTCAAGGGATTTTGGGCAAACAAAGAGCTAAATCTAAGAAAGAATAATTTGTTTACCAATAGATTTTTGGTGATGTTGGGAGTTCCCTTTGATCTTCAACTTGTAGATTTATACTTTGATGGATAACTTTAATATAACTTTGACTCTATCACCACTCCAAAGTCTACAAGGAAGAGGACCAATTAACAAGGATCAAGAGAGATCCTCCTACACTTTGAGTCTTAATGCTCAAGTGGGTGTACCCTTGATTCACTTCTTCAAAGGAATCATAAAATGTTATGCCAATATACTCTTTACTAACTAATTTAAGATTTTATCATTTAATGTGTGTGTATATGGTTGACAATAATGAAATGCCTCTAGAGGATGAACCAATGCCTTAGCCTAGGGAAAAGAGTCACCCAATTACATACATCAATTGAATACCTTAATTCAAACACAATTGAATCCATGATAAGTGCTTTGCCTATTACCACTCTCCCTCAAACACAAGGACATCAGATTCCTGCTTGGTTGCAAACTCACTGAACCCACCTAAAAGACTTTAATCCTAACTTTTTTAGGAACTTAGAGATGACTTCACAATACTTTTTGTTTACCATATGCTAATACACTTTGTGACACTAACATATATGAGTTTAGAACTGAAACAAGAAGACATACACAAATGCATGATTGGAACTTAATAACATTCTCATTAATATATTCAGAATCAATACACAATCAAAACAATGCAAGGATAGGAAAAGATACAAAATCTAGCTCCTCTATTAGTAAAACACCATGAACAACCAGCTTGGGACCAAAGAAAGTTTTGGAACACACACAAAATCAAAATTTTTGCAACTTATACTCCCTAGTCATCCTGGAATTCTCAAAGAGAATGCAACAAGCTATGGATGACTTAGGGTTAGGGTTTCAACCACCCAACTAAATAGAAATAGTAAAAAATTAATTGTAGGGGAAGAAAACCAGTCGGCCAAGCCTAAGAAAGATTTGCACTCTTGATAGGTCTCTGGGAAAGTACTAAAAATCATGAAAAATTCAAATTGTCAACCCTTTGTGGCCACTTGCAACATGCCTTGAGCACAAAACTGCATAGTACAAACCTTGCAAATGAACATGGCACTCCCTGGACCACATTACAATAGAAAATGAATCATTTCCCACCAACTCCAATCACCTCTGCATTGAATTCTAGTCCTTCCTGTCATTGGAAACCCTTCAAAATTTGAATTTGAATAATAACAGTCATTTCCATGGTGCTTGTAGCAAATCAGTAGTCGACATTCAAATCTGAACCAACCTTAAGTCATGGCCATTAGATCTTCATGTTTTGCGGTCTTTTAAATCTTAACTCGACTACCACCTTGGGTTTACTTTAAGTGAACATGTGAAAAAGCATATCTTGTTCGCAGGATGAAAATCTTAACCCACCTTTAAGCTTGTGAATTGGTGACTACAGGAAAACACTAACCTTAGCCCCACATCTAGCAAACTAGTGACCAAAGGACACTGCCAGTTTGCAAAACATTTTATCCATCTACTAGAAAGTTTAGCGATTACGCGAATGCTTGTTCACTGAACCACTAAAACAATTAGAGAACCATCATCATTTCACATGAACAAGCGAAACCTTTATAAAATTTTCAACCACTAAACACTTATCCCTACCACCAAATGATAGAGAAACTTTGACCAGGCCTGCATCAGGAAGATCGACGGCCATCTAAAGTTTGCAAAGACTTCCAAGATTCTATCAGATTTCACACCCATCATCAGATGAAGAATCTTTCCCTAGCCCTGACAACCCTTTGATAGGATACAAAATCAATGACCATCACAAGATCTTAAGCATCTGACACACTTGATGAGATCATACACCATTCGTCGATCCTCTAACAAGATTAGGACCCACTGACACATCTAAAAAATAGGTCCCATTGACAACAAGCCACTATGCAAATACATGGATGAATCAAATAGCACCAACTATGCATACATTTCAATGGAACCACCTACCTTCCTTATGAGAATCAATGGCTGTCGCTATACCACTACATTAAAGGTCGAGCATGTTTCATTAACAGTATAACGATAGCCACAAGAATAAATTCAACTTTAAATTATCTAAATGCCAAGAAGACCAGTCCCACTAACAGGATTCCACCTCATACCACGTGGACCAATAAAAAACCTCCAAATCAGAAAACTTGGCAATTGGACCCGCATGAGAAAAAGGCTACGTCATACAAAGAATCGACGACTGTCTCAAGATTGCATACCTCTGAAAAAACCCTTGCACTTTAGCGAAAATCGTTAGATGAAGATGGTGTTAGAGATGGGCCTGGAAAAATATTAAGTTGAAACATAGGAAAAATTAAATGCTGAGACTTAGGCTTTAAGGAAAAATTAGGTGCAGGGGACTATAGGAAAATATTAAAGGCCGCTAGGGTAAGGACTTAGGAAAAATTTAAAAGGGGCCGACCCAAAATATAAAGCACATGCAAATTAGGACCTTAAGTGACATGTGAAAAGTAACATAAAATTATAACAAGGCCAAGGTAAAAACAAAGGGTTTTTGTATGCAACGACTATATTTTCAAAAAATTGAACTAGGGCTAAAGGTAGGGACCTAAAAATAACTGCAGAGACCAAGGGAAAAGGGCTAGAGACATGAAATTTTTTGCACATGCTAACAGTGGCTCTATCTAGGGATGTATGCCTCCTGTAGGCATAGAAAGGACTTAGAATCATTGGTTTATAGAAGACCATCCCACTAGAAAAATTATAGACAACAGGGAACAAGCAAGGAACAATAGGCAACAGGACCAAAAATTGACAGACCAGAACAAAACAGGGCAGGGGCAAGCAACTTATTTATAGAATTTACAAAGTATACAAACCTAACTACTGTTCATGGAAAAAAATACCTTCAATTGAAGTATTTCTTTAAGAATTGTCCATGAACTGGTAATTCCTAAACATCACCATCTAATTCCTTTACCATATATGAATCTTGGCCCCATTTTTCATGAATTAGATATGGCCCTAGCCAAATGGAATAAAATTTACCATGCTTTCCCTTATCCTCTAGTTTGGCATTCCAAACTAACACCAAATGACCAGGTTCAAGCCTTCTATCAACAGTCTTCTTATCATACAAATTCTTAACTTGCAACTGCAATTTGGCATTCCTTGCAACTGACTCTCTTCTAGTCTCATCTAACCTAATGAGGTCCTTAATTCTCGATTGCATCTCATCATCTATGTCATCATCATATAACTAAACAAATTTATACATTTTCAATAAGTTATTCTAAGGCATTCTTGCATGTATTCCATATACTAGGTCAAATGGTGCACAACCAATTGCCCTCTTCACAGTTACCCTATCAGCCCATAGAGCTAATGGCAGCTTTGAATTCCATGTTCTCTTATTATTTTCAAGAATCCTCCTTAGGATTTTACTCAAACTCTTATTAGCAGATTCTTCTTGTCCATTTCCTTGTGGATGATAAGGTGAGGAATTAGAAATCTGAATTCCTAAACCTTTGCAAAATTTTTTATACTCAGTAGACCTGAAGCACATTGCATTATCACTAACTATCTTCTTAGGGAAACCAAACCTTGTAACAATATTATTCATCAAAAAATAAATTACCACCTTACTAGTTGCATTTCCTGTAGGTATAGCCTCTACCCACTTTGTAAAGTAATTAGTGGCAACTAAGATCCATGAGTGTCCTCCACTTGACTTGTTTGGTATCTCCCCTATGAAATCAACTCCCCATTACTGGAAAGGAGCCTGAACTTCTACTGGTTCTAATGGCACATTACCTAAAAATTTAAGCTTACCAGAGAACCTTTGACAAGCATCACACCTCCTCACCAACTATTTTGCATCCTTGAAGATTGTGGGCCACCAGAATCCTGCTCTCAAGATTTTATGAGCAGTTGTTTTACCCATATAATGTCCACCAAAGACTCCCTCATGCATTTCCTTCAACAACTTGTTAGCCTGATCTTCATCTACACATTTCAAAAGTATGCAATCCAAATTATTTCTATACAATTTACATTTCACAATTACATACTTGATGGCCTATAATTTCAATGTCCTCTTCTGATTATCATTCATATTATCTAGACATTTCATGTTTCTCAAGTAATAGATGATATCTTGATACCAAATACATTCATCCATATCACATGTGTAATCAATTTTAGAATGATTTACCTGATTAGCATCAAGATTGGATTGGGCCATCAGTTTTTCCAATCCTTGTCCTCTAACTAATTTAGTAATCTGGACATCAACATTGAATTCCTGGATCCTATTGATCATCTGCATCTTCTTCTAGACACCTCCTGCTGTGAGAAAATATCCTTCACAACTGCACATGGCACAAAAGCAATCACAACTGCCCCCATCAAGTAACACATAAAAGCCTTGATTGACTTCACAAGTGCATATGCTTGTTTTTCATTTATGTCATATTTCAATTCAACAGCCTGCAAAGATTTACTGAAAAATGCAATAGGCTACTCAAAACCATCCTTATTCTTTTGTAACAAAATTATAGCAATAGTGTGAAAAGATGCAAAGGAAAAGATATGCATTGGAACATTATAATCAGGTTCCTTAAGCACTAGTGCATCTTTGATAGACTGCTTGATATTTTTCAAAGCCTCATCAAGCTCATCCTCCCAATTGATTGCATATCCCTTCTTCAACATCCTATAAATAGGTCTAGTAACTTCTGCAAAATTTGTCACAAACCTCCTTAAGAAATTGACCTGAGCAAAGGAGGACTGAATCCCTTTAACATTCTTTGGTCTCTGAATTTTATCAATGGTTGCTACCCTCTTAGGGTCAATTCTCACTCCTTGCGTCCCAACTAAGTGGCCAAGCAGCTTACCTTATGTGACACCAAAAGCACATTTCCTTGGGTTTAATGAAATTCCAAATCCCAAGGCCCTAACAAATATTTTTTCTAAATGAATACAATGATCTTCTTCCTTCTTGAACTAGGTAGTCAAATCATCTTGATACACAACAAGGAAATCATTTATGAAATCTAAAAAGGCAACGTCCATTGCCCTCTGAAAGTAGCACTAGCATTTGTGAGGCCAAAAGGCATTCTCACATAAACATATGTCCCCCATGGTGTTGTGAAAGCTATCTTGAATTTCTCTGATTCCTTGATAATTACCTAATTGTAACCAAAGAAACTATCCATCATAGACATCAATTCTAATCCAGTTAGTCTCTGCAACATAGCTTCCATATTGGCAGACAATAATTATCTTTTAATGAGCTGATGTTCAAATTTTTGAAGTCCACACAAAGCCTAATGTCACCATTTTTCTTTCTCACAAGAATAAGGTTTGAAACCCAAGAAGAGTTCCTTATAGGCATGATAATTCTAGCATCTCTCAGCTTTATTAACTCTTCTTGCATCTTGGGTGCCAAAATCGGATTAATAGGCCTTTTCTTTTGCCGAAAAGGTTTAGCATCTTCTTTCAATGGAATAATATGTTGAAACAAATCTTCTCTATAAACCTTAAGGTCATCATATGACCATGCAAAAACATGCCTGAATTTTCTCAATAATTGAATCAAAGATTTCTTTACCTTTTGAGATATATCTCTACCAATGTATACTTTCTTAGGTACTTCATGTGTTCCAAGATTTACCTCCTCTAGATCAGCATGATCTTCCCTTTTGATATTCTTTTGAACTCTATCCTGGTTATCAAAGATAGTCTCCAAAAGAACAAGCCCCTTGGGAACCTTATTAGTTCTAAGCTAAATGACCTCATTGCCAAAGACAACCTCTTTTCCTTCTACTGACTCAACCAAGGCTAAACAATCAAATTCCTGACCATGATACTGATCTTCACAACTCATAATCTTCAAGATATCATTATCATCATCAAAAACTTGCCAATTTTCAATATTGTCTGGTATGCTAGGCCTAGCCTAAATTTCAACTTTAGAGATACCAAAAAATGTAATATCATTGGGATTGATTGCAATATTGGCTAACAAGTCCACCATCTTATTATTACTCCTATCCTTCCACATAATATTGAAGGCATCAAAATGTTCAATCAAATCCCAAACTGCATTCCTATATTGTTTTAGCCTTTTATTCTTGGAAACATATATTGACCTGACTTGGGACACTACCAACTTAGAATCACCAATAACACTTAAGCACTTAAAACCATGTTTTTGTGCCAACCTCAATCCTAACAACAAAGCCTCATATTCTACTATATTGTTGGTACAAAATAAATTCAATGTGAAAGAAAATTTGTAAGTGTTTCCATCAGGAGAAATAAGTAAGATACCTACTCCTGCTCCATCCTTGTAATTTACACCATCAAAGTACATTACCCACAAATCACCCTTCATAGAATTAGCACTTACCTCAATAGAGATAGGTAACAAAATAGGTTCATTTTCAAATACAGGGATCTTTGCCCTAAAAGCATTAATATCAATATCCACAAAACATGTAGTTTCATTATCAATATTTCTCTCAATCATGTGGCATACTCTTGGCTCTCGATCAATCTTGACAAATTGATCATCAATCTTGATAGTGGCATAGGACAGATCACACTATAAACTTCCACCCATGGTAGCACTCCATCTTCTAGATAGCAACATCCCATAATGAACAGGGATGTCCACTACCAAAAAAATCATTGTCAACTCTTTCTCTAGATATGCTGCCAACCTATATGGCATTACATTGATAGTCCCAATAACTGGTACCTCCCTCTGATACATTGCACAACATCTACCTTGCACTATATCAACTTTAAGGTACAACTTCTCCATGATTTTGAAAGGCATGATAGTATTAGAGGCACCACTACCAATCATACAATTCCTCAACTTCATTCCATTCACAAGAACACTTAAAAAGAATGGATCAATATTTTCAAGGCTAGCATTGATAGAACTATCCAAATATATTGGAGGCATTTGAGACACAATTCCCTAAGTAGCAACACCTTTCAAAGCTTTATCCTGAGATCCATTGCATTCAACATCATTGTTATGAACATTATCTACCCATGCAATATCTCTATCTTTGTGTTCAGGGATCCTCAACAATTTTGACAATGGAGCGTTAACTGTAATTTGGGACAATACAAATAACATATCAACAAGAGTAGAAGAAGGAATCTCAATCTACACTACCTTAATATCCTTTTGCTTATCTGATATATTAAGTGTATTGACCACCCTCATTTTTTCAATCTTAGCCATTGTGTTAACTGGCTTCTCAATCTCACTAGAAGTCTTTTCAATTCCAACTCCCTTAGGCTCACAATTCTTTCCTTTTACATTCTTGAGTTTCACCATGTGATCACCTTTTGATTTGTTCTCATTAGTCTCTTTGGAGTTGGTACTCATTATGAACATTCCTCCATCTTTCTCATTTTTATTCCTTGCCACCATGCCTCTAGTTTTCACTTGGGAAATCATTTCTGTAGTAATCCTATCCATCTCTTCTCTAGAAGGTCTTCTCAAATTTACTCGCTGAGAAGAAGAGTTCATGTTACATGTCTTCCTATCAATGTCTTCACTATCAGAAAAAATCTCTTGATGAAAAAGGGCCTGATTATGTCTCCTCACATTTACATCTACCTCTTCATCAAAATTAGAATCATCTTCATATCCTAGATATGAAGAAGCCATGTTGCATCCAACATCATCTTGATCTTCTTCTTGATCTATCTCCTCATTGCCACAATCCTAATTTGCAGCCATAGAATGTGCAACCACACAATGCTCTACAGAATGAGGGGACTGGCATGTAACACACCAAGGTATGTCCTCCATGACATTTATTGAAGCCTTTTGTAGAGGTTCAGGGACACCTCTATCATTGTTATTTCTTATAGCAAGGACAATAGGCTTGCCATCCTTCTATTAGGTGTTGTAGGGGTAGTTCTTCAATCTATTATGTTTATTGAAACTGTTGTTGAACTGAGGCCTTTCATTGGTAGGAGCACTGACGTTCCTATTTGTAAGTGCCTTCAAATCCTTCAATGCATTGAGAACCTTATCCAATTTATCTTCTTCTTGCCTCCTAGCTCTAACATTCTTATCATTTTCCTTTTTGTATTTCTTATCCCCAAACAACTTTGGATCATCTCTCTTTCCACCCAATTTCCCTGATATTTTCATATTATTCTCAATGTTGATAGCAATCCTAAAAGCATCCCTAAGAGTTCTTGGTTCCTTCTCCCTCAACAAATATCCCATCTTTCCATCAAATGCATTGAAGTATGTGGTCAGACAGACATTGTCATCTAACCACATAACTTGGAACAACTTATGCATACCCTTCTGAAATCTCATGTTGAATTCAGCTGCAGTCTCAATCTAATTTTTCCTTATGGTATTGAATTCATTCAACATGAAACTAGCATTAGGCCTATCACCATACCGCTCTTTAAAACATCTCTCAAAATAATCCTAAGTATCAATACATTTATCAGGAAGTCTCTTAAACCAAT
This sequence comes from Chamaecyparis obtusa, assembly GCA_027943335.1. Lineage (NCBI taxonomy): Eukaryota > Viridiplantae > Streptophyta > Pinopsida > Cupressales > Cupressaceae > Chamaecyparis > Chamaecyparis obtusa. The sequence continues at coordinate 85,483 of BSBK01008889.1, read as the reverse complement.
CTCTAGCATCCTCCATTAGAGATTGAATAAATAATTTCATGACTACATCCTCATGCTCTACCTCATAATCATTAAGCATATCAACAAATAACCTAAGATGCTCCTCACAACTAATAGCATTATTACCAGCAAACTTAGGTACCTTATCCCTTATATCATTTGGAAAAGCATTCGGGTAACTAGGAATTCCATCAAAACTAATTTGCCTATAGCCTTCTAATTGCATAGGTCTTCTTTGAAAACTTGAACTAGTGTTAACCCTAGGATTAACATTTGCATTTACATTTCTATCTACTTGTGCATTTGACTACTACCTAGGATCAGCACTTATCCTAGCAGATGAAGAAGGAATTGAACTAGTAGCATTACTAAGTGGAACAGTAGTAGTCAGAGATGGCATACCTAGTTCAGTAGCAAATGGACCAAGAGCATTAGCTGATGAAGCCTTCAAGAACTAGATCTTTCTTCTCTTTTCTACAATGGAAGCTTCAATTTAGGCCTTCTCTAATTCTCTTGCAAGGTCCTCATCTTCTTTTCTTCTTCTTTCTATTTCTATGTCCTTATTTGAATTGGGTGGTGGGACCCCCGATATTGTCACTGGTTTGCTTTTTTGATGTCCCACCATCTTCGGCTTGCCTCTCTCACCAGTGACAACAACAGGCCTAGTGATCTCATGCCCATCTTTAGCTTTAGGAAAAGGAACATAACTTTGCACTTGTCTAACCACAGGGCCCTCCTGATCAAATTCATGATCTTGGAGTAAGTGCTCTTGCTCACTCCTCAAAGCTTCAAGATCACCAAAGACATCATGTTGCAAAGTCTTAGGAGTAGAAGCAAGCATCTTGTTTCTCTCCTTCATTTCATTAATTTTTCTTAGGAGAAATTGTCTTTCTATTAGAGCATTCACTTTCTTAGCCTCTCTCTTCTCTTGTAACCTCTTATGTATGGCATCCTACTCTGCCAACTATAACCTCTTATGTATGGCATCCTGCTCTACCAATTAACAAGGATCAAGAGAGATCCTCCTACACTTTGAGTCTTAATGCTCAGGTGGGTGTACCCTTGATTCACTTCTTTAAATGAATCATAAAATGTTATGCCAATATATTCTTTACTAACTGATTTAAGATTTTATCATTTAATGTGTGTGTGTATGGTTGGCAACAATGAAATGCCTCTAGATGATAGACCAGTGCCTTAGCCTAGGGAAAAGAGTCACCCAGTTACATACATCAACTGAATACCTTAATTCAAACACAATTAAATCCATGATAAGTGCTTTGCCTATTACCCCTCTCCCTTAGACACAAGGACATCAGATTCCTGCTTGGTTTCAAACTCACTGAACCCACCTAAAAGACTTTAATCCTAACTTTGTTAGGAACTCAGAGATGACTTCACAATACTCTTTGTTTACCATATGCTAATACACTTTGTGACACTAACATATATGAGTTTAGAACTGAAACAAGAAGACATACACAAATGCAAGATTGGAACTCAATAGCATTCTCATTAATATATTCAGAATCAATACACAATCAAAATAATACAAGGATAGGAAAAGATACAAAATCTAGCTCCTCTATCAGTAAAACACCATGAACAACCATCCTGGGACTAAAGAAAGTTTTGGAACCCACACAAAATCAAAAATTTTGCAACTTATACTCCCTAGTCATCTTGGAATTTTCAAAGAGAATGCAACAAGCTATGGATGACTTAGGGTTAGGGTTTCAACCACCCAAAAGACTAGAAATGGTAAAAAATTAATTACAGGGGAAGAAAACTAGTCGGCCAAGTCTGAGAAAGATTTACACTCATGATAGGTCTTTGGGAAAGTATTGCAAATCATGAAAAAATTGAATTGTCAACACTTTGTGGCCACCTACAACATGCCTTGAGCACAAAACCACATAGTACAAACCCTAAAAATGAACACGACACACCTTGGACCACACTGCAATAGCAAACAGATCGTTTCCCACTAGCTCCAATCACCTCTGCATTGAATTCTAGTCCTTCTTGTCGCTGGAAACCCTTCAAAAAATTGAATTTGAATAATAACAGTCATTTCCATGGTGCTTGCAACAAATTAGCGGTTGACATTCGAATCTGAACCAACTTTAAGTTGTGGCCGTTAGATCTTCATGTTTCGCGGTCTTTTAAATCTTAACTCAACTGCCACCCTAGGTTTACTTTAAGTGAACATGTGAAAAAGCGTATCCTATTTGCAGGATGAAAATCTTAACCCACCTTTAATCTTGCAAACTGGCGACTATAGGAAAACACTAACCTCAGCCCCACATCTAGCGAACTAGCGACCAAAGGACACCGCCAGTTCACGAAACATTTTATCCATCTGCCAGAAAGTTTAGCGATCATGTGAATGCTTGTTCATTGAACCATTAAAACAATTAGAGAACCACCATAATTTCACATGAACAAGCAAAACCTTGATAAATTTGTTGGCCGCTAAACACTTATCCCTACCGCCAAAAGATAGAAACTTTAACTGGGCCCACATCAGGAAGATCGATGACCATATGAAGTTTGCAAAGACTTCCAAGATTCTATCAAATTTCATGCCCACCGTCAGATGAAGAATCTTCCCCTAGCCTTGACAACCCTTTGATAGGATACAAAATCAACAGCCATCACAAGATCTTAAGCGTCTGACACACTCGATGAGATCATACACCATTTGTCGATCCTCTGACAAGATTAGGACCCACTAACACATCCAAAAACTAGGTCCCACTAACAACAAGCCACTGTGCAAATACATGGATGAATCAAATAGTGCCAACTGTGCATATGTGCCAACAGACCCACCTACCTTCCTTATGAGAATCAATGGCTATCGCTATATCGCTGCATTAAAGGTCGAGCATGTTTCATTAATGGTATAATGATAGCCACAAGATTAAATTAGAATTTAAACTACCTGAATGCCAAGAAGACTAGTCCCACTAAAAAGATTCCACCTCATACCACGTGGACCAATAAAAAACCTCCAAATCAAAAAACCTAGCGAGTGGACCCGCATGAGAAAAAGGCTACGTCATACAAAGAATCGACGGTCATCTCAAGATCGATGGTCATCATACAAAACCCTTGCGCTTTAGTGACAACCGTTAGATGAAGATGGTGTGAAAGATGGGCCTAGAAAAATATTAAGCTGAAACATAGGAAAAATTAAATGCTGAGACTTAGGCTTTAAGGAAAAATAAGGCATAGGGGACTATAGGAAAATATTAAAGGCCAGCGGGGTAATGACTTAGGAAAAATTTAAACGCTACCAACCCAAAATATAAATCACATGCGAATTAGGACCTTAAGTGACCCATGAAAAGTAACGTGAAATTATAACAAGGCCAGGGTAAAAACAAAGGGCTTTTGTATGCAATGGCTATATTTTCAAAAATTTGAACTAGGGCTAAAGGTAGGGACCTAGAAATAACTGCAGAGACTAGGGGAAAAGGGCTAGAGCCATGAAATTTTTTGCATGTGCTAACAGGTGACTCTGTTGGGGAGAGAAACAATCACTAGACTAGAATATTTTCCATGAGGAAAAATGGTGTTACCTCATGAGAATGTGTTCCTTATGCTTTAACCCAATCTCAGCTTTCAAGATGATCAAGAAGACATAGTCTCATCCTTGAATACTTTCGCTTGGAGATATAGAAGAAATGCAGAGCATTATAGGAATGTGAGTCAAGTGCTTGAACAAGAAGAAGTGAGAGAAGTAGGACTTGAAAGATAAATTTAGAGAAGAAACCAACGTAGAGCGGAAAATGGAGCTAGGCCACAAAAATAATTCGGAGCTCTAGATCAAAGAAGGTTTCTTAGAAGTACCAAGTGGCAAGGTGGAAAAGACCCTACATTTGAAAGTCTCACAGAGCTTGGCTTTCCCATAATAGACTTACCTCATTAGAAAGGCGATGAAAGAAGCTTGAGTAGACCACCCTCACCACCGAATATAGAGTCTTCATTGCCTACAGCTTGTCAGGTATTAACTTTGCATGAAGTAGTTGCTCCTTCTGTTATTAATTTTACTCCATATCCTACACCTCTAGTTATGGTAGCTCCATGGGCCACTGTAACTGGTTCTCTATAGTTTGTAGCATATCATCCACTCCATGTGGTATCCAGAAAGAACTTTCCTAAGTTCTTGGGAGATGGAAAAGTTACTACAGATGAACACATCAAAGCCTTCTTTGCAGCAACTCACATCCTGGGAATCAGACATGAAGATGTTGTTGTCAGACTATTTGTTGAAACTCTAGTTGAAACAATGGTAGATTGGTTTTACCATTTGGACGACGCTTCAATTATGAGTTGGACTACTATGAGGTCAGCTTTTGAAGCTAGATTTAAAATGGCCAAAGATGAACATGCCTTGTTGGTGCAATTGACTTCCATTAAGAAATAAGCTTCTATGAGTATGAGAGAATTCATTGCTAAGTTCAATAAAATTGCCAATAAAATCCCCACTACTGATAGACCCACCCCCATAAACTTGAAGATATTCTTTATGGGTGCCATGACACCAGACGTAAACTATGATTTAAGAAGAGCACGACCTGCAAATTTGGATAATGCTCAGAGAACAACCATTGAGTTGGAAGATGACATGATCTTTGTTGGCAGATGGAAAAGAGAAATGTAGATAGGTGCAAGCTTGAGTGGCACTACATCAACCAATGAGATGATGCAAAAGATGTCTAATGAAATCATCGCTTTGAAAAGGAAACTCCCTAAGTTCAACAATTCATATAAAAAACCATTCCAGGATCAGAATAATAGACATAATGATGGAAGGATGTTATAATTACCTGCTCCACAATAGAGGCTTGCAATTGAGGCTCCCCCTAAGAAAGGAAATATGTGAGTATTCCATCTAATGACATGCCATAATGGTGAGAGCTATCCTAAAATAGCTTGCATGATGTAGTTGTTATCTACCAATGAGTTAGACACTATGACATCAGATAATGAACTGGATTCATGCTTGCATGGAAATTCTATAAATCTATTTTTTGAGTATAAATCTGATTCTGAGGAGCAAGGAGAGTGTTACACTACTATAGATGGCACCACCTATGAAGTCCTAACTTAGGACCAAAAAGACAAAACTCTCATTGTCATTCCTTCAATGTAAACCAATGATGCATCTAATTTAGGTATGGAAGAAAGTACCCGAGAAATGAAAATCTCACAACTGGGTAAGAAAATTGACTCCGTTGATTTCATTCAGTCCTATAAAAATTCCAAGATCCAAATTTCCCCCATAGACTATTTAAGGTCAAATCCTACTGAATTGAAAAGATTCATAGATTACTTAAAGGGAGATAGTATTAAATTGAGTCATAATGTCACCTCTTCCAATGAAGATGATTCCTCACTGGCAAAACTATTTGAAGAAAGGGAAACCACTGTGCTATCTACCTTCCTGGGTCAAAAACCTAAACCATTTTATGTGTACTTGTATATCAATGGTTGTAAACTTAGAAACTATATCATACATTCATGTGCCTCTGATAATGTGATTCCTTCCCCTGTGGCCAAAGCATTAGGCCTCACCATGACAAAAGTCCATGGTAGATGTTATTCTATGGATGCCAAACAAGTCCCATTGCTTGGCCAAATCAAAGATTCCCAAGTAGCTCTGGCTGGCCACCCTGAAAGGAAGATGCTACTGACGATCCTTGTTGCAGATATACCATCATGTTATGGGCTATTGCTAAGAAGAAGTTTTTGTAGATATTTAGGTGGGGAAATCAAATTGGATTGGTCTCAGGTGGTAATTCTTGTGGGAAACAAGAAGGTTAAACTAGAACTTGAGGAGAAGTCAAAATTTATAGTTCTGAAATCAGATGATCCAAAAGCTCAAATCATATATCAATAATTAGAGTTTGGTAATTACATGATGTTTACCCAAGGCATTGTTGATGAATCTGAAAGTGAACAAGAAGTGTAGGCCTTTGACAAAGAAAAGACTCCAGAAATATGGATGCTAGAATTCGATGGTAGTTGTTCTTCTTCTAGGTCTTGTGTTGGAGTTGTATTCATTCCACCCTCATGTGAACCTGAGCCCATGGCTTAGAAACTGGAGTTTTCAAACACTAATAATATGGCTGAGTATGAGGTGTTGTTACTCAAGATAATTGCTGCAAAGGAAAAAGGTGTGAGAGTTATAAGAGCTTGAGGTGATGCCAAGCTGATTGTGTGCCAAATCAAAAGCCAATACTTTGTCAAAAATTGGAAGCTGAAGAGTTACAGGAACAGCATATGGGATGAGATTGAAGAATTGGATGTCTTTGCAATTGAATATGTCCCTAGAGAGTTAAATTCTAAAGCAGATTCACTGGAAGTCTCTGCTTCCTTGCTACTACCTCATCTAGAATTTGAAGACAAGAAGTACCAGTGGAGGTAATATATAGACCATCAGTACTTGATAATGTGGATGATTAGAAAGTATTTGATGATGAAAAAATCCTACAACTCTTCCTTGAAGGTAATTATAGTTCTCCGGAAGAAAAGCCAAATGATCTCTCACAAGATCATACCAAGAAATAGAAGAAGGATGAACTAGGCATCACTCAACTACAAGGTAATGTCATTCCCCCATATTTTATATCATTAGAAAAATTGTTCAATCATCATGATACTTATGTTAAGAAGAAAAGGATATAGAAAGGTCTCATGACTGGAGAATATGAAGTGATGAACATTGGGAATGAGTCGAATCCCAGGATGATAAATATAGGGAAGTGTTGCACACTTGAAGAGAAATTTGAAGCTAGAAGGCTTTTCCTTGAATATGAAGATGTCTTTTCCTAGAGTTATGAGGATTTAAAAATCTTTATGGGAGGAAATTTCAAGCATCAAATTCCCCTAAAACCTGATGTTGCCCCATTCAGACACAAACAAAGAAACTACAATCTTAAAGTGGTAGATGACATCTTTAGAGAGGTTGACCAAATGCTCAAATCTAGGATTATCTACCCTATCCACCACTCTACATGGATATAAAATATCATTCCTATGAGGAAGAATGGATAAATAAGGATATGCGTAGATTTCATTAATTTAAATCAAGCATCCTTGAAGGATAACTACGCAGTCCCCAACATGGATCATTTGTTGTAGATAGTTGTAGGGGCCAAAATGATTTCTATGCATGATGGATTTTCCAAGTACAACCAAGTCAAGGTAGAAGAGAAAGATCAACATAAGACTATGTTTACCACTCTCTGGGTCACATTTGCATATCACGTAATGTCATTTGGTCTTATCAATGCTGGCACAACATTTCAAAGAGGTATGGATTTTTCCTTTGCTGATATGAAAGATAAGATCATTTTCATATACCTAGATGACTTAACTATGTTCTCTAAGAAAAGGAATGATCATATTAAAGATCTAGAGAGAGTATTGAGAAGGTGTAGAGAGCATGGGATTTCTATAAATCCTAAGAAGTTAGTTTTCTATGTTACTAAAGGAAAACTCCTCAGTCACATTGTATCATAAGAAGGCATTAGGATCAATCTAGTTTGAGTCAAAGCAATTCAAAGGCTAAGTTTTCCTATAAGTAAGACTGGGGTGAAATCATTCTTTGGTCAGGTAAATTTCCTCAAAAGATTCATCCCTGACTTTTCAGAGATCACCACATGTATTGTGGACATGATGAAGGCTAATTAGAATTTCAAGTGGAATGACCCTGGTAAAAGAGCCTTCCAAGATATAAAAGAAGCTATAGCCAATGCCCCTATCTTATGCTACCAAGATTATAAGAAAGATTTTACAATTTATTGTTAGGCATCTAAACATACACCGTCAGCTATTCTTATGCAAGAAAATGGAGAAGGAGTTCAAGCTCCTATTGCCTTTATGAGTATGCCACTGAAAGATCATGGGTTGAGATATTCTCAAACCGAGAAGCATGCTTTCTTGGTGGTGAAAGATTTGAAGAACTTTAGATTTTATATCTTACATTCTCACTCATTTGTATTTGTTCCTGATATTGTTGTAAAGAGCATATTAACCCAGCAAGATATGGGATGCAATAATAGAGGGGCTTGGGTAGCCAAAAGATAAGAATGTGACATAGAGATCAAGCCTACTAAGTTGGTGTGAGGCAATGCATTGTGTAAGGCTATGGCTCAAAGTAAAGAAGATAACTAGCCTAAAGTAGAATAGTTAGTTTTGGCAGTGAGTTTACAAGACCCATGGTTTGAAGACATTGTATATTTCCTGACTTATGGTGAATGTCTTGAAGGATTGACAGCTAAACAAAGGAGGGACTTGAGGTTGAAAGCTACTAAGTATGTCATTTTGGAAGGTACATTATACAAAAGATCTATAGATGGAACTTTTCTTAGGTGTGTTGACAAGCAACAATAGGAGAGATTGTTAAAAACATTCCATGAAGAAGCTTGTGGCGGGCATTTCTCATCTTTTGTAACTGCATTTAAAATTTTGAGGCAATGCTAAAATTGGCCATGGATGTTCAAAGATGCATATCACTAGGTGGCCAAGTGTGAAAAGTGTAAGATTTTCACACATAAACTTTAGCTAGCATCCCTTCCTCTCAGACCAGTAATAATAGAAGGTCCCTTTTAGTAATGGGGCCTCAATTTTATCAGGCCTATCAATCCTACATCAAGCACTAGTCACACTTATATAATCACTGCAACTAATTATTTTATGAAATGGGTTGAGGCAAAGGCCACTAAGAGAACTACTTCTGAAGTAGTGTGTGAATTCATTAAGGAGAACATCATGGTAAGATTTGGTGTGCTGGTTAAACTAGTCATAGATAATCTAGCTTACTTCTCTTCAGATGAGATTACCAAATTCTATTTTGAGTATGGCATAACTACTATTCATTCATCCAACTATTTCCCACAAAGGAATGGTCAAGCTGAGTCAAGTAATAAGAACTTGGTGAACATAGTTAGAAAACTTGTATCTGATAACCAAAGGACTTGGCATAAGAAAATTCATGAAGCACTCTAGGCTGATAGGGTAACTCCAAAGAGGGCAATTGGTATTTCACCTTTTGAGCTGGTATACAGAGTTGAGGCAAGCCTTCCCCTACCTCTGGAATTGGCCACTAATAAGTTAAGAATGGTGGTAGAAGATGGCATCTATAAAGATGGGTTGGAAAAATGAATTTTGTATCTGAATAAACTTGAGGAAGAACAAGAGAAGATTGTTGATCACATCACAAAACATCAGATGCAGGTAAAGAATCTCTTTGACAAGAAAACCAGACCAAGGAAGTTTATGGTTGGAGATTTAGTTCTTCTATGGGATAAATGAAGGGCACCTAAAGGAATGCATGGAAAATTTGAGATGCTCTAGAAGGGACCATTCATCATCCATCAGGCATTTCATAGAAATTCTTTCAAATTGGCATATCCAAATGGTGAAGTACTACCCTTGACCTATGATGGTCAAGATTTGAAATTCTATCAAGTTGCAAATTGAAAGAAGGTAACCCCTATATTGTATGATAGTTATGTTTAGTTCCCATTTTTTTTTTCCTTAGTTTAGGTTCCCTCATGTTTTCTTTCCTTTCTTGTTTCTTTCCTTTGCTTTAGTTTTGTTGTGAGCCACCTCTTCATTTAACTTGTGAAACCAGAGATTTGGATTCCTTGCTTAGATATCAACATATCCAAGTCCCTAGATAGGGCCAACTATTGACCCACTTTTGTTCTTCATCTCTAAAACCAAAGTGGATACCTCATGTTTATATTGAGTTATGATTTTTGAGATAATGGATTGGAGTCTAAGTCTATAATTCCCCTAGGATAGGTGGTTTTTATCAAATAACCCCTTCATGCCTCTTTAATATTTTAAGCTAGGTTGGTTTTTAAATTCATCTTAGGGATGGGTAAGTTGAAATTCCTAATTCGATAAATAATTTTATTCCTTTGGTTCTACTGATGGCATTCATATGGATGAGAAACATCAAATCGACATCTCTTCTCTTTGTTGGGAAACTAAAAACCACCTTCTCCTCAGTGGGTTTCGGCCCATGAAGGTAATTTTCCTTGGGAAGAGAACAAAGGGATCATCAAGCACTCAAATTAGGTTTAAAGATTAAGATTCTTGGGTTAAGAGTGAGTTGGGTCGAGAAAAGTAGCTTTGCGAAGAAGCCATAATGAACATCCCCAATTGCGGAGTTTTTCTAGTAGAAGTTGTTTTTTGAAGGATAGTGGAAAGTGTATTAGAAATTCCTAAAAGCCAAGTGCATACATTTGAGGAAGTAAATTTGAGCCCCTGTAGTGGATTAAATGGCCTCAAAAGTATGAGAAAGTGAATAAAAGCCCTTTTTCGGAGAACTGGTTTTTAAATTCTCCCTTATTGAAAGATCACCTGAGAAGGTTAGTTTCTGAGAAGAGAAAACTTGTGAAGAATAAACACAAGAGATCATGGGGAATGAATTATTTTCCATGGTGAAGATAGCCCGCTCTGATCTCTAAAATAAATTTCTAAAGAAACAGGTCAATTGTGGAGTTTCAGAAAATCACTTCCCAGCTTCTCCACAGTTGGGTTTCTACCTTCAAAGTGTGTTTTCTGACAAAGGAGTTAAATGGAGAGAAGTGGAAAATTAAAAATCTGCTATGCCAATTAAGTTACCATTACAACTACCCCAAACAGGTAAAAGTGATTTCTTAAGGCCGTTAATAAGCTGAATTTAATTCAAATCTTAAAGTTAGAACTTTAACAGATATTTTTGAAAATCTCTCACTTGTGTGGCATGAGATATGGAAAGTAATGGTAAGGAAGCAAGCTATTTATAAAAGACTCAAACAATCAAGTGAAAATTACCATTTTTTCATATCTTTATCATAGGCCCTTGATTTCCCACAATTTTTAAAATCATCTCACAACATTCTCGAAATCTTTTTAGCAGTAAATCAAAAGCATAATCAGAAGCTATGGCCACCAAATTCATGGATTTCAATGGGTTGAATGAGATTACATCTAAATGAAAAAATTTGATAGATACATCCCTTATATTCTACAATCTGGATGATCTACATAGAAGATTGAACGAAGAGGACCTCCATCCCATGACGCAAAAGCTCAAAAATAGCGGCTTGGTTGAAGCTGCTAGATTTCCTATTGCAGTGCAAGCTCTTGAGCTAATTTGAGAATGTATAACCAGATTCAACCCAGATACAAAATAGATTTTTCAAGTAGATGACTCGGTTCTCATCTCCATTGACAAAGAGTTTGTGCAGAACAGTCTTCGTATCCCAGAATGAGTGGAGTTTTCAAATATGAACTTCTCAATCGCAATTTCAGAATACAATTAGAAAAAGATGAGGTGGAGGAAAGAGATCATGAACTCATGGTTTTGGAAGGCTAGAACCATGAAAGGAAAAGTGCCAAAGATACTTTTTGGGATAGACCTAAAGGTTGAGATCGTCGAAATCTTGGTGCTCCTTGATAGAATAAAAGGTAAAAGTTATGCATTGAATTTCATAGAGCATTACTTCTTCTTGGTCCAGGTAATATGTGGTGAGCACCATTATATAGACTAGGCTCAAGTGGTAAGTGAAAATCTATCCAATACATTGATTCTCACCAAGTTCCAGAACAAATTTTATATATCTTCATGTTTGATCTATGTTATAGCTACATTGCAAGTATGGCCAGGAATCCTTAGGCTAGAAGAATATGAAGATGATGTGAAAATTTATGATTTCTTCCCTCATTCGAAGTTACAAAATAGCTCTACCAAGTTCATTAGAGTTAATGATTCATTTTCAATGAGGTTGTGTAGAGAATTGCAAGGATTCTTAGAGTGGAGGTTCTTGCCAGAGGCCATGGAATTCATCACCCAATTTGGGAGCTTCTTTATTTAATTTGCTTGTTTCTCATACCTTCATCTTCCAGGTTTTGATGATTTACCCATGAAACTACCAAGGTACCCTGATGACATGATCATGCTCATAGAGGTGATCCGGTAGATGTTGCAAGTGAACCTAATTAGTGTAGGAATTAAGAAGAAAGGCTATGAATTCCTTGTTACCATTGGAGCTTACAACTGCGTGTTAAGGTCAAATGCTAAGAATGTGATTAAGGCATTTGAGAGTAGATATAAGATGAAGTTGTATGAATTTTTGAGGCCTCAATTTGATCCAATAAGTTATGCCAAGAATCACCTCTAGATTGGCACCATGGTTAAGCATATCCCTGAGGTTGAAGATTATTGGGAAAATTGCAAGGATGAGTTAGAAAGCTAAGAGAGGTTTTACTCCAGGTTGACTATTGAACAAATCAAGTTGTTCAATGTCAACATTAGTGTGGAAGGCATTGTTGATGATGGAGAACATATGTATACTAACACATAACAAGATTAGATCAAGCCCTATCTAGTTAGCTCTAAACTTGTTTAAGGTCAAGCTATAGAAGATTTGGCAACTTTAATGGATAAAGTCATCTAGAGAATTGACAAGTGGGTTCAGTGGATGATGGGAAGGAGAGAGAGATCTGGGAAGCCTACTCCTCAAAAAGCTCATGTAGTCAAGCTAGAGAGTGCTCCTGCATCCTCCTCTTTGCTAGTGTCATCTATGGTGAAAGGACCAGCTCAACCAATAGGTGGAGATGATAAACCACCTCAAAAATAAATCCCACTTGAAAAGAGTTGCAGAGTAGGTTCATCTCTTGTCATCAATTTGAATGAAGAAGTTGAAGTGGAGAAACCCGATAAGCCAGCGGAAGAAACTGTTGGGGCCGTGAAACCAGAGCAGCAAGTACAAGGGGAACTATTGAGACACAAGGTGACACTCCCACTCAAGAGCCTCCTACCATTGTTGAGGTTGATGATGAGAGTAGAAGTTTAGAAACTAATGAGATAGATGAGAATTTGGGGTCTCCTCAAAAGGAAAAGAGCATTTCTTCTCCACAAAATAATCCTTTCACATCCAAGCCTAAAGCTTCTCCTCCTATTATTAGTAAATTATTCATAGAAGACCTACTTTCTACAACAAAGGTTACAAGTGTAGAATCATGGATTGATAACACTATAGAGTGAAAGATGAAGAGAGTTGAGCTAGGTAGTCTTGGTGGTGAAATGTTTTCACAAGCAATGCAGTCAAGCCCAGTTGAAAGCAAGGTTAAGAAGTCTAGGACTTTGACCACTCTTGGTTGAGATCTAGACATAGGTCACTTGACTATGGAAATAGCCAAGCCATTAAAAGATGGTAGAAATGAAGATCTTACTACCTTAGATTTTGGACTCTAGTCCTTAGACATGGGACTCATCCACCATGACATGAAAGTTGACCTGTGGAAGTCTAGCAATGCCTTGATCGAAGAAGAGCTCGAAGAGCTCAAAATTAAAAAGACTGGACTAAAGGTGGAGATCAAAGAAATGACTAACTTCATCAAGAAGTTGGTCACTCCTATAGCAAGCCTACCTAGTTCTCTAACAACATTTGATCCTACTATAGTTGAGAACCAAGTGATACTCACTAAGTTGCAAGAAGATAGACATTTCGGGCATATTGGTAGGAGGTGGATTGAATGACTCAAGTTTGAAGGTCTGGTAGCCATTTAGCAACTTGGAAATGTATTTTTAATGCTAGAAGTAGAAAAAGAATCTATCAAAGGATATATGCTAACACTCATAGTAGAGAGGTTGAGGTGTAAAGAGTGCATGGTCCTTCTACATTGGCTGGTTGCGATGAAGACTAAAGATGTAATCAAAGCCAACATATTGCAGAAAGGGGATGAAACTTTGATCAAATAGCTCCAAGGAGTTGAATTCAAAATGGAAATGATAATCAAAGCAGAGGAAGAAATGAAGGCAACCAATGAGGAAGTCACTAAAGAACAAAGTAAAATCTTTGTATACTTGATAGGTCTTCACTCTAAGTCTCAAGCTAGCAGAGATGGAAAGAGCCCAATCAGTATAACCAACATGCATAAGGCATTTTCTAACTAATTGGACCAGCTTGTAGAATCATTTGGATCTCACTTAGATAGAATACCCAATCTTCAACAACTCGGTGGATGCATAAACAAAGCCATGATGAAGACACAACCCCAAAAAGATGCTGCAAAACACATAGAAAAGGATCATGCTCACTAGATCATCAGATTGAAGAATGTGTATATTCCAGATTCTGAAAGGATGATTCCAATCCTTGCAACCGCTAAAGCTCATAAGGCTTAGTTGGAGAAGGCAAAGAAGCCAGTGAAGAGAAAATAGTTTCCCCCTCTTTCTTTTTGATACATGTATAATCAGTAAATGGCCACTTGTCATTTACTGAATTTGTAGAATATGAATCAATTCAGTTGATTTTGTAATGGCTTAATTCTTGAAGCCTATATGTAATACTCTGAAAATCAATGAAAGGGTCAGCTAATTTTTGGTGTGAAAGACATTTTTGTTGTGGAGTCAATCTATAATGTGTTTTATGCCATTTATTTACTACTCCATGCATTTGTAAGTTTGAATGTTTTTTTTCCTTAAGTTGCATTAAAAATAGAGAACAGATGGAGTTCTATTTCTATTCTTTAGTGCAATTAATCTACAGTGATCAGAGTATTACTTGGAGGTTGGGAGAATACTTGTTTGTCCTACTTAAATTAGATTTTATTTGTGTTGTTTTACTGCATTCCATTAGCTCAAGTAGAATATGTTGTTGCATCATCACTGGTGTGAATTCATAAGCACTGTGAAATCATAGAGTTGGTTAGAGTTTAGAATCATTTTCACTACCTAGATTAGTTTCTTATTGAAGGTTGGTTCAGTTACCTCTCATGTTCTCTAGTCAAGAACATACCCCATTAGGATTTAGAAATAAACAAAATTCATTGTATATCTTTCACATAAGGGAGTTGTACCTATTAAAATTCAGAGGGAAGTTAGTTAAAAGGATAACAACTTTCCAATAGTTTGTATTCATATTGTCTCTCAAGGGATTTTGGGCAAACAAAGAGTTAAATCTAAGAAAGAACAATCTGTTTACCAACAAATAGAAATCTGATAACATAGTTACATGTTCAAAATTGCTATGACAGTCAAAACTACTTCTTCATTTCACAATAGACTATATGAATAGAAACAAAACTAAACAAAAGATGTACTTAGAGAATGGCATTTTCCTTTATTCAGTATGCTTCCAAGGTTCCTCTATCCAACTTCCCCATTGGACCAGATTAATACATCTTCATATCCTACTTCCTTAACTGATCCAAATGTACATCAAACCAGTTGTAACCATTGAGGACTAAACTTATAACCAGTTGCAAGAAATGTTGCATGACAACCAACATTGCAACTTGGACAAGTTTACATCAAAAAAACCTTTGACATAATATGAAAGAGATCGAGATCCTAGAAACATTTTAAAAACTAAGAAAATTTAAAAATAACAAAACCTTAAATGATCCACATGGAATAAGGTATTCCAAGGCTCATAGACATGCTTGTGGAATCCTTGACCATACAAAAGGATCAAGATAAAATGAGGAGATTGATCCTAAAGATCAATCCCTCCTTATTACAAAACAAAAAACCCAACCAAAATATAATCAACACAAAGTTCATCATGTTGGCCTTGGCTCTCTCTCTCTCTCTCTATTGTTTCTTGAAAGGATTTTACACTCCATGAGATACCAATATACCTAAGACTAATTTTGAGGAGGGTTTAGTTCCAAATACGAGGATATTAGTAGGTAACTAGACCAACTATAGGGACAAGATTGCCCTCATCACTTCTAGCTCTACAGAACCAATGTGGGTGTACCTAATCCAGTAACATATGACACTTTTAGGACTTTAAACTGGATTGAACAAAGTAGATGATAGCAAGAAAGTACTAAATGGTAACGAGTCATTCATTGACTCTCCATTGCTATGGTGGGATAAAATGACCTTGTGACCTCAAGACTTTGAGGGTTTTTTGAGATTGGAAATGATTAGTATTTGGGTTTCTTGCAGAATATAAACAAGCATGCAACAATTTGCGTCACCACATGGATACTAGCTTAAGATTAGTGCCTTATCCATTGGGTATTATACATAAAATAGATATAGAATACAAGAGCAACTACTAGATTCATCAAAGGATCCAAGCCATAAACATAGTTAATCATCTCTTACACTACTTACAAGCATCCTTCTTGATTGAACCCAATGAACCTATGCTTCACTTAGAGGATTTTAACCTGATCCTAGATCAAGGCTGAGAGATAAAACATATACATAAGTAACCTAATGCAATGAGTTAGAAAACTCATAATTCATCAATAACAACTAAAGGAGAGATCCACAAATGAGAAACTATATTAAGTATGTGGATTCAGATCCTTGTATTACAAACTAATTCAGAAATACCATAGACAATAATGCAAAAGATGCAGAAGGTTTTTCCCTTGTGTTGATACAATTAGCAAAAGTGTTACAATCTGGACTGAGGACACACACTCATCTTTTCATTCTCCTATGTTCAATATATTCAACCAGCCTATAGCTAGTGAACCATCCAGCAACCCTCCTAAATGATCTAGAAAATCCCTTTATAGGAACAAGGATTGCAACAAGAAAAAGATCATTCAAGGAAAATATTCAAAATCACCTAACCCATACAACAAGAAATAAACTCGGACAAGAAAGCCTAAAAACCTAGACATAATTAGATCAAATCAGATGTACATTAATTTGGTTTTCATCATCAGGCTAACTCCAGATACAATTTGAAATTAATTTCTTGTAGCAGAGAAAACAAACTTTAATGCGAGAGCCAACTTGAAGATCTTGCCTGAATATAGCATGGAGATCTCTGACATCTATCAAACCCTAGCTGCATGTGCCAAGCAATGATCATCTGTATTTAATCAGCATGGCACCCCAAGTAGACAAAATCAACACAAGATGGCCACCCACATCTTCTTCATCATTTCTATAACTGCAACCATCCTAGAAAAATCAATTTTGAACAACCCCTTTGTCATTTATGGCTCACTATAACAAAAAACCTAGCAAAACCCTGCAGAAAATTCAAATTTTGGCTCCAATGGTTAACTGATCAAATTTTAAAATATAGTTGTCAATCCATCTCCTTTCCCAATAGATTGGGCAGATCTCATTAATCTTTCAACAATTGACCAAGCCTTGACAACCTTTAAAACATGACTGTTGATCTTCACTAAAGAAAGGATCAACAATTATTTCAACATCATGATTAATAAAACTTCTTGCATCTCTCCTTTGTGAAGTCATGACAACCATCAGATTAAGAAAGATCTATGGTGCACTAAAATCCTCCAGCATCTCAGCCCCACTGGAAACATCCAAGTCACTAGCCCTCATGACCAATGAGAAATGACCACATCAACAATACCTAGCATTAGAACTACCAACCTTATTGGTCGTTCCATCAGACGGTTGTCACATAATCATGAAGATCAGGCCTCATGCAACTTTTCCTTGCAACATCAGGATAGCCATTAGATCCTTTGACATCTGGCATCCCTTCAAATCTAGTTGAGTCCTCGGTCCCACTAACAAACTCCATATCACTGCCACCTCGACCAATGAAAATTGAACACAAAAGATCCATCTAGTGTAGGACCCACCTTTCATAAGGCTTTTAATCAGATGACTATTGCAACTTCATAAAAATATACCTTTTGAGCACTTCTCCATCATGACGGATCATGTACAAGTCATCAGATCTTTATAGGATCATCTACAAGTCATCAGATCTTTATACCCACTAAAAATCTTCCGTCCCACTGGCAACCGCCAAGTCATTACCCATGTCACGCAATCAAAACAAGAAATGTCAGATCTACCTAGTAGAGGACCCACTTGTAAATCACCATCACACCAGACGTCTATTGTAAGATTGCAAAGGGAGAAAATATTCTTTGTGAAGAAGTGACAACCATTGATCCTCTGCATCTATTAGTCCACTTAGCACACTGAAAAATTTGGTCCCACTAACATCATCCACATCACCATCCAGCTCAACCAATGAAATTTAAGCACAATCACAA
Source organism: Chamaecyparis obtusa (assembly GCA_027943335.1). Taxonomy (NCBI): domain Eukaryota; kingdom Viridiplantae; phylum Streptophyta; class Pinopsida; order Cupressales; family Cupressaceae; genus Chamaecyparis; species Chamaecyparis obtusa. The sequence continues at coordinate 67,447 of BSBK01008889.1, read as the reverse complement.
CACTTGGCATTAGACCCACCCTGATCTTAGTCCTCACATGCTGGAAGATCAGATGGTCATTGCATAATTGCAAAGGGGAAAAGATTGCCTTCCAGTCATATGACAACCATTGCATTAAAGTAGAACTAAATGTTGGGTGCCTCTGACAATTCAAGAAAGGTGGTCATCGGTTGCAACATCACAAAGGGATGATATCATGGAAATGATGTAAAGAAGTGATAACCGTAGTATGAAGATTGATCAATGACCCAGATTTAATATAAGAATATGGTCCCACTAGGAAGAGGCCTGAGCCATCAACAAGCTCAATGGTTGTCGCATGATCACAAAGAATGAAAATATTGTTTGTGAAACAACAACAACCATAGGATTAAAAGGGGCTCAAAGGCTTTCATAAAAGCTAAAATTTGGGAAAAATTAATCACTCAGACCTAGGGAAATATTAAGGCCATTGGGACTGGGACTTTGGAAAAATTCAAACGTTAGCCTAGGTAAAAAGAAACAATAGGGATATGGCTCTACCCTATGGTTTTAATAAAATACATGTTTTATTAGGACTTTAAGTGGCCCAAAAAAGTAATAGAGAAATAGATTTTGGCTATGGTTTTTGGACTAAAATTTTTTTTGGAAACCATAAGACATGAATATGACTTATTTCTCAGACCTTTGAACCTAAATATCTCATTGGTTTTTGCAAATGAGCACATGCACTTTAAACTAAAGCTTGGACACAAGATAAACTACCCTTGGCTAAGGGTGTAGTCCATGAAACATTGTAAATTTTCTCTGCACATCAAAACAAGTCAGTAGTAGGGTTGAACAAACTTCTAGAGTTTTCACAAGAAATAGGCCATTTTCTTAGGATATTTTGCATTGATAGGAAAATGACCTAACAGTGGCTCTTTCTGGGGATGAATGGGTAAGTTGTGCCTATGAAAGAATTTAGAATTACTAGAGGAAGCAGACCATCCATAGGACAAAAACTGACAAGGAAACACTCAAAAACTAAAAAGCTGGAAACAAGAAAGCAGGGAAGGAAACAGACAACAAAAAGGGAAAATTACACAAAAATTTACAAGATTTAAAACTTTACTTGGTGGTCCCCAACCAACAAAAGAAAATAAAAAAACCCTCCTGAATCAAAGGTCAGTTTTTCATCCACATATGCAACCTGGCACCTGAAAGTGTCATGATCATCTTGTTGCCAACATATGTGAATAACTATGAGCTGCAGAATAAAACTATAATGATCACTACCCACACTCTTCCAGTCACAACAATCATATTCATACTCCAAGAAGTATGGGACATCACTTATCTCTTCTTGTGGATTGGAAACAAAAAGATTAAATAGTAATGCATTAGGAGATAAACCACATTGATCATCATGAATTACCATAAAAATACCTTTCCAAGAAGGACTTGGATCCTCATATTCACCTTCATGAATTGCCTTAGCCACTGAGTAACTTGGTTCTTTCCTGATGTCTTCATGAACTGGATCATGAACCAAGTGAAGGTATTTTCCTTTTACGATGGGAAAATAGATCTGCATCATCATCTTTATCAAAATAATTACTATCCCAATCATTGAAGACAAAGTCTTCAATACTATCACCTTCACTACCATATTCATCAAAAGAAGGAAAAGAATTTGAACTAGAGACTTGTTCATCATTGCAATCTTCATAACAAGATAACACACTATCATGGCCTTCAACCTCTTCTTTTAAAACTTATTATATGAGGTGGACTCATGCAAACATGAATCATTATCTCCATCACTTTGAACACTTGCCTCATTATCAATATCAAAACATATATCAACAGGGTCTAACATTTGTTGACAATGTAGATGGGTACATTTATTATACTGAGCTATAAAAAAATTAGAGATTTCATCACTATTGAGAAAAGGGGAGCCCAACTCATCCCTGGTATCTTTATCAAAATCTTCACTCAAATAATATTGGCTTTCAAATTCAGACATCTCTGAACAAGTTGAAGATCTTGCATACAATGATTCTAATTTCTACTCACTACTACAATCTAAATATCCCTCTGACAAAAAATTATCATTTTGAGAAACACTTTCAACATTTAACATGGGTTGCTCTGGAATACTTCTTGTATTATTTTCTTGCTGATAATCCTTTTGTAACTTATTCCACTCATCATCATCAGCAAACTCTTCTAAGAACAACCAATTCAAGTCAGTCAATGAAGAAATGTACTTTGAGGGTAAATTTAAATACCAATCAGATGCAACCCCTTTTAGAGATCTCCCAAAAAACATCATGCTAACATCCTCCTCATAAATCTGATATTTTACAATAAATCTTAAGAATGCTAGGACATGCTTTAATGTTGATTCAAACTGACCACCAAAAATTGGAGTCATATCCATAAGCTCACTAGGATAATAATTGGGTATCTTGGAAGAGCATAACTTAAAGCTCTATCCAACTTGATAAAACACAGCCACCTAGACTGGCTTTTCCCCTCATTATCCATTTGATTTGAAACAAGATGAGAACCACTCATATTATCTCATGCTTACCTTTACACTAGTGATGAACACTTGATAGGGAAACATTCTTAAAATTGAAAGTAAAATATTTGGAAGTATGTGGTTGAAACTTAACTTGTTGACTAAGAAGCAGGGAAGATTTAGAGCTCTCTTTGTAGCTCCATCAGGTTCTTTTCTTTGTAGAGTCACCACCTCCTTGAAGAGGAAAATACTATAATGTTCTTGTATCTCCTTCCAACTAATACAAAACTTCACTAGGAATTATATATTGTTTATCAGAAACTGCACTGATCAAATAGACAACTCAGAGTCACCACTCACAACTAGGTGAGATGATTAAATTTTTTGAATCTAATTCTATATTATGGCCTCCCTAGTGGAGTCACCATCATGTTGATTCCTGCAATGGATTTTACTCTCCAAGAGATACCAATATACCTAAGACTGATTTTGAGGATGGGTTAGTTCCAAATATGGGGATATCAATATCTAACTAGACCAACTATAGGGACAAGACTTCCCTCTTCACTTCTAGCTCTACAGAACTAAGGTGCGTCTACCTAATCGAGTAACATATGGCACTTTTAGGACTTTAAACTGGATTGAACAAAGAAGATGATAGAAATAAAGTACTAAATGGTAACCAATCATTCATTGACTCTCCATTGCTATGGTGGGATAAAATGGCCTTGTGACCTCGAGACTTTGAGGTTTTTTTGAGATTGGAAATGATTAGTATTTGGGTTTCTTGTAGAATATAAACAAGCATGCAACACTTTGCATCACTACAAGGATACTAGCTTAAGATCAGTGCCTTATCCATTGGGCATTATACCTAAAATAGATATAGAATACAAGAACAACTACTAGATTTGTCAAAGGATCCAAGCCATAAACATAGTTAATCATCTCTTACACTACTTACAAGCATCCTTCCTGATTGAACCCAATGAACCTATGCTTCACTTAGAGTATTTTAACCTGATCCTAGATCAAGGCTATGAGATAAAACATATACATAAGTAACCTAATGCAATGAGTTAGAAAACTCATAATTCATCAATAACAACTAAAGGAGAGATCCACAAATGAGAAACTATATTAAGTATGTGGATTCAAATCCTTGTATTACAAACTGATTCAGAAATACCATAGACAATAATGCAAAAGATGCAAAAGGTTTTTCCCTTGTGTTGATACAACTAGAAAAAGTGTTATAATATGGACAAAGGACACACACTCAGCTTTTCAGCCTCCTGTGTTCAAGAAATTCAACTAGCCTGGAGCTAGCCAACCATCCAACAACCCTCCTAAATGATCTAGAAAATCATTTTATAGGAACAAGGATTGCAACAAGCAAAAGATCATTCAAGGAAAAAATTCAAAATCACCTAACCCATACAACAAGAAATAAACTGAGATAAGAAAGCCTAAAAACCCAAATAGAATTAGATCAAAACTAATGTATAATTATTTCATTTTCATCATCAGGCTAACTGTAGATACAATTTGAAATTAATTTCTTGTAGTAGAGAAAACAAAATTTAATGACAGAGCTAACTTGAAGATCTTGCATGAATATAGCATGGAGTTCTTTGACATCTTGTTTTGACCCAACTTCTCGCTTGACAAAATAACATTTCACGAAAGGTACATCCAGAATAACAACACATAACATACAAACATTCAAATTACTGTTACGAAATAAATTACTTAACAACGAGGCCTCAGGTCTCTAAATAGACAGGGCCTTGGTATAACTGGTTACCCTATGTTCAATGTTATTAAGGTACATCATGTGTTGCATGAGAGCACTTGCTAGGAGTTTTAGGGATATCTTAGCACTCCTTTCTACCATAGGAATCTTTTTGCAGTCTCTTTCCCCATTTTCGATGTTATTTCTCGACACGGGTTTAGAGGGTTTATAATGGCCATAGGAGATAGTTTTATGCAAAATTTGTTAACCCATTCCATGTACCCATGGGTTAGGGGTATTTTCACCTCTTTAGAAGCCAAAAAGTGACTTTAGGACCCTTTTAAAAATTCATTTTCCTTCTTGAGCGAAATTGCAACTTTTGGGCATCACACATCTATCAAACCCTAGCTACCTACGCTCGGTAATAGTTATATGTATTTAATCAGCATGGCACCCCAGGTAGACAAAATCAACACAAGACAACCACCGACATCTTCTTCATCATTTCTCTAATTGCAACCATCTCATAAAAATCAATTCTAAACAACCCATTTGTCATTTATGGCTCACTGTAACAAAAACCTTGGCAAAACCCTACAAAAAATTCAAATTTTGGCTCCAATGGCTAACTGATCAAATTTTAAAATGCAGCTGTCAATCCATCTCCTTTCTTGGTAGATCAAGTGGTTCTCATTAATCTTTCAACAGTAGACCAAGCCTCATCAGCCTTTTAAAATATGATCGTTGATCTTCACTAAAGAAAGGATCAATGACTGTCATGACATCATAATCAATAAAACTTCATGCCTCTCCTTTGCAAAGTCATGAGAATTGTCAGATCAAGGAAGATCTATGGTGCACTAAAATCATGTAGCATATCAGCCCCATTGGTAATAGCCAAGTCACTAGCCCTTGTGACCAATGAGAAATGACCACATGAACAATACCTGGCATCAGACCCACCATCCTTATCGGTCCCTTTATTAGATGGCTATTGCATAATCATGAAGATTAGCCCTCGTGCAACTTTTCCTTGTGACATCATGACAACCATCAGATCCTCTGACATTTTTCATCCCTTTAAATTATGCTAAGTCCTCAGTCCCACTGACAAACTCCACATCCCTACCACCTCGACCAATGAAAAGTGGATACAACAGATCCATCTGGCACAAGACCCACCTTTCATAAGCCTTTTAATCAGACATTTGTCACAACTTCATGAAAATCTACCTTTTGAGCACTTCTCCATCACAAAGATATGAGAGCCATAGGATCATTTGAAAGTCTTCAGATCTTTATACCTGTTGAAAACCTTCAGTCCCACTGGAAACTGCCAAGTCATTACCCATGTCACACAATCAAAAAATGACACATTAGATCTACCTAGCATAGGACCCACATGCAAATCACCATCACATCGGATGGTTGTCACAAGATCACAAATGGTGAAAAGATTCTTTGTGAAGAAGAGACAACCATTGATCCTCTGCATTTGTTAGTCCACTTAGCATGCTAAAAACTTTGGTCCCACTAACATCATCCACATCATCATCCAGGTTGACTAATGAAATTAAAGCATGCTTGCAAAACCTGGCATCAGACCCACCCTAATCTCAGTCCTCACATGCTAGAAGATTAGATGGTCATCACATGATTGCAAAGGGGAAAAGCTTTCCTTGCCGTCATACAACAATCATCAAACTAAAGGAGAACTAAATTGTGGGCCCCTCTGACAATTAAGGATAGGTGGCGATCGATCGCAACATCACAAAGGAAATGGATGATGTAATGGAAAGGATGCAAATAAGGGACAATGACATGATGAAGATTGATTAATGGCCTAGATTTACTAAAAGAATATGGGCCCATTGGGTAGAGGCTTGAGTTGTCAACAAGATCAATGGATGTCGCATGATCGCAAAGAATGAAAAGATTCTTTGAGAAAAAATGACAACCGTAGGATTAAAAAGGGGCTCAGAGGCTTTAATAAAAGCTAAAACTTAGGAAAAATTAATCACTTGGACCTAGGGAAATATTAAGGCCGTTAGGACCAGGACTTAGGAAAAATTCAAATGTTAGTCTAGGTAAAAAGAAACAATAGGGACATGGCCCTGCCCAGTGGTTTTGATAAAAAGCATGTTTTATTAGGACTTTAAGTGGCCCAAAAAAGTAACAGAGAAATACATTTTGGCTAGGGTTTTTGGACTAAAACAAATTTTGGAAACCCTAAGACATGAATATGACTTATTTCTTAGACCTTTGAACCTGAATATCTCACTAGTTTTTGCAATTGAGCACATGTGCTTTAAACTCAAGCTTGGACATAATATAAACTACCCTTGGCTAAGGGCGGAGGGCATGAAACGTTGTAAATTTTATTCAAACATCAAAACAAGTCAGTAGTAGGGCTAAACAAACTTCTAGGGTTTTCACAAGAAATAGGCCATTTTCTTAGGATGTTTTGCATTGACAGGAAAATGACCTCTCTCTCTCTCTCTCTCTCTCCCTTAGGTATAATATTGAACATATAATATAAATATTTAATAAGTTAATATTATACTATTATACAATAGATAAATAAATAATAATAATATAATACATACTAATATAAAAATTTATATTATAATACTAATGATATGCTATTATTATTTAATGTTAATATTAGAAAAAATAATTTGTAATATACAACTTAAAATTGAAAAAAATACTAAACTAAATTAATATTAACATAAACAAAATATAATTTAATATGTAATTTGAAACTAAACAAAATACAATTTAATATGTAACTTGAAATTGAAAAAACTAGTCCAAATGAAATTTTGAATTAGGCAGGAAGTTTCGAATATCTGATATTATCGGATATCCAAAAATTTTGGATATTCGAGTTTATCAGAAATCCGATTAAGCTTGGTATTTGCCTTGGGCAATTCCAAACATGAATGGTCAACCCATTAGGTGTGTTTAGCAGATTATTTTTGATATCAAGACTTTGACCATGTAGCTGACGACTATTTTTTCACCAGAAATTGATGAAATGAAAAGGGTTTCTTAAAAACATTATCAGCTTTCAATCAATATAGTTGCTATCAAATTTTGAGTTCAATAAGTAATTATTACTTAATTTTCAATTGAGTTATCTTTAAAGTAATTAACATATTGATTGAAAAAAAACTATAACTTTCAAATCGTTTAACCTTTTTGAAATCTGAGTCATGTGTCACATTGTATGCTTTAGCTACTATAAGAAAATAAATATTTCAATTTCGTAAAGTTTAGAATTAGTTAAGGTGGTCAGACAAGAGAGTTTTTTTATTCAGAAAAAGTTGTAGCAGAAAATTCATAATTAATTATAATTTATTTGGAAAAAAATTACAAAAAAATATGTGTCACATCTGAACATGAGTCTACTACTTATATCTAGAATCTTGGAAAAATATATCATCATTTGATTGTGATTAAGGTGGTTAGACATACACGTACTTTTTATCTTTTCCCTAAAATTTTCATACTAGGATTTAGTAACACTGAGAGGGGTGAATCAGTGTTACATTAATTTACTGAATTCTTAAACTTATTTATCTTCTTTAAGAAACATATAAACATATAACATAAGATAAATAACCATGCAACATAAAAAAAACATAGAATAACTCATAACACCATATTTGTTTTTGAGGAAACCCTATTAAGGGAAAAACCCCAGTAGGGATGGTACCCACAAATGTCTATACTATAAGTATAATAACACTATTAGGAGTTTTGAACCTATTAGGAGCTGAGTATTACAATAGGCAGGTCTTGGTTAAAGGAAAAACCCTTTTAGGAGCCTTTTACAATGTGATCCAAATTAAGAATCGACCTTGCTAGGAGTCCAGCCTTGTTAAAGGAAAACAAACCCTGTTAGAGGTGTATAATAGGTACAACAACACTTAGAACAAGTCTATTGTCCTGAATACAAAGAGTTAACAAAGTTTTTCTCAAAGAACTCCTCTTGTTCTCCTTTCTCTTGATCTCTTCTCTTCCCCTTAGATGCCTTCACAATTTGCATCCATCTATATCATCATTATGATGTCATCACACACTTTTTAAAATGTGTTTGTATACTTATACCTTGTTAGAACAATAGAGAGGGGGGGTGAATCAGTTGTTCTTAGGTCCAAATGTATAAAAAAAACTTTAAACTCTTGAAAAAATTAGATCTAATAACCAACACCTACTCGGTCATTACTGATTGCATAACAGAAACATATAACAGTGCAGTCCACTTATCCAATAGCATCTAACTTGTAAGACACAGAAATGTTCAAACCAAAATATTCACACAAGTACCAACACTAGGATTTATAATGGAAACCCTATTAGGAAAAAACCACTTTGTAACATGTTACTATTATGTTCACTCTTCTAAAGTGAGCTCAGTGAAAAGCCAACCCTATCAAAGGTTACAAACACACTATCAGGTGTGACCCAGTTAATCGATTTAAACCACTCTGTTAGAAGTGCACCTTGTTATAGGACTTACATATGCTCCATTAGAATGCAACCTTGTTCAAAGGATATATACCTATGACTGTTAGGTCAACCTTTGTTAAAAGGATTTTGACTGTTACAATGGTTAGAAAGTAGTAGAAATATTGATTTGAGAAACATACAACTCAGTTTGCAAATATCATATGCAATTCCATATACATATGTTGGCTTACTAACTGTGAACCTTTTGCATCTCCATCATTGATCTGCTTGAAATCCTTCAAGAAATCACAACACTTCTCCTTTAGCCTTTTATGCTTAGACAGTCAATAACATCAACAATACTTTCAACATCCACTAGCTTACAACAACCTCTTGCTTAGGTTTCCTTAATACTACCTCTATTAGGTCAATACATCTTTTGCCGCTTAATCTCCTTCGTAGATCTTAGGGTTAGGTTGGATTCATTAAATCCATCCTACATTATGTTCTACGGCTATCCTTTTAGAAATATATTGAATCTCTTAAAGATTTACAATAAAACATTTTACAGTGCATTAAATGCTTTCATACAATCAATAAATAAAGTTGACACGTTTTACATAATCCAAGAATTCAATGATGTCGGCTGGAAATCTGAATTCTTCCTCAAATGCAAAATACTGACACTCAGTCAATATTGTGTTCAACTTCTTGGTCTTCACTAGAAAGCTTGGTCACCACATAAATTATTTCCTTGGCTAACACTGTCTTCCTCAGCAATTAACTAGTGTTCGGTCAACACTGATTTTACTCAGCATATACTAGCTCAGTCAATAGAAACAACACTCGACATAAACTAGATTTCTTCACTTTTCCTTGGTTAAGCGTACTAGTTTAGTCTTCATTCTTACTTAGATAAACAATACATTGTCTTATCATTGTCCCACATAATCAAGTACTAATTGAATTATCAACATAACTCAACCTTTCCTTAGGTGTTGTTGTTACCAACCTTTCCTATCCCCTTAGCAACACTCAAATAGATATAGTACTTTCTTAAATAGCAATATTCTTACTAGTTAAGGTTTGACATCAATGACAATAAAACAATTGCTTCAATTGCATTTTCCAACAATCTCCCTCTTTGGCATTGATGGCAACACCATATGAATATCACATGAATTACCAACCAATCCAAAAAGCTTATCTATCCATCAGAGAATTTTATAATATCCTTAGCTTCATTCTGATACAGAATCAATTAGCCATGCTTGATTGTCTATTGAATTTCTCCCACTATCTTGATCTTCTCATTCTGTGTATTCGTCTATCATCATCTCCCTCTTTGACAAAAATGCCAAAGTAGCAACAAAAACATATATCATGTAGATGTAGATATCATCCTTTCAGTTCAATAGCAATATTTCTCCCTCTGTCATCTTGCTTAGGACTTATTCTTTGACTTTTTGTGCTCTTCACAACTCTAGGCTTCTCCTAAAGTGTGACCTCTCTCTGCATGAATTTGGTAGATTTTCTTTGCAACACATTTGATGAAATGCTCCTAGCTTGACTAGGTAGCCTCAGTTAGGGTAAGGACCCCTAATTGACTTCTCAGGTATTCATGAGCTTCTTTAGGTAAAGCTTTAGTGAATATATCTACTAATTGTTCCTTTTTATTCACATATTCCATATGGACCTCTTTATCTTATACCAGTTCTCTCAAGTAATGATACTTGATGGAAATGTGTTTGGTCTTTGTGTGCATCACTGGATTTTTAGAGATGTTGATAGCACTTGTGTTGTTACAGAAGATGACAATTGGTTAAGTGATTTCTTCTTTCATGCCTACCAACAATTTCTTTATCCATATCAAATTTGAACAATTCATAGCTACAGCCACATACTTAACTTCAGCAGTAGATTGGGAAATACAATTTTGTTTCTTGCTTGTCTAGGAAACTAATCTTTGTCCAAGAAAGAAAGCTCCACCACTAGTACTCTTTCTATCATCTACATTTCCTACCCAATCAGCATCTGTATATACTCTCAGTTTAAATTTGTCATGCTTCTTTTAGTACAATCGATAGTCAGTAGTTCCCTTCAAATATCTCATGATTCTTTTAACTACCATCATGTGAGTTTCCTTAGGATTGGAAGAGAATCTTGGCACAATCCCAACAGCTTGCAATATCTAGTCTACTATGTACAACATACTATAGCTTTATGATCATAGATCTATACAAAGTCTGGTTAACTTCTACATCATCATCATTCTTAGACAACTTCTATCCAGTAGCCATGGGAGTACTTACTGGCCTTGACTCTTCCATACCAAAGGTTTTCAGTATCTCATGAACATATTTAGACTGGGTGATGAAAATTCCTTTCTCCATCTGATATACTTGCAAACCAACAAAAAATTTGATCTCCCCAAACATACTCATTTAAAATTTAGTTTGCATTTCATTTGAAAATTTCTTACACAAGGCATCTTGTCCACCAAATATAATATCATCAAGTTGTGCAATCATACATGTTTCTTCAGATAGGTCTAGATAGAAAAAATTACCTCTTGTCTATTCTCCACTTCCAATCAATTCACATGTGGCATCAAATATTTTGGCCTTCCTGTGATGAAATTCCACTCAGTAGCCAGTGCTATTAAGCTATGCAACACTCAATAGATTATAGTTAAGACCCTCAACTCAATAAGAATTTTCACAAGTGATCTTATTAATCAGCTTAATCAATCCTTTTCCTCTAACAGGACATGGTGCATCATTACCAAATTTCACACTCCTACCTTTATAGTGATTTAAGGTATCAAAATTACTTTTATCTCCAGTCATATGATGTGAAAAACCACTATCAATAATCTATTTTTCATTTTTGTTCACATAATATATCAATGTAGTTTTCTCATCCTCATCAAATTCATCTTTCATTACAACATAAACAACTTCAATTTCAAAATCATCACTATCAGTGTCGGTCTCTTCTTCGGCAATGTAGCAGGATTTCTTACCTTTTCCTTTGTAGTCCTTGTATCTTCGGTAACCTCTATCTTCTCTTTTGTCTTTATGATTATTGTCTCTTTCTTCATCCTTATTATCTCTGTCAGGGAATATAGCACCTATATGACCAACTTTATTACATGAAAAACATATAATAGGGATTTTACCTTTGTACCTTCCTTTTCCCCTTTTTAGTCTTCTAGCCATAAGAGCTTCTAGATCCTCAAGTTCTTCATCAAATGTGCCACTGTCACTATCACTTTCACTTTCACTTTCACTGATGCATCTTTATTTTTCTTTCTTTGACTTATTTAGAACCATTTGTGACTTAAAAGTAGATTCAATACTACCAATAGTGAAGTTATCATAATTAGAAATTTCAAAAGCAGTAAGCTTACCAACCAAACTTTCTAAAGTAAGAGCATTAGGAGAGTTACATCTAGATCCTTGAATTGTAGAACTTTTGATTGCATAGATAGGATGCAAATTTCTCAATACTTTTCCTATTACAGTTTCATCTTCAATAGTTCAATTTGCTCCTCTAATAGCATTTGCAACTTCTTTTATTCTACCACAATATTGTGTAATATTCTCACCTTCTTGCATTCTCATTTCATCAAATTTACCTCTTAGGCTCTCAGCTTTTTCTCTCAACACATTTACATCACCACCATAAATGCTTGCAAGGGTGTCCCACATTTTCTTTGTAGTACTCTAGTCTTTGATGTCTTCAAATTTTGGATAACCTAGGGCAGACACAATCTCCAACATTGCATGGTTATGCTCTTGTTTAGCTTTCATTTCCTCAGTAGTCAGAGGTGCAGTAGGTGTGACATAGTCATGCTCAATGTAATACTTTGGAGAATCACCAATACTGGCTAGATGTAGCTTCATCAAGCTTTGCCATGCAGGAAAGTTTTCCTTATTCAGATTTGGTACCTCCTTCTTATACATCTTGATCATTTGCTTCAAGTACCTTCAAACATGTTCTCTGTAAGCACCAATAACTCTGATACCAATTTTTAACATGATTTAGAACAACAAAGAGGGGAGGTGAATCAGTTGTTCTCAGGTCCAAATGTATAAAACAAACTTTAAACTCTTTAACAAATCAGATCTAATAACCAACACGTACTCGGTCATTACTGATTGCATAATAGAAACATATAATAGTGTCGTCCACTTATCCAATAGTGTCTAACTTGTAAGACATTGAAATGTTCAAATGAAAACATCCACACAAGTATCAACACCATGATTTATAGTGGAAACCCAATTAGGGAAAAACCACTTTGTAACATGTTACTATTATGTTCACTGTTCGAAAGTGAGCTCGGTGAAAAGCTAACCCTATCAAAGATTACAAACACACTATCAGGTGTGACCCGATTAAAGGATTTAAACCACTCTGTTAAAATTGCACCTTGTTATAGGACTTACATACACTCCATTAGAATGCAACCTTGTTCAAAGGATTTATAGCTATGACTGTTAGGTCAACCTTGATTAAAAGGATTTTGACTGTTACAATGGTTAGAAAGTAGCAGTAATATTGATCTGAGAAACATACAATTCAGTTTGCAAATATTAGATCCAATTCTATACACATATGCTAGCTTACTGACTGTGAACCTTTTCCATCTCCATCACTGATCTACTCAGAACCCTTCAAGCAATCACAACACTTCTCTTTCAACCTTTTCTTCTTAATCAGTCAATAACATCAACAATACTTCTGGCATCCACTACCTTACAATAACCTCTCGCTTAGGTTTCCTTAATACTACCTCTATTAAGTCAATACATTTTTTGCACTTAATCTCCTTCGTAGAACTTAGGGTTAGGTCAGATTCATTGAATCTGTCCTACATTATGTTCTTCGGCTATCTTTTTAGAAATATCTCAAATCTCTTAGAGATTTACAATAAAATGATTTATAGTGCATTAAATGCTTTCATACAATCAATAAATAAAGTTAACATGTTTTACATAATCCAAGAATTCAATGATGTCAGCTAGAAATCTAAATTCTTCCTCAAATACAAAATACTAAAGCTCAATCAATATTGTGTTCAACTTCTGTATCTTCACTGGAAAGCTCGGTCACCACATAAACTATTTCCTCAGCTAACACTATCTTCCTCATCAATTAACTAGTATTCGGTCAACACTAATTTTACTCGGCATATACTAGCTCAGTCAACAGAAACAACACTCAGCTTAAACTAGATTTCTTCACTTTTGTTCAGTTAAGCCTACCAGTTTAGTCTTCATTCTTACTTAGATAAACAATACATTGTCTTATCATTGTGCCACATAATCAACTACTCATTGAAGTATCAAGATAACTCAACCTTTCCTTAGGTGTTGTTGTTACCAACCTTGCCTATCCCGTTAGCAACACTCAAATAGAAATAGTACTTTCTTAAATAGAAATAGTCTTACCAGTTAAGGTTTGACATCAATGACAATACAACAATTGCTTCAATTGCAGTTTCCATTAGGTATATTATAAAAGCTATTCGACATTACTATAGCTAAACATCATATTATTTAATGCACAATTTCATGCTTCATTACCATCCTTAGTCAGCCTTAGATTCAAGAATGCATCCAAAAATCACTTTCCAATCTTTAACAAAGTCAGCCTTAGTGATTGCCAACAAGTTATACTATGTTTATTATCATCACATCCAATCAACTAATCATATCTCTTTGATACCTCAACATTAACTTGTACAACATTACTCATGTATTCACTTGGGTCCTCCAAGCATGTAACCAAGATTGCATGCATTTATGAATCTCCTAAGAAGTTTTCTATGCTTTTCTACCAAACTAGGTCACTGAAACAATCTTTGGACTTAGGCATTTTTCCCTCATCAATTGCATACAAGCATAATCATGATATCCAATATGTGCGATCATAAATCTGATAAGTGTTGTCATAAATGAAAACATTCAATATGTGCATGATGTAGAGAACAACAGTGGAAATTTCACCTTTTGACAACTCCTTTAAATGGGCTTCTGAGTTGTGCCAATGTTTCTTAACTAGAAAGGATTAACTCCCATAGGTATGAGACTACCTATTGAAAATACCAAATCTTTCCCAAACTTTTCCCAAGTCCCACAAGACACAACACAACTTGACCCAGCCTTGGTCAATTGGTACAAGTTCCCCAACTTTGACAAAATTGTGGAATTGTGTGTCCTGTTTACTAAATCCACAAGTTAAGACTTGAAGTCTCTTATACAAGGCATATAAAACCAAAATCCATAGTTTCTTGGGCTCCCAACAACACACAAACTAATTTTCCCAATTAGGCCTGGAAATCCTACTAGGTCTCCAATCCCTAATTTTTGCAAATGATTTCTGAAACTTCCAAAGGACTCATCCCTATCAGGCCTATAATTATAGGCCTAAAATTATGACATATTTCTTGTGCATCAGCAACATTATTTATAGAGTAAACACAACCATTTGAATAATCAATAGGATAAACTTCATGTTCTCTTATTCGCTCAAAAAACTTAAATCATGATTGTCAATAAACACAACAAATTCCTTAGGAAGTAAATAATGTCTCCATTTCCTTAGAGACTACACCATAGCATAAAGTTCAAGGTCATAAGTGGAGTATTTTTGTTTTTCATCATTGAGCTTCTCACTGAAGAAAGCAACTGGCCTACCCTCCTAGCTCAAAACACCCCCTATTGCTTTATTACTGGCATCACATTCTACTATGAAAATTTTGTAGAAATCTGGCAACACCAAGACAGGTTGGTCTGCAATCTTTCTTTTTAAACACTCAAATGAATAATTAGCCTCCTTAGTCCAAGAAAATACACACCTTCTTCCCCCTTTTATTGTATTTATCATGGGAGCACACACACCACTTAAGTTTCTAATAAATTTCCTATAGAAAATACACAGTCCATGAAATTTTTTTACCTCTTTTGGAGTGGTGGGTGGTGGCCAATTGAGTATAGCCTCAACCTTTGAATGGTCCATCTTCAACTGATTCCCTAAAATTACAAAGCCTAAGAAGACTAGTTCTGTCTACAAAAAAGAACATTTCTCTAAGTTAACCATTAACTTCTCCTCATGAAGTTTATTCAAAACCATGTCTAAGTGTTTTAAATGCTCATCCCTATCCTTACTAAAAATAAATATGTCATCTAAATATACAACAACAAATTTTTTCAAGAAAGGCTTCAAGACTTCATTCATAAGCCTCATAAAGGTGCTTGGAGAATTTGAGAGGAGAATTTGAGAGTCCGAAGGGCATCACAAGCCACTCATAAAGACCCTTAGTGGTTTTGAATGTCATCTTATACTCATCCCCACCTCTGATTCTTATCTTTTGGTAGCCACTTTTGAGATCCACCTTTGAATAGACATTTGCATTCCCTAGATAGTCCATGAGGTTTTCATCTCTTAGCATAGGAAACCTATATCTAATGGTTATCCTATTGATTTCCCTAGATTCTATACATAATCTCCAAGTCCCCTCTTTCTTAGGTGCTAGGAATGTTGGAACTACACAAGGACTTACACTTTTCATAATGAACCCCTTGGCTAAAAGTTCTTCAATATGCCTTTCTATTTCTTTGTCCTGTTCAGGGCTCATTTTGTCGGCTTCCTTGTTTGGGATAGTGGCTCCTGGAATGAGGTCAACATAGTGACTTATATCTCTTTCCAGTGGTAAGGTCTCTGGTATACTACATGCAACTATGCCCTTATACTGCTCCAATAGTTCCTTAACCTCCTTGGGTCCTACATCCCAACCTTTATCTTTGTCTATTTGTTTCATTATGGTGGGCTTTTGGGGTCTAACTATGAGTGCAAAACAAGGTGTGTCCTTTTCTTTTTTCATCATCATAAACTCCTTCTCCCCTACAAGCATTACCACACTAGCAACATGTTTCCCATTATCAGGAAGATGTATCATATTGTACTCAACCCCATCTTTGGTTATGGTATATACATTGGACTTCCCATCATGCTTGGCATTTAAATTCTACTTCCATGGCCTCCCTAGAAGAAAATGACATGCATCCATGTCTGTGACATCACATCGGACTTTATCCTATACTCCCCAATGGTAAATTCTACACAAACTTGTTCATGTATGAGGGTTTGCTTCTCCTTAGTTAACCAAGAGACTTTATAAGGGTAAGGGTGAGGGATTTTGTGTAACTTCAACTTATCTTCCAATTCCTTGGAAGCAATATTATCTATTGAACCAGAATCAACAATGACTTTACATACCTTATTGTTTACCTTGCAAGTGGTCTTGAACAGTGATTTTCATTGTGGTGGTTCTACAATAGTAGGCACCTTCAAAAGTGTTCTTTGCATCATCAAATATTCCCCATGTTCTGGGTGTGCAGAATTTGAAGTGGTGGTGTGATAGGATGAGACAATTTGACTATCTTCTTCTTAGGTTAATTGGATTCTCTCATCCCCTCCTTTCTTATTCTTCTTAGGATATCTAAAGGACTGGTGTCCTACTTGGTTACAAGTGAAACATTTACCAATGAAGACATTGGGTCCCCTTCCACCAGATCCTCCCCTACTGTTTAATCTTCTGCCACTGAATGAACCTCTAAAATTAGAGTCATTCTATGAATTTTGGCTACTTGACTCTTCTTGGCCTCTAGTAGATGATCCCCTTCCTTGGAATCTGTCTCTACCTATGAAATTATTCCCTCTCACTCTATTGTTTGAATCTCCTTTTCTTTTATGTTTCTCTTCTATCTTTAGAGCCATATTATAACATTGATGTATTGAACCTAATGTAATCAAAGTAAGTTCATCCTAAATACTAAACTTGAACCCATTCACATACCTTGCCAACTTTTGTTTTTAGATTCATATACCTTGGCCCTAAGGGTTAAATTGTGAAATTCTTGGGTGTAAGTACTTACATCCATGTCCCTATGCTTGTGGTTTTGTAACCTCTTATGCACCATGATCTCATAATCATCTAGAAAAAATTATCTTCTAATCTCTACCTTCATCTTCTTCAAAGTGGCTATCTGCTCCTTGCCTTCATCCATCCTTTCATTCTGCAAGAAATTCCACTAGCTCAAGGTAGGGCCCTTCAACTTGGCTTTGGGTATTATGATCCTCTGGTTTGTAGAGACATCATCACAGTCAAAATGACTATTGAAGGCTTCTATACAGTCAATACATTCACCAGGATCCAACCTACCATGGAAGATAGGTAAGTCTACTTCTTATTTCTTTCCAACCCTCTCCAATGCTACTAGGAAGGGTATCTAATCTACTAGAATGCCATCAATATCTTCTTCATCTTCTACCTCTTCTTCTTCATACTCTTCATCATCCCCTCTTCTCATCTTGTTCTTGAGTTTTTCCAACTCTCTCTTCATTGTCCTATTCTCTTCCCGGACTACTATGCATTCTGCCATCTATTCTTTAACTGGCTTTGCCAGTTCTACATTTGTGATCCTTAAGGGGATCTCCCTTTCAACTTCTTAAACCCGATCTAACATGGTGTCTCTCTATGCCTACAAACAAGATCAAAGTGGCTCTGATACCACTTGATGTAGAGCACAACAGTGGAAGCCTCACCTTTTGACAACTCCTTCAAATGGGCTTCTGAGGTGTGCCAATGTTTCTTAACCAAAAAGGATTAACTCCCACAGGTGTGAGACTACCTATTGATAGTACCAAATCTTTCCCAAACTTTTCTTAAGTCCCACAAGACTCAACACAACTTGACCCAACCTTGGTCAATTGGTACAAGTTCCCCAACTTTGACAAAATTGTGGAATTGTGTGTTTTGTTTACTAAATCCACAAGTTAAGACTTGAAGTATCTTATACAAGGTATATACAACCAAAAACCATAGTTTCTTGGGCTCCCAACAACCCAAAAAATAATTTTCCCAATTAGGTCCAGAAATCCTACTAGGTCTCCAATCCTTGATTTTTGCAAATGGTTTCTGAAACTTCCAAAGGACTTGACAAATAAATTATAGATTATGATACCCTTTTGGCTCTTTTATGAGTCCCCAAAGTGATAGGTCATGAAACTATTCCAGCATACCCTAACTCCAAACAAGTCCACAGACCTAATAGGCCAAATTAGGCTTGGGTTTCAAGGTAAGGACTAAGGAATGGGTTCATAGGTTTGAACCTCCACTTCTAGGATGTTCCTCTAACCAAGTTTGAACAAAAACCTTCAGGGAACAAGCTCTTATTGTCTCATTTCTTCTCTCACTCCTTCAATTTCTCTGAAACTAGTCAAATACATTGAGATATTTGACCTAGTGTTGTCTTGCAAAGTTAAGGGTCCTTCTCTCCTAGTTTAAATATTTTGAAATCAAATATTGTACATCCCTAACTTGCTTCCCTATGGTAGCCATTGACTTCCACTGGTTAGTTAATAAGTTAGGGTCATTTTCTTTCGCAAAACTTGGAATTGAGGGTTTCTCTGTATAGTACACTAGGGAAATAGATATCTTTTGATTGAATAAACTTAAGACCCCCAAACCAAAACCAAAACACTTCCAATGATTTTTCCTTATGCCTAGATCAAAGATCTCACTTCATGACTCCGTACAACCATACAGTGCACCAGAAAATAATGAAAAATTGCTTAGAATATTATATTGTTTATTGATCTGAAAGCTAATTTCATACAATGGATTCTCTGTCTTATGATTGAATCCTCAAAATGCCTAAATAGGCCTCCTAAAATGCTTATACCTAACCATCCAAGTGGGGTTTGAACTATTTGGCTAATTAGAGAAACTTTTGGAAAAGATGCTAAGCAATTTCAAAATGTTGTTTAGCAACATTTTAACAACTTTCACAAAATTGAATTTTTTTGTTGCTCTTAAGTTGTTTAGGAGGTGAAATGACTCCTTAGGACCATCAGAGATCCTATTATTTTCCTAAAACAAGACATAAAAATAAAACACACATCAAAACTTCCATTTGGTCCAATTGATGCCATAGGTTTATAAATTCACCACAGGGGTCTTGTGACCTTACAAGATGGATTGGTCATAGGTAGATCACTAGGATCCATCCCTTGGCCACTTATTACATCAAAACAACTTGGAATCACTTATCAAGTGTTGCTAAGGGATCTTCAAATAGTTATGCAATGATGAAGATACTCATTTATCAAATGGTGTTAAGGGATTTTTGAATAGTTATGCAGTGAGGAAGAAGGATGAGATCAAGTGTGTTTCTGACTCAAGTTCTTCACTCCTTCTTGTCTTCAAAATTAGGTCTTTAGAGTTAGGTGCCCTGCACTAGTACATGTGCCTACATTTTCATATGAGTGCATGTGTTGACCACTTGGAAACAATATCCCCCTTTTTCATTGATGACAACACTTAGTGAAAAAATGACTAAGTGTAACATCAAGTCAAAACTGTAAAAGGAAATATATGCAACACAAAATTTTGACACATAAACTTTAGAGAAAACCTTTCTTTTACTTATGTTTTCATTTTACATTACATTTTTCTCTATCTCTCCCCCTTTGTCATCAATGGAATAGGGTGTCAAAAATGTCTAAAATAGCTATCAAAAAAACAAAATTGAAGTTGTTCAAGATCATGTCTAAATTACCTGTAGCACATCCCATAGTTAGTTTTCAAGATCAACATATCTGCATTCCCAAGCTACCTTAATTGCTTCTTCAACCTGAATCGGTCCATTGAGACCATATGCGGCCTTGTCTTCTTCTTCTACATATATAGGTACTAATTCATGAAATGTTTTGAGGCCAACCTGAAGGTCCTCATGAGTACTCTCCAAGAAATTTACCTTTGGAGTCAAAAAGCTTCTTAGTTCAAAGAATATTTTCTAAATTTTTTCCTTTTCAAGTTGTAGGGTATGGATTTTATCCATGATCCTATTTGTTTCCTTATTTATGTCTAATAGTTTCTTGTTTACAAAATCCTCATAGAGTTTTACCAAAACCTCTTCATCCTGAGCTATAATATCTGACATATTCTTCACATGCTTGTGCAAAGTCATACAGAGTCAAAATAGTTTTTGTCCATCCTTAAGACAAGATTTTATTTCTCTTTTAGTGGTAATCAATGTATTGATATCAATCTTGATCCCATCAAGAGTAGCTTTCATCCTTAGTCTTTTGAAATCTTCTACTACTTTTATTCTAGCTGCATCTTCTAATGTATCAAAATTTTGTTCTATTATACTTCAAACATTGTCTAGACTACTTATGGGATCTTCAATATGTATGGGAGGTGTAGTAAAAAATTTATTCAATACTTGTGTTTCTCATTGGATTGTCTTTGTATTTTTTTCAGTCTTCTTCTTTGATTTCTCCTTTTCTTTAGCAAAAGGAAGTACTGACCATTACATCAAATATGTGACATCTATGTCCTCTACATTGGTTGGAAGTGATTGAGAGCCACTTGCCAATGAATTAGGTGTAGAAAAAGGAGTGATTATTAATCTTTTTTGATGAAGGGCCACACTACCCTTACCAACTCATAACCAAAAACATAACAACATGGAGACAAATAGAAGACAAAATTATTTACAAAGCATGTACAAATTAATACTTGAAAATCATTACAACTTGAGAGGTCTTACAACATGAGAGTTTTCTCCAAATATGAGATCTACAACATGAGAGATCTTATATCCTTCGAGTTTTCTTATGAATGCTCATATGCCTTCTTTATATAGGCATTTACCACCCATGATACTAGAACACAACTAATGTGGGATAAAAGATAGATGCAACTACCTTGATATAAATACTAAATACCCACCCAGTTAATATTAAGCACCACCATGTGGGCCAATTGCAAAATTACTTTTCCTTTGTGGACAATAAGAAAATAGAAAGGTGTAACTACCTAGCTACAAATATTAAATGCATGAACTTTCTACAAACTTCTAAATTGCCACCTATACACCTTGATAAATGATTTTTTATTTTATTTTTATTTTTATTATTATTATTTATAAATTTTATTCCACATATGCACCTTGGTAAATAAAATAACCTTTTTTATCCTTTAATTTTTGTCACTTTCTCTCTCCTCCATTTTTTTTTATCATGCCCCCTTTTATTTTGTGATACAAGATGCTCCTACACCAAACACCCAAGGTAGGACAAATTTTGTGAATATGGATTCACAAAATGAAGTAGCCGCTAGTGACATATCTATTTTTTTTCTTCTCTTCTAACACCTTGCAAGAACAAGTATATGATGCTGATATATTTCATTTTTTCTTCTTTTCCAACACCTAGTTGGAACAAGCATTTGTTGCTGACAATACTCATCTACAATCAAGTTCATCCATCTATAACTCTCATTGTTCTCCATTCTTGTAGGATCTAATACACCTATAGTAAGCTATGTAATTCTATACAAATCTTCTTTTGCATACCAAACATCACTTTCAAGGTCCTTATCTAAACCATAATCATTATCTTTCAAATCCATCTCAAATTTAGCATCCCATGATTCATAAAAATTTACCTCTTTCACATCGTCATCTTTTTTTTCTTCTTATGTGTCTTCAAAAGGCATGTAACAACTTCTTTCTTTTGATCTCCAACCAAAGTATTCCACCCTTCCTCAACTGCTACAATCTTCATTAATAAATCATCATCTTCAATTGCAGGTTCATGAATCTTTTCATCTTCATGCCCTCCCTCTTCTTTTGTACCACTTGCATGATACTCCACTTGTATGCACCATAAAATGGTCACCTAGACTTTGGGCCCCCATTCATCAATTGATCAATTTCCTAAATCAATGCTTTGCAATATTTTCAATTTCAATCAATTTCCTTGATCAAATCATAATTAATTCAATTATTTTAATATTTTTTAAGCTTTGATCATTTTATTGTAAGTTTTATTTAATTAAGAGAACATGCTCCATTTTAATTAAATAAAAAAATCTTTTAAGTAAATAATAAAATCACTTTATCCTAAGCCACATTTAATTAAAAAAACAAATCTCTTTTAAATAAATAAAAAATATTTTAATTAAATAATGGAAACCACTTTGCTAAAAATAATAAATAAATAATAAAATAAAAAGAAAAAGAAAAAGACTTTTTGTCTACACATTGAATGCACACTTTCCAAGATGAGTGGAATATCCTTTTGTCCCTTAATCATTTTCACACATCTTTTTGCCTCTTAACCATGTCCATTGATTTTGCCTCTTGAGAATATTAAGCACATGGATCAACCAAAATTTAATCTCCACAATTGCTCATTTCTTTTTGCATCTTAATCTTGACCATCCATTCATTTCTAAAATCCTTTATAAGGAGCCCTCTCCTCATTTATGCATGAAGATTTTAGAGATCAACATTTATGTTACTGTTATGTAGGTTTGGAGAGCGATTTTGGAGGAGATTTTGAGCACTTGAGCTAGAACATTGCAACTTCTCTTTTCTTGTCTTCTTCTCTCATGCCTCCATGGAAATCTATTTAGATTAATATTGCACTTGCATAATAGATGAGATTCATATTTCCTTTCATAGAATAATCTTGCATAAGCATTTCCTTTCATAGATTAGTTTGCTTTTATGCATTGTTATCATATAGAATAGCTTCCATTTTTATTTGCATCCATACTTGATGATCATGGAGATTAGCATTCTTTCTTTTCTTCTTTGAATCTCTCATTATATGGTGTACTTTCATGGGCACAAACTAGGTCTAATCTGAGGGCCTTCATCATAAACCCTTACACTCCAGGAATCGAGAGCTATGAGTTGCCATTTGAGACCTCATTCTTGAGCAATCTTGGATTTAATGACTCATAGAAGTGTGTCAACATTTTAGCACACATTTTTTGGCACCCACCATGGGGAAACCCACCTTTACATGCTTGTTTTGGTTATTTTTGGAGCTAACCTCCTTGTGTAGATTTGCTTGGAGACTAAAATCCTAGATTTTCAAAGATTTGATCATATCTCCCAAACGGCTTGGTGTTTTGGTCTAAAATTTTGTTTGTAGGTTGGAGACATATTAGAGAAGCTCCAATAAACAATTCAAATTTTTTTGAGGTATTCTCAATTTTTTATAATTATTTATTTATTTTTCATAAAAAATTAATTTTTGGTACAGATTAGCATATTTTTTTGAAATTTTTACATTTTCAAAAATCTCTTTAAATTATATAGGGGGTCCATTCTTTTTGTTTTGAATTTGGGTGCAATATCATAGCTCAAATAGTTGATTTACAAAAACTAGTATATTTTGGTAAAATGGGTCTCTAGGGCACAAATGAAGAGATTTTTCTGAAATTTTTACATTTTTGGAAAGCTCTCTATTTTTTAGCTAGGGTCTCTATTTCACATTTCCATTTTTGTGGCTGAAATCATTTTAAAAAAATCACATCTTTTTGACTAGGTCAAATGCAAAAAAATAATAATTTTGTGATGAGTATGCACTTATTTTTAATGGTTCAATGCATGATATGAGTTGTCATTTGGAATATTTGCTGGCTATTATTGCACCTAAAAATTGATTTTTAGATCTAACCCTAGGGTTTGCATGAGTTGGATATACATTGCATATCTTGTTTCTTTGTTTGCTTGTTTGCTTGTTAGAGAGTTTGTGGCTTGCTTGCACAAAAAAATCTCAACAAAACTCTAATAAGTGCGTTGCTTTGGACTTGAGGTATTTTGTTAAAATCTCTATAACATTTGGATTTTGGGAATAAAATGAATCTCTCATGTGTTGAGCTTGAGTGTTTATTACTTTCATACATCACACTTCAATTTTTGGTTCTAAAAAGAACATAGATTCACTTTCTTGTTTCACATAGTAAATAGGCCCTATAAACACTATTTGTGGCATTCTTGAGAGAGTGGGCTTCTTTCAAAGTTCTTCTTGATGATATAACCCCTTTTAGGTAGGGAGGATATTATTACTATCTCACGGTCTTACTTGGTTTAGTCCTCAACTTTGAATGGTACATTCTCTCTTGGTCCCACTTAGAGAGCTCAGTAGACATTGTTGTTAACATTACAAACCTTGGTGAGGTGGTTTCAATTATAGCATGTCAATGAACTTACTTGCTATGTCTAGGTGAAGTGAAGAGGCTAGAGGATTATGCTCTACTCCCTTTTTGGGTAGTATCAAAAACTCAGATCCTTGAATCTAAACCAAGTCCCATGTGGTCCTTTTTGTGAGTCACCTTGTTAGAGAGGGTTAACCATAGTGGACACTCCCTTTATTGGGTAAACCATGTGGATGAAACCTCAAGTAGTAATAGCCATTTTTGTCATGTTAGCAACAACCACTATATAAATGTCCTTGTGGATGAAATCTCTACGAGTGTAGTTTCTTGTTGGGCTGTTAGATCTCCTTAGCATCTCTGATTGATTAAATTCTTAGAATATGTCAAAACACTAGTGCGCCTGGATTGGAGTTCACCCTCTTGAGATTGAAAAAGTTGCAGAGTCAAACCATTACTAAGAACCATAGTACAACCAATTTTTTATTTTTTAAGACTATGTGCATGGTTGAAAAACATTTTGAGAACATACGCAAATAACATCTTTAGGGAGTAGAATACTACGTCACTATTCTTTTTCATGCGCAAGGTTGTTTTGTCCCTTTCTCATTGTTTGAAGAAAATTGTTTTCTTGAACTCTTTGATTTCTATCTTGCGTGCCTAATTAGTGATAAAAATATGTTGATGCATCTAGTTGGTTATTTAAAATGAACAAAATCTGAGTTCCCAGTGATAAAAACTTCAAATATCTCCCCAAAAGTGCTATGACATGTTGCTCAACATCCAAATGAACTTAATTGGTATCAAGTTGCACAAAATGACTATTGGTCTTCTTTCTTCCACATCTCCCATGTCTTCCTAGTCTCCCATTTTCATCCTTTCTCTTCTTCCTCTTCTTCCTAAACTCTTCACATCTTCTTCATTCTTTTCTTCTGATTATCTAGTCTACCTTCTTCTATTCATCTCCTCTATCACTTCCATGCTTGATTTATCCTCTTCTAGAAGCATGAATTTCAACTATCTTGTTATGGAACCTCTCTTGAAAATAGATGATCTCGAACTTATTTCTCAATTCGAAGAGTTTTATTCCTCCAATAGTCCTTCTAGATATTGCACGAGTGATAAACTTAAGACAAAAATAAAAGAAAAATTGATTGAATTAGACACCTTTGCTAGGATCATACACATGATCCTATCATGACCTCCTTCTTCCAAATTTTTTTCATCTTCTAAGTCTTCTCATCCTTCCTCATCTTCCAAGGCTTACCATGACTCTTCTAGACATTATTCATATTCCTCATTATCCAAGTCTTCTTCCTCCACTAGGTCTTCACTTTCCTCTTCTTCATGATCTCAATCCTCTTCTACTTCTCCCAAGAGTCTTACTTCTCTTCTCAAGACACACCATAATGAGCAATGTGACAATCCTTGTGATACCTCTTCCACGAAGAGTGACATGCCCTTCTTTGATGACTATGATGATGGACAATGTAGTGATACCTATGATAGCTCTATTCCTAAGAGTCCTCCTAGTTGTGTGCTCATGCTTATTGGAAATGGGTCGTCACATTGGATAGATCATGATGGTGATCCATATGATTATATTTTGAAAGAGACTTCGATGATTTTTGTGAATAATACCTAGATGATACATCTACTTCTATTGAGGAAGAGAAAGCTTTCCACACTAATTATAAACGTAAATACTATAAGAATCTCTCCTCTAAGAACTCTCATGCTAAAAATAAAGCTTACACTCTCGAGCAAGATTATGTTAATGATGGACCTTTGTCTTGTGATGGTTCACTTCCATCCCCTTCTTCCTCCAATACCCATACATTTCCTAAAGCTTCCAATTCTTTCAAATCTTTCACAAATCCTTCATCCAACTAAGTTCCTAATACTTTTCATGCAGTTCCCTATAGTTATCCTCAAGGGCTACCTCTTAAAGAAACTCAAGGTAACCTTCACTTGGCTGAAAATACTTTCAATAATGCTAAACCTAAAGAGCCTAAGCCTTTATACGCTATAATGCCTACTTCAGCTAGTCCTTCACCATCTCTTCCAAAGTCTTCCATTCAATTCCAACATGCTTCCTTGTCCTTAGAAGTGGCTCCATGTCAAGAGGACTCTAAAAATGATAAAGGAAAAAACATAAAGAAAGATCAAGATAAAGAACCCTCCATGACATCCAATCCTTTTCATGATGTCTCTTATCCATTTCATGGTTCTTTTGATCTTGCACACCCTTTCTCATTTATTCCACCATGTCTTAAGTCTTCTCCTAAGAAAGATTAAGCTACTACTTACACCATTGAGCTTATTGACAATCAAAATAACCTTACTACACTTGTGCTTTCCAAAGATGATACTTCCATTAAGATTATTAAAAATAATATTGTTACTTCCAATGTTATTGAAAATCAAGAGAAAAATTATACGCTTATGCTATCCAAAGCTCTTTGTCAAGATCAAAGTCTTCCATCTTCTTGTTCTACCACTCCATGTTCACTTCCACTTTCTACTCTTCCTAAGTCTTTTCAAGCTCCAAACAATCGTATCAAAGAAGTTTCTCCTATTCAAGATGTTCATGATCCTATTGCAAATCCTAATGCTCACTCTAAAGATGTTGATGTCCTTGGTTGTCATATAGATGTTGATGAACTTATTGATTATCCTTTTGTATCTTCCACGTCCATCCTTGGACCTCCTCCACCAATACTAAGGGCTTCACATTTTCCTTCCATCTTGGACCCTTATGTCCCTTCACTTTCCCCTCATAACTCTCCTAATTCGTCACCCATCTTGGGTCCTTACATCCCTCCATCTCCTATCTTTCCTCAAGATAAACATAGATGCATACCCTTGAATCATTTTCATCCACCCACCCATCTAAACCAGTCATATTCTCCTTCTTCTTCCACAAGTCCCAAGTCTTTTGGAAGTAACTTGAATGTTCAATACAAGAAAAAGAAGTGTCATGCCCCTATCTGCTTCTGGCTTGGTTTTTTTTATTCTGCATCTTTATTTAGTTCTTCTAGGATGGATTTATGTCTTGGTTCAAATTTGATATGTTCAAACTCTTTTGGTTAGAAGTGGATTATAACTTTGTTTTAACTTTGATTTATATCTTAGATAGATTAGGGATATTTAGTTTGGCTATTAATTGTTAATCTTTGGTTAGACTATGACATTGGATTTAATTAAATAACTACAGACACTATCTTTTCTGAATTATCAATTTCTCTATTGACTTTGGTACTTGGAAATTTGTGTTACTTAGGAAGAAGGATGAGGAATTCCTATTCTGCAATTAAGTTTTCATTAATGAGAATTTTGATGTTATATTGGTCTATTATTGTGAAGGAAAATATGGTTAATTTTATGATTAATGCTAGTGTATAAATGATTTTATTGTGTTAGTGTCGATTGTTAAGTGAAAATTGAAATTTAAAAGAATATAAATAAGTCTATTATGCTAGAATGAGTTAGTGGGAAGATATGTGTTAAACTGGAAGGGGGATTAATAATATCCTTTCTTTGTATTATGGTTAGCAAGTTAAGATTAGTGAATTGTTTAACATTGGTTATGGCTTTGAGATACTCCCTATGGTGTCGTGAACTAGGATTAATGTGGCTATGTCATAATAAGTTCACTGTGCCAAGATATTTGTTTTTGCTATGTTTGAATGTGTAGTGGGAAATTGGTTGTTATATGCACATGTGAATTTACTCTAAGCATGGATAAGTGGGAGTTCTCGGTAAGTTTGTGTATTGTAGTGATAGCTGTCACTGTTTTTAGTGAAGGTGGTAGTGAAAGATAAGTTTGGACTTTAATGCAGCTATGACATGTTTATGGGAATTGAATGACTTTAGTTCACTGTCGGTCATTTGCTTTGGCAAGGTTTTTCTCTATTGAGGTAATGGGTTTGATGCCTGGAAAGGTTGTGGAAATGGAGTCATTCTGTTCAGATTGGAGAGGAATATGGTTGTATACTTGTGCATTATTAATGGGATTCTCCATTTTGCATTTCATGGTTCTATTTCTGGTTTTCGAGCTATCTTTTGGAAGCACTATTCGGTTTTTGGTGCTTATGAAATGAGCTCTGTCATGGGGTGCTCGGTTTTGTTGCTTGGTTCTTGGACTTTTTAGGTGGGTTTAGCTTTGCTGAGAAAGGATTTGATTTTGGTGTATCTCACCAGTTGGGAGTGAGGTCTTTGGCTTCAACTTCAAGTTTAGAACACCCCCACTCTGTTATAAAGGCAGGGGCATTCTCAAACTCAACTCTTGCTTTCTATATGAATCTGGTTATAAAATTTCATTTAAATGGTTTATATTCAGGTTATGCAATGTGGTTAAAATGTTATTTTATACTATAGAAATGTCTTTCAAAATGTGTGTGGTTTTGCACATTGCAGTGTTTTGTTCACTATTTGAAAATTGGTATTTCAGTTGTGTGTTTTTTTGGTTCAGTTGATTAGAATATGGTTTTTGAGTTTGTCAAAATGGTGATACTATTTTATAGGGGTGTGGAAGCGTAAGGTTTCCTAAGTTTGGGGGTTTGTGTGTTTCACTATTTCATGTCAGTTGTCATGAACTTAAGTAGTGGGAATGAAAATGTATTGTGTAAGGAAGTAGCAATGGAGAGTGTAAACTATGAATCTGTCGCCTCTCTACTACCAGTTCTTTTACCAAGCTTTGGGAATGTTATTTTGTGAATGGGATTAGTTTGTTTTAGTGTTGTTATTGGTCTTTTCACTAGGTATTAGGGTTTTGAGAATTTTGGTTATATTGCATTCTCTAGTTGGTATAGTTATCGGGTTCTGTGGTTCCTAGGTTAGAATGGGTGTGTAACCATGGTGAGAAGTTTTCTTGGCAATATTGGAACATTAAATGAATTTGTATTTTGTACCCGATTTCATATTATTTAGTTGGTAGTTTATTTTGTTTAGTAAACACAGCTAATGTTCATTGTGATGCCACTGTTAGAATGTTGTAGTTGACTTTCTTGTCTTCTCGAGCATTGGTACAGGGAAGCTTTGTTAAGTCATGATTGGAGATTCTGTAGAGTGCTTCTCTCTATCTAGTAGCTTGTAGTATTGGGCTCGAGAGATGGGAGATTCAGTTACCATGAGGTTTTGTAGAGAATAGTCATCGTATGTTATATGTATCAGTCTTTGGTGTTAGTGGTTGATATGAACGTTCACAGTTCTGTGCTCTAGATGGAGGGAATTAAGTTTTGGTTACTATTACTATAGCTATTGTTAATCAGGATTGCTGGATCTATTGGTAAGTTTTATTAGGAATCAAGTTCTTTTGGATGATCATGTTGTAGCAGGAAAAAGAACATGGTTTTGTTTCTTGGTACTATGGTATTCTCGGTTGATGTGGGGTCTATAATGAAAGTCTCTATTGTCACATTATTTCTTTCGTAGATTTAGTTATGACTTTGGTCTGAAGGCTATTTGATGGCTACTATTGCAGTATAGTTGCTATCTGTGGAATTTTGGAGTTGTAT
Source organism: Chamaecyparis obtusa (assembly GCA_027943335.1). NCBI lineage: Eukaryota > Viridiplantae > Streptophyta > Pinopsida > Cupressales > Cupressaceae > Chamaecyparis > Chamaecyparis obtusa. Next base: position 37,211 of record BSBK01008889.1, on the reverse strand, counting down.
TAGTAACTGATAATTCATATTTAGATTGGAATATTTGATTTCATGTTTTTTGATTGTATTACAACTTTGATGTAGTGCTCTGAACTCTGTATTATACAAGGGTACATAAATATATATATATATATATATACTTATAGGAATGTATATGTATATACACATACCGTGATTGTATATACATATGTATATATATGTGTGTGAGCCTATAAGTATGTGTGTGTGTGTGTGTGTGTGTGTGTGTGTGTGTATATATATATATATATATATATATATATATATATATATATATATATATATATATATATTTGTAGGAATGTATATGTATATATGTATATACACATATCATGAGTGTATATACATATGTACATATATGTGTTTACATCTACAAGTATGTACATGAGTGACTTGGTAACAGAGATAATAGAATTGAACAAGTGTATTTGTATACGGGTGGTAATTATGTAGTTAATGTGTAATTTTGCATTATTCTTTGGTATTAAAGTTGATTGTTAACTTTCTATGGATTCACAAATAACTCTGTTAGTTAGAATGTGACAGAAGAATGGAATTGAATCTTAGGTATTATTGTATCGAATAGTTGACAATAGAATTGGATGTTTTCATTTTTCTGTTATTAAAATTGCAATTAGATATTAGGAATTGGATATTAATATTGTTTAAGTTTCTAGTAATAGCATTGGAAATTTTGCTTAAGTTATTCTTTGAGTGATGAAAAGAAGATGCTTGCTGTGGCTATTTTTGGAAAGTGGTTTCATGGACGTATGTGGAAATTTTAAATGGTTGTTTCAGTATTATGGATTTAGTTGTTAAGTAAACATTAATAGATGAATTGGTAATTCAGATTTTTACTATGGTTAGCTATTTTGGTAGTATGAAGTGTTTTAAGATAATGCAAGTGTGATCCTTAGTATGGGAAGCTGACGTTTGTCTAGAGCCTGAAGGTGAAAGAATATCTGTCAGTTAATTACTAAGTGATAATTTAATAATTCATGGGCTATGGGTTTCATTTAAAAAGATAAAATATGTTGCCCTGATTACTTGCACATGTTGGTGAAGTAAGAGAATGGTTTTACCTTATTGCTTGGAAAGAATAAGGCTGGCATAATGAATTATTCGAGTTTCCTATTGGTTACTGATCATTGATTCTTATGTAGATACCCAAAGCTAGTGGATCATCACCTTGTCATTTTCTTTGCGAGTTTATTTCTATTTATTAGAAATGAAATGCTTCTTGTAATGATGAAATATGTCTATTTTTGTATGCATGGTTTAGATTATTTTGTTAAGGTTTTAACCTATATGATGCAGATGCTTTGGAGGTATTCCATTATCTTAGTCTTTTTTACTAAGCCCTATTTGTTGTGGTTGTTTTATGTTTTGGTGTTTTCAGGATTCTAGATGAGGAAAACTATCTTTTTGGGGGAATGGTTGACTACTGTAAAGATTTATGGAAAATAGATTATTACCTGGTTACTTGTTATCAGAACAGTGCTTAGGATATCTAGGATCAATTAGATGTATTCTGGAACTCTTAGTATATTTTTATTAAATGTTGAGTATATTGATATACTCTCATGTAATTGATTACCTTGGATATTTAAATAACTGATTATGTCAATCAATTTGTAATTCGGTGCTATGTTGTACCTTGTTATTAAAAAAAAAAATTGTTGTGCTGTTCAGGTTAATTTCATTGGTTCTCTTGTGGTTGTTTATTTTTATTTGATTAGTAGTATGGGGTGTTACAAGAAGCAATAAAAAAATCCATAAAAAAAAGAAGATCACCATGTCTCCTCTGATTGATATGGAGACATAAAGTCAAAAGAGATATCTAAGAAGAAAACTACAAGACAAGTATGGGTTCCAAAATCCATCATTGAAGATATTCTCTCTAAATCATCAAAAGGAAATGAAAAGCCTATGGCTATATGTATTCCAAAGTCTCTTTTTAAAGAGTCTAATTTTGAGCAACAAGTTAAGTTGACATTCAAGCTTCCAAAGGCTTCCACTTCATCTTCTTCCAAAAACATTCTTCCATTCCATGCACCTAAACTGCAACCTCTGCTATCCATTCACCATATTCCTTCACGTTTTCCTTCATTCATGTTTCCTCCATCCTCTAGCCACCCTTCAAGGTGTGTGTTGATGTTGATCTTTCCTTCCTTTCCATCTACCCTTTCGCAATCCTTCCATTCATTATCCTTCTACCTTCTATCCTTTTTCCTCATTTGCCTATTCCTCCTATCTTCCAACCTCACTCACTTTACATAAAACCTTATCCTCCATTTTTCTCTTCCATCTTCCTTTCCCTATTATCATCTTTGAGCATATCATTTTTAATCCTTGGAATATCATGGTTTATCCTTTCAAGGATCATTATCTAAAAATATTGCCTTCTTCCAAAAAAAAATATCAAAAAATAGAAAAAAGAAAAAAGAAAAAAAAAATTGAAAAAATTGAAAATGTGCCTTGGTGGAAACTTGGAAACAGGTGCCTTGGTAGAAAAATTAAAGAGAAATAAATTCATCCTATGGTGAAAACCACTCCCTTGTGGTGCCTTGGATAAGTACCGTGATGAAAACCTGGCAATCAAGAATCTTGCGTAGTTCTTCTACATATTTCATCCATTCCGTCTTCTCTCTTTGATCTTGACAATGTTGACCTATACAAAAACATTTGGCTATCTTGTGAGCTATCTTACGATGATCTTCCTTTCATTCCATTCATTTTTAGACTTCATATTTATGTTTCTCCATTCATTCTAGCCTTTTTCTATCCTTTTCCCCTTTGGTCTTGATCTAATAAAAAAGAGTAAAACACGATGCTATGAAGCCTCTTGACATGTCTACTCCTTTGGAATGCATCATTTCCTTCTTTTTCATTACACTTTTGTGACTTATCCTATGATGGCCTTTCATTTCTTGTCCAAATGTGCTTTACATGACAATTTTTCCCTAGCTTGGGTACTCTTGAGGAGTTTTCCCTTGAGGATTTCTTCCCTCCATTCTCCTTCATTCTCTTGTCTTCCATCTCTTCCACCAGCTTGCTAATCTCTCTTTTTCTCCACCTTGCTAGACATTGGGACTACATGATGTGATCTTGCTTGGGAGTTTGATGTCCATTATGTCTAGGGGCATCCTTTATACATACTTATTGAACCTGAAAAAATCCAAAAAATGATATATTGTTAAAATTTTTAAAAATCAGAAAATGTCCTGAAAAATGATCATCTTAGTGAAAACCTAGCAATAAGCACTTTGATGTATCCAAAAAAAATTATATATTTCAAAAATACCAAAAAAATCAAAATATTAAAAAATTCAAAGAAAATAGAAAAAGTGCCTTGGTGAAAACCTGGAAATAGGCATCTTGGTAGAGAAAATACAAAAAGATTATAAAAAGTCCTAAAAAAAAAATGCAATAAAATCCAAGTGGTGAAAATCTAGAAATGAGTTTTACTTGTGGCCTTTGCACCCCTGTTTATTAGTTCACGTCCTCGACACTTAGCCTTTCTCTATCATACCTTGTCCTTGTTGCCTTGGTTTGGAATTGGTCTTTGTCTTTGTCTAGGGGGCATAATTGTGTTAGCTTTGGTCTCTCAGATGTGTTAGTCTTTAGGACACTTTGCAAATGATATTTTTCAATACCACCCCAACTATGTTTTTCAACACAACCCCTAACATCAAGTGTTTTTCAACACTTATCAGTTTGGTCTTACCCAGTTTTGTCATGTGATCTTACTTGCTTGCAAGCATTGGATCCTTATCCTTAGAACTTAGTATCAATTAACACACTTAATTTTTAAATGCAACACTTAATGCTTGAGATATGTCATGATGTTTTCTTTGTTTGCTGACTGTTATTAATTTTCGTTGAGTGTTCTTGTCTAATAAGTCTCTCCAGGATGTATATCTAGAGGACTTGGGGCATGGGGCATGTTTTTATTTGCTTTCTTCTTGTGGGTGTGGTCTTGAAGCTCTTGAGTGTCTCTTTTTTTTCCCTTGAAACACTTAGGATATTTGAGGCATCATCCTTGACTATTTTTCACAACTGTTCTTATGGTCATCCTGGCATCTATGCCCTGATGCGAGCATGGTTTTGCTACATTAAATTTGGTAAGATAACATTAAAGTCATCTTGAACTTTATGTCTTTGATACCTATGTTAGAATCTTTCCACATTCCAATCTGATATAAATCACATTCATATTTTCATAGTTGCGCTTGTGACTAGTGTTGATTGTGTGATTTTCTGATGTCCATTAATAATGGTCCAATGATGAAAATAAGTTCCTTTACATTCTCTAATGAATTATGAACATAAAATCCCATGTTATAGTTTCTCTATTGCAAGTACACCTTTGCATTTTCATGTAGCTTACATTGTTAGACTTCATGTTAATTTGCATTTTTAGGAAGCATTAGGAGTTTGAGAGGGTTTTCCTTCATCTTTCTTTTGGACTTTTAATCAACTGTGGTCATGTTTTGATCTTCATTTCCTTATTTTCTTTTGTGATCTCAATCAAAATTTCCTATCTTAAATAGTCAATTGATTTTGAGGCATTCTCTTTCTTAAGGAAAATTCTCTTCATTTCTTTTCACCTCTTCCAAACTTCTATCTTCCACTCGCTTTCACCCCACTTCTTTTCTTCTAATTCAACCTTGGGGCATAATCTTTCTTGATGATCTACCTTGGTTCTGTGATCCTTATATCTTTCATCTTACATCAAGAACCTTATCTTTAGTTTGATTTGATCAAATTTATGAATTTAGTATTTCTCCTCTATCTCATTTTGATTTTGATCATGAGGGAGAAGTACCTATCAAACTTCAATCCTTGATTCAACTTTATAAAACCTATCAATTGCTTCTCTTGGGGAAACCTTTCTGGAGACTTGACAATTAGCTATTTATAGGGGTGTTGGCCTTGTTTTTTTAAATCAACTTATCTTTGTCCTGATGTGTTCCCGTTCGTCGATCACATGTCTGGGTTGTTTTGTGATCCCAAATCGATCTCACACTTCAACTTCATTCTTTGACTACAGATATTCCCATGAAGATCACACATTAGTTAAAGAGGGGTAGAAGTATGCACCCTAAAATGGTCACCTAGTCTTTGGGCCCCCATTCATCAATTTATCAATTTCTTGAATCAATGCTTTGCAATATTTTCAATTTAAATCAATTTCCTTGATCAAATCGTAACTAATTCATTTATTTTAATATTTCCTAAGGTTTGATCATTTTATTCTAAGTTTGATTTAATTAAGAGAACATGCTCCCTTTTAATTAAATAAAAAAATCTTTTAATTAAATAATAAATTCATTTTATCCTAAGCCACATTTAATTAAAAAACAAATCTCTTTTAAATAAATAAAAAATCTTTTAATTAAATAATGGAATCCATTTTGCTAAAAATAATAAATAAATAATAAAATAAAAAGAAAAAGAAAAAGACTTTTTGCACATTGAATGCACACTTTCCAAGATGAGTGGAATCTCCTTTTGCCTCTTAACTATGTCTATTGATTTTGCCTCTTGAGAATATTGAGCACATGGATCAACCAAGATTTAATCTCCACCATTGCTCATTTCTTTTTGCCTCTTAATTTTGACTGTCCATTCATTTCTAAAATCTTTTATATGGAGCCCTCTACTCTTTTATGCATGGAGATTTTAGAGATCAAGATTTATGTTATTGTTATGCAGGTTTGGAGAGCAATTTTGGCGGAGATTTTGAGCACTTGAGCTTGAACATTGAAACTTCTCTTTTCTTTTCTTCTTCTCTCATGCCTCCATGGCAATCCATTTAGATTAATATTGCACTTGCATAATAGATTAGATTCATATTTCCTTTCATAGAATAATCTTGCATAAGCATTTCCTTTCATAGATTAGTTTTCTTTCATGCATTGTTATCATATAGAATAGCTTCCATTTTCATTTGCATGCATATTTGATGATCATGGAGAGTAACATTCTTTCTTTTCCTGTTTAAATCTCTCATTTTATGGTGTACTTTCATGGGTAGAAACTAGGACTAATATGAGGGTCTTAATCATAAACCCTTGCACTCCATGAATAGAGAGCTATGAGACACCATTTGAGACCTCATCCTTGAGCAATCTTGGATTTAATGACTCATAGAAGTGTGACAACATTTTAGCACACACCACTTTATCTTCTTTCTTTCCTGCATCCAAAGAATTTCCATCATCTTTTTGAATCACTCTTCCCTTTTTTAGCTCCACTTCTAATTCAACTACTTTCTTCTTCAAATCCAATATTGTAACTCTTGTTTCTTCTTAATATCTCTCTCTAATTTTATCAAGTCTAGAAATTCTAAGAGTCCATCCAATTACAAAATTCATCTTTATTCTCTTCTCCATACTCATGTCCTCTTAAGGAAAACTTCATCCACCCCAAGGTCCTAGTGTAAACTGCCTCATGCTTGGCAATCTATCTACACAATCAGAAACTCCCACTCTGATACCACTAATGAAGAGCCACACCACCCTTACCAACTCATAACCAAAAACATAACAACAAGGAGATAGAGAGAAGACAAAATTCCTTACAAAGTATGTACAAATTAATGCTTGAAAATCATTACAACTTGAGAGATCTTACAACATGAGAGTTTTTTCCAAATATGAGATCTACAACATAAGAGATCTTACATTCTCTAAGATTTCTTATGAATGCTCATATGCCTTCTTTATATAGCCATTTTCCACCCAAGATATTACAAGAGAACCAATGTGGAATAAAAGATAGATGCAACTACCTTGATACAAATAGTAAATACCCACCCAATTAATATTAAGCACCACCATGCAGGATAATTAAAAAATACAAAGGTGTAACTAGCTAGCTACAAATATTAAATGCATGAACTTTCTGCAAACTTCTAAATTTCCACCTACACACCTCGATAAATAATTTTTTATTTTATTATTATTATTATTATTATTAATTATTTATAAATCTTATTACACCTATGCACCTTGGTAAATAAAATAACCTTTTTTCTCCTTCAATTTCCATCACTTTCTCTCTCCTCTATTTTTTTTTTATCGTGCCCCCTTTTATTTTGTGATGCAAGATGCTCCTGTATCACTTTTGGTCATTCCTCTTCTTTTTCTTCTTTTTCTCTTTCGTGTCCCTTTTCTTTTTTTGTTTCTTTTTCTTCATGTATTTTTTTAATACATGTTCCTCCTCTTGCAACATTTTCTTAGTTGATTCTTCTTGAGCAATATTGGAAAGCTCAATATTATTTACTATTTTATCAATATTGGTTAAGGTTTCAATAATCTAAAATGGATCAAATGTATCTAGATTTGTATCAAGTGAAATCCCAACATTGTCAATGAAGAAATCAGGTAAGGTAGTGTCAACTACCTCTATTTCTTTTGGATCTTCAACCTTCTCTTCATTTGTAGGCTCTATAGAGATTACTAATGAGGTTAGGGTCCTTATAGACCAACCAAAATTAGGTCTCTCCTCTAGGAGTAGCTTTCAAACCTTGTGATAAGTTTATTGTTCCACCTCTTCATACTTCTAGGCCATGAACTTGATGATTCTAGTTTTAGTTCTTAACTTTTGCCTTATCTTCTCAAGCCAATTTTACATCTCATTCTCTATCATAGTATGCATATTCTATAGTAGAATATCCTATCCCATCTTACTATCCTCATAAAGAGCTATTTTCTTCCTTCCTTCTAATATTTCAAATAGGTACTTTCTTATTGACCTTCTATTTCAATTAGGTTCTTTTTGAAGGTGAGCATGTGCTCCACAACTATATCTTCTATATTATTTTTCTCTTCCTCATCATATCTATCAAAATATTTTTCAATAGAAGTAAGCTTACTATCATTCACTACTCTCTTTTTTAGAACCTTGAAGTATGACCTAAATATATTCCTTTATGCTTCTTGGCCTTTCTTTTGTTCAGTTTCTTCTTCTTTCATTTTATCTACTTCAAGATCCCTTTGATTTGCCTCTTGAATTTTCCTCTCTTTTTCATCTTCTTGTTCTTTCTTCTTTTGTTCCTTAGTTTTCTCAATATCCATAGTTTGAACTTCCTTGTTTTGTTCATGTTATTCTATGTTATTTTTATGCTTGTTCTTCTCATGCAAATATGGAGGAGTGTCAAGTGTTTTTATTTTCTTTCTTGGCCCACTAGCCATGGCCTTAGGTCTAGATTTGGGAGGTGTTTGGCCTTGTGTAGTAGCTATTACTTCCTTTCTCTATGATGTTCTCCTAGTAGGTGTGGGAGTTTCATATTTTTCTTTCTCTTCTTGTTCTTTAACCTCTACCACATGAGGTGCCTCTATATTCAATTAAGGAGGGAGAATATTGTATTTCTCCCTAGGTTCTTCCACATTTTTCATGACAGTTTTTATTTCTTCTTTTGATATGCCATGTTGCCCTGCTATTTTGTCAACAAGGGATTCAACTTTCTTCTCCCTTCTCCCTTTTACCAATTCTTCCCTAAATTTTGTGTACTTTTCTTCATATGTACCCCATCTTGTAACATTAGGGTCTTTAGGTGACTATAGAACACATTGAATGTGAAGTTCTAGAATGGTGTAGTCTACTTCATAGCCCATAGGATTATCCCATGAAGTTCTTGGTTCCATTGCCTCAAAGCATGTGACGTAAGTCTCCACCATGAAACATATATCATTGTTATATTTATCCACTAGTCTCCAATGGATCCTTTCCCTTTAATGCATTTGTTTCTGAAAGAGTTTCATTATTCCTGCAACTTTAGTATACATGTTATGCTTGTCACTTCTTTTATAGAAATTTCTTATCATTTGCATACTGTACCTATCTAATCTCCATAGATACATGTTAGGGAATATTCTCATAACATGAAAGAATATATACATTATTAAAGAACCAAATATGAAGTGTTTTTTTTTGTTTCTTTTTATCCCTGTCAGATTCTCTATCAATTGCTGCCTTAGAACCTCACACAAGTCATATTCTTCATCTTCTACTACCATTTTATATGCCATATGTACACAACTAGATGAAACACTATTTATCCTACTACTATACTGAAACTTGTATCTCAATATCATTGCAACAAGATTGACATCTTCTTGTGCGATGCCATTTACTATCATTGCTCACGTGTTCCATTTACTTTTGGTTAGTTTCTCCACTTAAAATATGATATTCTTTTTTTTGGGTGGGAATTTTACCAGTCATTGGTAAACCAATGGTTTCATGCAATAGTTCTTTTGTGATTTTGGTTGGAGTTCCACCAATACATATAAATTCATCATGAATCCTGCTCAACACATTCTTGATCCAATCTAATTCATCAAACTCAAATATTTTCTTAGGGTTTGATTTGTGTTGTATAACCCTAACATATCATCATATATCTTCGTGGTTCCTATAAACTCAATCTTGTTATGTACATAGGTCTTGATGTCTTTAGCATGAAGAACACCAACTGGGGTATGCGAGAACACACCCTCTTGATCCTCTTCAATGGATTTGAAAGGATGGCTCGTAAATTTGTATCTATTCATTTCAAGGATTAAACACCTTGGGATTATTCATGTTGATTTCTATGCTACTATAAATGACAAAGACTTCTTAAGTTTATGGAAAATACCTATCTCACATGGTCGTGTGAGGATTTTGTGAATACAACTTTAAAATCTTCAAGCTCCACCAAATTCTCCAAGATCTTTAATGCTCTCTAATCTCAGTGTTAATGGTAAGTATTTTGACTACATTATTACCCTTATAGAAAATTAGGCACAAGTCCCAACAACTTCCCATAAAGCTACAAGGAACCAATGGTAGCTCAAACTGGTACATCTTCTCATAGATATCTCCAAACTAGATGTAATCTTGTCCATGATCCTATATAATAGGAACTAAGCTTCCTTCAAGCTCATACAACTTAACTCATTTATATAGGGGCTATTTACATCTGACTAGTGTTAATCTATCATGCTCCCTCTAAGGCATTTATTTCCCATCAAAAATATGGTGAGGCAATGCACCCTAGTAATGATTCCACAAGACTCTTAGGACTCTTGTGAGTGCTCACACTCTTCTCTTCATTTTTCTCAACTTCAAATTCAATGGGTTTGTTATGATGGACCCATTTCTCCTTGGATTTTTCTTTTAGTTCCGCTAGCTCTTTTTCTTCTTCATTCTGTTCCTTTTCTTTTACAAATGATCTGAAGGACTTCTTTACTGGTCCTCTAAATTTTTAATACTTCACAACATGTCTATCATTTATAAATTTGAAGCATGCCACCTTCTTCTTAGTTTTCAAGTGGATGTAATCAATCTACAATTTGCAATACTTGGCAATATGACCAAAGTTATTTTATTTATAACATAGAATCTTTCTAGGTCTAGTAAAAGGTATCTTAACCTCTTCCACTATCTTATTAACTTCATCCTTACTGGCATTAGAACCATTGTCTTGCATAGAATCATTTTCTTTACTTGTTTCCTTATCCTCAGATTGTTTGTGTTCTATATTTTTAGTACATTCACCTTTTTCCATATTTGCCTCATTCAAGATTTTCTCTTTTTGCTTCTTGATAAAATTATTCAGGTGATCATATATAGGTTTTCTAGACCTCATATCTATTTTTATAAATTCTCTTATCTTATGTCCATACAAATAGAAACTAAAATGAAAACTAGTAAACTTGGGCCTAGGAATACCTTTCTTAGTTGATTTCTTTAATTGATCTTTTTGCTACAATCCTTGTCATTATCTTTGCAAGTGTAATGCCCAAAAGTTTGGGTCAAAACACAACCAACAAATTTTTTTAAAAGGATATAAGTTGCCACATTCATGATGCGGGTAAAAGGGTGTTAATGTCAAGCTCAAAGGAGTCAGGAGGTCAAAACCTCTACAAGTTGTTTTTCCATAGGATGCTAGATGAAATACAATATAATCAAAGTTCGTTAATCATCTTAATGATCAATTTCGTCGATCATCAGCCGATTAATCATATAGGTTATCCAAGAGGAATTTGATTATTTATTGTTATTCAACATTCTATAAATAGGTTAACCATTTCCAATTAATTCAATAAATGATTACATTATACCAATTAATCAATGCACTTATAAACTAATAAATCAATTTAAACCATTAACCCAAATTGGATAAACATGAATTAAATTAATTAACTAATTAATAAATTTATTAACTAATTAATTAGAAAATATTAATTAATGATTATAATTAAATATTTTATATATTATTAATTAATAATTATAATAAAATAATTAATTAATATAGTTATTAATTAATTAATAAATTATAATATATTAACTAATAATATGTACATACTATTTAGTTAATAATATTGAGCAACATATAATTAGCAAATTAATAAATAATAATATTGATTAACATAAAACTATCTATATCTATAACAATGCATTAGTTTTCAAATAAACAAAATTAACTAACTAACTAAGCTAACTTAACTAAATACTAACCTACTCACACCACCTAAGCTACACCCTATCTCCCTCTTAACTCCTATCTTAAACCATGTGCCCAAAGAGAAAACAACCCTCTCCCTCATGACTAAAAGTGCGCCATTTAAGGGAGAAGAAAAGTGCAATATTTAATGCAAGCATGGACATGCCCAAGACCTGCGTGAGTTTATGAAGTCAAAAGGTAATGTCATGAAGAAAAAGCTTGATGATGTGTCACCCAAGGACACTTTCTTGACCAATCCAAAGGTTTGCATTTAAAATAAAGATTAGACATCCCTCCACATGCGCCTAGATAAGGGGAAGATTATAATGAAGTATGGGGCGCACTTCAAGGGAGATGAAAAGGGCTGCAATAAGTATCACCTGGGACCCACTACAAATTCAAACCAAAGCAAGTTGATAAAGTCAAAAAGCAGCACCTATTAGGACTAAGAAGGGGACATCATAAAGTTTGGGTCTGACCTTTATGTGACTTGCACCCCAACCAATGCATTTAAAACAATAAACAAAGACTACTCCACCTCATACATGCGCCAGTCTTCTAGGGGAGTGGTCAAAGCATTAATTTTTATTGCAGATATTGATTTATACAATGCCAAAGTAAATATCCCCATGCTGCGCCACTTTAGTAAAATTATGAGGGAGAATATATATTAAATATTTTATTGCTAAGGAAGTATAGTGTTAATTTATATTATTTAAAAATGACTGTGGTAGGATTTTGAATGGGATTTTTATCCCATACAAAATCCAGAGAGTGTTTTTTTGCTCTCCAAAATCTGAAGAGTGCTATTTCTCTAGCACTATTTTTTTTACAATCTTCTTGCTAGTTAGGAGTAGTAATACATTGTAAATTGGATATATACTTCAAGGTATTGAGGAGTTTATGTAATTTAAATTGGATAGTGTTTTAAATAAAGATTAAATATAGTTTGATTGCAAATCAATAGAGATATCAACAAAATAACTATTTTGTTCATTCCTTCATAGATGTTTCATTACAAGTGAAAGGACTAAAAGTGAGATATGAATCACATTTAGAGATTGTTTTCAACGATCACTACATTTAGCTCATCATATACGATACTACAATATTCATATATCAATCCAAATATGGAAGCATAATGAAATTGCTACAATATTTAATCTATCATTGTGGATAACTCATTTGCAAAGAGAGATTATTTTTCAATTATCGTGAGAGAGAGAGAGAGAGAGAGAGAGAGAGAGAGAGATCTTTTATCATGTTTGCAAGAATTCATCTTAACATAAAGAAATCCATTTCAACTCATTTACAAATACATCAATAAAGTTTACAACATCCTAGTTTCAACAAAGCATTGCAATGAACAATTCCACACAATGAAAGATCAAGATAATAACAGTCTCTCATCCATTTCATCTTCACAATAGCTCCAAATGAAAGGCATTACATTCTCTTTTACATCAAATGAAATCTAAATACAAAGAATGATTCACAATGGAATAAAAGGGATGTCTTCTCTCAACCATCCAAAAGATGAAGACCTCCATGATAGCTCCTCTTTGAGCTTCCACAAATCTGCAAATATATACAAGGCAAAGGAAGCGACCATGGGAAGCTCACCTCCCATCCTAGGCCTCTCATGAGGCCACCCCCGAGCTTGGGGAAACCACAATGAACGGGAAACAAACACTCACACACAAACACAACAAGAACATAAACACATGAAAATCCCAAAATCCCTCAAGGTGAAAGAAACTAAGGAAATTCCATGAATATCCTTTATGGGGTGTGGGTGGACAACCCATGGAGACAACCATTGCAATACAAGAACAAGGCCACACATGGACCCATATAACTGAATTTCATACAAGGCTCTCATGGCCAATCTTCCCTCCTTATACCCCCATTGCCACACGGGCTAAATGCAAGGTTTCTTGGGGAAAATCACTCACCCAAGTTCATCTTTCCTCCTTATACCCCCATTGCCACACAGGCCAAATGCAAGATTTCTTGGGGAAAATTACTCACCCAAGTTCATCTTTCCTCCTTATACCCCCATTGCCACACGGGCTAAATGCAAGATTTCTTGGGGAAAATCACTCACCCAAGTTCATCTTTCCTAACACATGGAGGAGATTCTACACATGGAGTTGCCTCCATTTCCACACCCCCTCTCGATTTCTCTTCCCTCCCAAGGGTGAGTGAATCTGAGAGTATACAACCCAAAATCCAATCACAAAAGAAAACACAATGCCATTTCATGCTCTCACCATGACCAACCATGGGGAGCTAAAACACTTAACAAAATTTACATCTACAAGTTTCATCTACAACAAAATGAAAAAGATGAAGAGCAAGATCCTCCAACCTATGATCCAATGCAAAATGATGAAGTTTTGAGCTTTTTTCTTTCTTCTATCCTCAACTTTTTTCCTTCTCCAAGTTTAGTGGTCTCTAAAGGTAGAGAGTGGGTGAACAACCCAAACCCCTCTAAAATTTCTACTAAAAGGGACTCCCCCAACCAACTCTCCACAACCCTCATTAAGATGGTCCATCATGCAAGTTGAAATTTCGTGCTAGATTAAATGGGCACTATTGAAGGGGACAAAAGGTCAACATATGTTTTTTCCCATGCTAAAATTACCCCTAACCTATGGTACAAGGAATGGGCTACCTAAAAATGCATGAAACTACCCCCTAGGGTCCCATTTAACCCTCCAAAAACCATGGTTCAATTAAAGCACGAAAATGTAAGGTATGACTTGACTTAGGGATCCTAAGATAAGAGGTTACACTTAAAATACCCCCTTGAGTAATCTTCTAGGACTTGCTCTCACACTCCAATCACACGACATACCCTAGTTAACAATAACTCTAGTGTCAAGCGACACTCACATAATTAACATCACAATTAAGGTATGTCCAACATATTTCAACACTTAACAATCCTACACATACATTCACATTACAGTTACAAAATAAAACACTTCACAACGAGGCCCTGGTCTCTTCAATAGACGGGGCCTTGGCTTTACTGATAGCACAAGTATTCAATGTGGTTTCCCCGAATGTTTCCATGGTCCTTCCACCTGCAAAACCTAAATGCGGCATCAGTAATTCAAGGAAGAAAACCATCTTATATAACATACAAGATGTAATAGCTACACATTAATCTTAGCTCAATTGCATACAAGGAGTCATACAAAAAGTAATGATCTAACACAATTCAATTGGTCATTTGATCACCTAGAATGAAATGTCATAATTCAGTTGTCTACACGTAATCATTTAGGATTCAATAACCACATTAAGTAAATTCAATTTGCATAACTCAGTTATTACTTCAATTGCCTATATAATTCATAATTTAATTTGCATAATTCAATTTGTAATTCAATAGCATAATTCAAATGAAATCAAGATTATCTATAGTCTATTATCATCATCAGATAGTCATCAGGTTCTCATAATAATAAGATAATAATAGCATCTAACATAATCACATCTGAAACTACTAATCATGGATCCTTGCATAGGATCAACGAAAGTATATAGTCTAACATGATCAAATCCAAATCCACTCATCATGGATCCACATACAGAGTCAACAAAATGTGAAGTCTAACAAGTCCATCACAACATAACAGTAGATCGAAAGAGTCCAAGTATCTCCAAAAACATAATCAAAATGAAATGCTAAGTCTCAAAATCGGGATCACTATGTGGGCCGAAGGTGGGCCTCACAGCAAGAAGGTATCTCAAGTTTTTCTATTACTATTAGAATAACCGAGATGGGGGTGAATCATTTAAATTAGTTATCCTATAGTCCCAAAATCCCAAATGTACCTTACAAAACAATTTCAACAATTTATGCATCTTGGTAACATAAAATATCAATCTGTCTATTTAATTTACTGAATACCAGTAATTATCCAAACTGTGATTATTGATTACACCAACTATGTAGTATGTAAAGTATGATAGAAAAAAAATCATAAAAAATAACACATAACACAATGGTTTTAAAACGTGGAAATCCTGCTAAGGGAAAAACCACCTGGGACCAGTAACCCAAAAATAATTCACTCTTCTGAAGTGAGCTCAATTAGGAGCCAACCTTGTTAAAGGTTATAATGCACACTGCTAGGTGTGACCTGGTTAGAGGATTTATCACTAATAGTTAACTTTTGACTAGAATTCACTATGGGGTCAACAAGATAACAATTTACATTCCTTGAGTGTCATAGGGTAGTATAAAAGACTGTTAGGTCCACTCGGTTAAGGGATTTTATGAATCAATGGTTAAACTAATATAGTTTTGATATGATTCAAATACAACTTAATTACAAATATTTAGATCTATGCTATGCTCATAAAATCCTCTGATCATTAATCAATTCTCTTCCTTAATATTTATCAACTTACTTCACTCGGTAAATAGTTCTTTGAAGCTTGATAATGTCTGTAGCTCGGTTCTTTCTATAACCAGTTTGATCAGGAATACATGAATACAATCTTCATGTGAAATCTTTGCAGTCTCCTTTTCTCTGTCATGTTTTAACAATGAAACTCATATCTCCTAAATAGATAAGTAAACCATCTTCATATCAGCTAATAGATTTTGCCTCTTAATCTCCTTCATTCATTTTTCCACTTAAACCTTCCTCGATAGATGTGTCCTTACCACATTTCAATCTCATCCTTTAGGTCTTCTCTAAATTTTTTCAGCCATGTATCTTATAACTAACTTCATCCTTTACCTTGAAATCATAACAATATCTAGCTCACAAATTTCAGTCGATTCTTCTTAGCATTTAATTTTTTCATCCATACTCAGTTAATACTAAAATGCATTGGTGATAACTAACTCGATTATTAATGTCACCCAGTATAATCTGCATTGGCTCAATGTATACATAAGTCTTCAATTACGGACCACATTGACTTGTTCAATTTAAATCTCTTCTTCATAATAGATTAATGTAACATGCTCAAGTCAACAATATAAAGACATAGACTCATCAATAATTTACTCAATTTTTATCTTATCTTTATCTATCATATCCATCTTTTCCTTATGTAGATATCTCATTTCTTCATCTTTTCTTCCTTCTACAAATGTTTAGATGTTTGTAACTTTCATGATAAGTTTTGTCAAAAACTAGTTGACACCAATGACAACATATTGACTAATTTATTCATCTTACGTATCACTTTAGTAGCTCGGTGATCTCTAATCATTGTTCCTTCAGTTCATCTAGATATTCAATTAGTTGTAGATCATCAATCTCTCCCTTTGGCATTGATGGCAACACAAGCAATATGAAATATGCCATACACATACCAAACATGTATTCTACAACTATGTAGGTAAATGCTATAGCTCGGTAAGCTCTCCCTAGCTTGATATTTAATATATTTAATCACTACAAAACAAAAAACATTCCATGTAGACTCTCCCTCTGGATTTGATCTTTTTAGTCCTCAGATTCTTTCTCCCATATATGTTCTCAGCAATAGATATTTCAATAGCCCCTCTCCCTTTTTTGTGTTCTTACTAACTAATTTTTCATATGAAATCTCTCTCCCTTTGACATCAATGCGAAAGAAAATAAATAGCTCTTCAGCAGCCAAGTAATTCTCTGTTGTTCGGTCCAGATCAAGTACTTTTAAATACTAATAAACAATTTCATGTTCCACCTTCTACAATCTTTCACAACCTTAGAAAACCTAGAAGTGTGAGCTATGTGCATCAAAATGAGTTATTTTTTGATAAAGTATAGGTTGATGCAACCTCTTGATCACCTTAGTGACCGATAGATGGGGGATAGACCCCTAGTATAGTCCTCAAGTACTCAAATGTGTCCTTCAGTAAGGGCTTGGTGAATATGTCAGCAAGTTGTTCTTTAGATTTCACAAATTCTAGTTTGACCTACTTCTCTTGAACTTGTTCCCTTAAGTAGCAATACTTAATAGTTATATGCTTTATTTTTTAATGCATCACAAGATTCTTAGAAATATTTATAGCACTAGTGTTGTCACAATATATAATCATCATGTTAGTGATTACCTCATTCATTCCTTCCAACACTTATTTTATCCAAGCAATATTTGAACAATTTGTAGCAGCAACAACATACTCTTCTTTAGTAGTAGACTGAGAAATGCATGCTTGTTTCTTTCTTATCTAAGTCACAAGCCTTTCTCCTAAAAAAAATGCTCCACTGGTTGTTCTCTTCTAGTCATCAATGTTTCTAGCCCAATCTGCATCTGTATAAACTTGGAGTTCAAGTTTTCCTTCCTTTGTGTACCATAAACCATAGTCTTATGTCTTCTTCAAGTATCTCAAAATTTTTTTAATAGCAACCATATGTGAATCTTTAGGATTGGCAGAAAATATTGCCACAATCCCAACTGCATGTGCTATATCAGGCCTACTGTGTACCACATACATCAGTTTTCTAATCATTGACCTATAAAATGTCTGATTTACCTAAGTTGATTCATCATCCTTTGTCAACTTACATCCTATTACCAATGGTGTTCCTACTGGTTTTGAATCTTCCATGCCAAAAGTATTTAACACTTCCTTAATGTATTTAGATTGAGTGATGAAAATCCAATCATTCATTTGTATAATCTACAAACCTAGAAAGAATGTAATCTCTCCAAACATTGACATCTCAAATTCCTTTCTCATTTCATCAG
The DNA here is from genome assembly GCA_027943335.1 of Chamaecyparis obtusa. Taxonomy (NCBI): domain Eukaryota; kingdom Viridiplantae; phylum Streptophyta; class Pinopsida; order Cupressales; family Cupressaceae; genus Chamaecyparis; species Chamaecyparis obtusa. The sequence continues at coordinate 18,991 of BSBK01008889.1, read as the reverse complement.
AAAAATATTTTCAAATCATATCATGTCCTCCAACTATTATGTCATCAACAAAAATTTCAGCAATCAAAATATTATCATCTCTATCTCCTTTCATGTACAAATTACTATTATCACTTGTCCTTACAAAACCAATACAAATTAGATAAGCATGTAGTCTTTTATACCATGCTCTTGGTGCTTACTTCAATCTATACAAAGCTTTGTGCAGTCTACACACCATATTCTTTTGATTTGGATCAACAAATCCTTCCGGTTATTCTATGTAGACCTCCTCCTCAAAAATTCCATCCAGAAAAGATGATTTCACATCCATTTGATATACTTTGAATCCCTTATGTGTAGCATATTCAAGTAGTATATGGACTCCTTCAAGTCTAGCAACCGGTGCAAAGGTTTCACCATAATCTATACCTTCTTCTTGTCCATATCCCTCACATACAAGTCTTGCCTTATTCCTAGTGACCTCACCATTTTTATTTAACTTATTTCTGAAAATTTACTTAGTACTAATTAAATTTTTATCTTTCAGTCTGCATACTAATGTCCATGTCTTACTCTTCTCAATCTGTTCAATTTCCTCATTCATATCCTTAATCCATTCCTCATTTTCAAGTGCATCCCTAACATTCCTAGGTTCAAATGCACAAACTAAGCATGTGTTATGTCTTAACTTACTTCGGGTCATCATGCCAACTTTATTATCTCTAATGATTTGATTCTAAGGATGGTGTCTTCTAACAAATCTTGCTAGCACTTGTTCTCTTCTTTTCTCATCATTCAGTTTAGGCTCATTTTCTTGCTTGGTAGCTTATTCCTAGTTCTCAGTTTGCATTTGTTGAATCTTGATAGCATTTTCTTGATGCTCAATAGAATCAACCTGTGGCTTCGGTAGATAGTATGGATGCTCAAAATATGTAAATCTACCTTAGTCTTCTAGCTCCTTCATGCTTTCTTCATCATTATTTTCAGAAAACTCATCAACTTTTACATTAGCACTTTCTACCATCTTATTAGTAGCCTTGTTCAAACATTTATAAGATTTACTCTTAGTAGAATATCCTAAAAATATTCCATCATCACCTCTAGAGTCAAATTTACCATTCCTATCATCTTTCAGAATATAACACCTACTACCAAAGATTCTGAAATAAATTACATTTGATCTATAACCAAACCATAACTCATAAGGTGTCTTGTTCGTGTCTTTCTTCAATTGAACTCTATTCAGGGTGTGTAGTGCAGTGCTAACTACTTCTCTCCAATAAATTTGTGCAACATTTTTCTCAATCATCAATGTTCTGGCACAATCAACAATAGATTGGTTCCTTTTTTTTAGCAATCCCATTGTGCTGTGGTGTCCTAGGTGCAGAAACCCATCTTTTGATTCCATGCTCATTATAGAAATTAGTGAATTCATCAGAAATAAAATCACTTCCTCTATCTAATCTTAATCATTTTAATTCTTTCCTAGTTTCTTTTTCAACTTTAGCCTTATATCATTTAAACAATTTGAATGCCTCATATTTTTCTTTTAAGAAAATGACTATCATCATCCTAGAGTAGTCATCAAAAAATAAAATAAAATATTTTTCACCATAGTAGCTTTGAGTTCTCATAGAACCACATAAGTTGGTATGTACCAACTCCAAAATACCTTTAGATGAATAGTCTTTTCTTTTACAACTAGATTTGGTCATCTTTTCTTTCTGACACTGATTGCACATAACATGATCAGGTTTGCTTAGACTCAGTAAATCTCTAACTTTTCTCTTTTTACTGATCTTAATCATGTTATCAAAGTTCACATGACATAGCCTCTTATTCCATAACCATACATCTTCATTCTTCACTAGTAAACAAGAAGTTTCAACATTGTCAAGATAGAATAAATTACCTTTTGATTATCCTCCAGTATCGGCAAGCTTTCCATTTTCATCATAGATTTTCACCTTCTTGCTTTCAAATGCAACTTGGTGACTTCATTTATTTAGTTGTGCTACACTCAAAAAATTATAATTAATTCCTTGTACCTAGTATGAATTATCACATCTAATCCTATCATTCAATAAGATAGACCCTTTTCCTTTTACTTGACAAGGTGTATCATTTCCCATTTTCATTGATCCTCCATTGTAGTTCTCAAGATGTTCAAATTTATCTTCATAACCAGACATGTGATGGGTACAAAAACTATTTATAATCCATGTATCATTTTAATAACTTTAGATATGAGTGTTGTTTCTACATACCTTTCCTCTTCTTCTGAATCATCCTTCATTGCAACAAATACCACTTCAATTTTGTCATCAGTGTCTATGTTGGTTTCATTATCATTATCATCAACAAGGTAACATGCCTTCTTTCCTTTGTCTATATAATCTCGATTGTCTTTGTTGTAGTGTCAGTTTCCTTTGTTATTTCTTCTGCCAAACATTCCATCACCAGATCGGTCATTGTCTTTATCCTCTTCTTTCTTGTTAGGACATCTAGCAGTAATATGTCCAATCTCCTTACAATTAAAACAAGCTAAAGGTAACTTTCCCTTATACCTTCCTTTACCTTTTTGTAGTCTCCAAGCCGTAAGTTCTTCAAGCTCATCAAGCTCATCTTCAGTGTCATTGTCACTTTCATTCATTATATTATGCTTACTGCTAGATTTACCAATCTTTAGAGATGACATAAAAGCATACTCAACAATTGATACAACACTATTGTTAAAATTATTTAGCTAAAAAGTAGTTAACTTTCCAATCAAACTATCAAGAGTAAGAGTGCTATTAGGTGCAGACCTCATTTCATGAATAGTAGATATTCTAATTGCATAGATAGGCAACAAGGTTCTCAATATCTTACTTACCATAGTGTCTTCAGAAATAATGCCTCCCGCTCCTTGGATAGAATTGACTACCTCTTTGATTCGGTTTGAGTATTGTGTGATGTACACACCTTTCTTCATCTTCATTTCATCAAATCTACCTCTTAAGCTTTCAACTCTGGCTCTCATTACACACACATCACCACCATAAACTAGAGCATGTTTATCCCACATTTGCTTCACCGTGGTGTAATCCTTGACATCTTCAAACTTAGCATCAGATAGAAAAACAACAATCTCTATCATAGATATTTTATGTTCATGTCTTTCCCTCAACTGATCAAGTGTCAAAGGTCCCACATTTAGTTGTAAGTAGCCATTGTCTAGTAGAGGTATACTAGACTCTCAAATTCCAAATATGTGAAGCCTCATCCTGCTTTTCCATGTGGAGAAGGTATCTTTGTTCAAATTAGGCACTTCCCTCTTATATATCTTGTGATCTTTCTACTCAAGTCCTTAAAAATTTCCTCCAAGAAACCAAGAAGCTCTAATACCAATTGTTAGAATAAATGAGAGGGGGGGTGAATTAGTTAAATCAGTTATCCTATAGTCCCAAACTCCTAGATGTATCTTACAAAATAATTTCAACAGTTTATGTAGCTTGGTAACATAAAATATCAATCTGTCTATTCACTTTACTGAATACTAGTAATTATCCAAACTGTGATTACTAATTAAATCAACTTTGCAATATGTAAATTATGATAGAAAAAAAATCATAACAAATAACACATAACACAATGATTTAACATGGAAACCCTACTAAGGGAAAAACCACCTGGGACCGGTAACCCAAAAATAATTCACTCTTCTGAAGTGAGCTCAGTTAGGAGCCAACCCTATTAAAGGTTACAATGCACACTATTAGGTGTGACCTAGTTAGAGGATTTATTACTAACAGTTAACTTTTGACCAACATTCACTATGGGGTCGATAAGATAAAAATTTACATTCCTTGAATGTCATAGGGTAGAATAAAATACTATTAGGTCCACTCTGTTAAGATATTTTTTGAATCAATGGTTAAAATGATATATTTTTATCTGATTCAAATACAACTCAATTGAAAATATTAAGATCTATGCTATGCTCATAAAATTCTTTGATCATTAATCAATTCACTTCCTCAATATTTCTCAACTTACATCACCCGGTAAATAGTTCTCTAACGCTCGGTAATGTCTACACCTCAGTTCTTTCTGTAACCAATTAGATTAGGAATCCATGAATAAAATCTTGATGCAAAATCTCTACAGTCTCCTTTTGTTTGACATGTTTCAACAATGAAACTCATATCTTTTAAATAGACAAGTAAATCATTTTCATATCAGCCAATGGATTTTGCCTCTTAATCTCCTTCATTCATTTTATCACTTAAACCTTCATTGGAAGATGTGTCCTTAACATGTTTCAATCTCATCCTTTAGATCTTCTCTAAATTTTTTCAGTCATGGATCTCATAACTAATTTCATCCTTTACCTCAAAATCATAACAATATCCAACTCATCAATTTTAGTTGGATGTTCTTAGTATTTAATGTTTTCATCCATACTCGGTTAATACTGAAATGCATTGGTGATAACTAACTCAGTTATTACTATCACTCATTATACACTGCATTGGCTGGGTGTATACATAAGTCTTCAATTACTTACCACATTGAATTTTTCAATTCAAATCTATTCTTCATAATAGATTAATGTAACATGCTTGAGTCAACAATATAAAGCCATAGACTCATCAATAAGTTACCCAATGTTTACCTTATCCTTATCTTTCATATCCATCTTTTCCTTATGAAGATATCTCATTTCTTCATCTTTTCTTCCTTCTACAGATGTTTAGATGTTTGCAACTATTGTGATAAGTACTATCAAAAAATAGTTGACATCAATGAAAACATATTGACTGATTTAATCATCGTACATATCACTTTAGTATCTCAGTGATCTCTAATCACTATTCCTTCAGTTCATCTAGATATTCAATTAGTTGTAGATCATCAATTATGATGCAGGAGCATCTTGGGTGTAAGAGCAATCTTGCATCACCCCCAAAATATTTATGTTTGCTTTTCAATAAGGGCTATCTTGTGCAGAGTTGCTATTTATGGAAACTTACTATTTTTAGTAAGTTGGTCATCTGATCTTAGAAAGTTCTAGTTTCTTCCCTAGAGGTTCATTTTGGTCATATCAGCCTACTAGTAAAGTTTCATTGATAGATCAAGTCTAGCTTTGTAGATATTGAAGATTTTTGGTATTGGCAATAGGGTACATAAACTTCGAGCTCAGTTTTGAAGGCTTTAGAGGTCCTGGATGAGGTCAAAACTTCAGCTGAATGAAGCTTGCTTGATTTAGGCATTGTAGAGCTCCTCACACCCCTTTCCAAATTGGGATCATAATAGTCAATTGGGTCAACGAGTGATGACTTATGGTCTCTGGAAGTTGGGCCACCTGAAATGGCAGAAAATAAATTTCCTTCAAAATTTATGTTTGGGTTTCAAAAGTTATTTTGAGCTGACTTTGATGTAATAAATTGTAAAATAAAATAATTCTATGTTTGGTCAGCCTTGTTGGCTAAAAATTCTGGAACCTTCCTAGGTGGTGGAAAAATTGCCTATATAAGGAAGGTCGTAGTGTTGTCTAGGTAGTTCTAGGTAGTAGATCTAGGTATTGATTTGAGGCTTTGTCCTACAGAATATTGTAAGGGAATGTCAATCTGGCTTTGCATAGTGTAATTCTGAAAGTTTGTAATTCCACATTTGTGGAGATAATAAGAAGCCAATTTTTTGTTCTTGCATATTGTTGTTGTTTCTCTTTTTCTGTTATGTATTTGTGGTATTAAGGGGAGCACCCTTCATCAAATTACAACCTCAGAATTTGACTTCTTAGGTGAATCAAGATTCACCACAAATCTTTCCTCTAATCTAGATTATCATTGAATCCTACTCATGTCATGTCTCCAACAAGTTTCTGTATGTCAATTTTCTCATCCAATTTCTTTCTTCTCTCATGAATTTTTTCTATGCAACCTTTGATCTAATCTAGTTCACCTATAATGGTGATAGAGTATCTTTCTACTTTGAAATAATTTTTTTTTAGTGCACTCAATTCATCCTCCAAAATATGTATCCTATCCCTTGTATTTGATAGTTTATTTTGCAACGTTTCTTTTTCAGCATCAAGTTATTTCATCAGGTTCAATTTTGTGACCTCTAATTCATCCTTCAAGGACTAATTTTCATGTCTTAGCTTCTCAATTAGATATTGATCTGATAGGTCTTGATCATGCTCTTGATCTGATAGATCTTGATCTTGATCATTCTCAAGCTATTGCTTCAACTTCTTGATGAAGTCATCTACCTTCCTTAGTTTGTAATTTAGGTCCACACTATTTGTATTAGTAATGTCCACATCATCTAATGCTATTTCATAATTCTTCTTTAAGTTTTTCAAATATGTCTTGATCTCCCCAAAGCCATTATTATTTTCTTTTAGGGGCCTAAGGCTCTAATACTAATTGTTAGGATTTGGTAACATTGAGAGGGGGGTGAATTAGTGTTATAGTACTTTATTGGACTCTTAAACTTCTTTATCTTCTTTAAACAACATATAAAGATATAGAATAAGATAAATAACGATGCAACATAAACAAACATATAAGAAATAAAAAAACCATATTTGTTTTCGAGGAAACTTTGTTAAGAGAAAAACCCTAGTGGTGATAGTACCCAAAAATGTTTACACTATAAGTATAATAACCCTATTAGGAGTACTGACCCTATTAGGAGTCGAGTATTACAATAGTTAGGTCCTCGTTAAAGGATAGAACCTATTAGGATCCTTTTACAATGTGATCCCAATTAAGGAATCAACCCTACTAGGAGTCCAATCTTGTTAAAGGAAAACAAAACCTGTTAGGGGTGCACAATAGGTGCAAAAACACTTACAACAAGTTTGATGTCTTGAATACAAAGAATTAAAACATTATTCATCGAAGAACTCTACTTGTTCTCCTTTCTCTTGATCTTTGATCTTCCTGTTAGATGCCTTCATAGTTCACATCCATCTATATCATCATTATCATCATTTCACACTTTTACAAAAGTGTATGTATACTTATACCTTGTTACAAATATATTACAAAAGATACTCAGCATTACTCTAGCTAAACATGATATTATTTAATGTGCAATTGCATGCTTCATTACCATCCTTAGTCGGCCTTAGATCTAAGAAAAAATCTAAAAATAACTTTCCAATCATTCACAAATTCTATTAGGATGTGTAAAAAATTTCATGGCTTCATTGTCTTTCCCCTGATCTCTGTGTCATTTTCATGTCTCCGGCTAAGCCCTAAGTAGAATTTTAAAAAAACTAGCCATTACATTTTAAACCCTTTGTTTTAACCCTGGCCTTGTTATAATTTTATGTTACTTTATTAGGTCACTTAAAAGTCCTATTTTGCATGTGCACATTTCTTTCTTAGCTTGTCACTTGGTTGTGTGTTGCCTAGCGGTCATTTCTTAACTTTCTACGAACTAGCGATTACCTATGGTCGCATATTCTCATGTTCCTAGCGGCTTATCTCTTAACTATTTGTGACTTGGTGTAGTGGTTTCCTTTTCTTTTGTCACATGTTCACATAGTTTTCTAGGCCCAGTCTTTTGACAACATCTCCATCCCATGGTTAGCATAAGTTCTTAAGGGATGTGTCAGAGGCTTGAGATCTTGCACTGATCATTGATCTTTCCTGATGACATAGCTTTTCTTTTCAAGTGGGTCCACTTGTTGGGTATTTTGATTTGGAGGAATTTTATTGGTCCAGATGTTATGATTCAGAATGTTGTTAGTAGGACCGGTCTTCTTAACATTTAGGTGGATTAAAGTCTAATTTAATCTTGTGGCTATCGCTATACCATTAATGAAACATGCTCAACCTTTAGTGCAGTGGTATAGCGATAGCCATTGATTCTTGTACGAGATTTGTGGGTCCAAGATTACACGTAGGCATAGTTGGCACTTTTTGATTCATCCATGTATTTGCACGGTGGCTTGTTGTTAGTGGGACTTGGCTTTCATATGTGTTAGTGGGTCCTGATCCTGTTAGTGAATCGACAAATGGCGTATGATCTCATCGACTATGTCAGGAGCTTAAGATCTTGTGACAGCCATTGATTTTGTATCTTGTCAGAGGGTTGTCAGGGCTGAGAGAAGATTCTTCATCCAATGGTAGGTGTGAAATCTAATAGAATCTTGGAAGTCTTTGCGAACTCCAGATGACCTTCGATCTTCCTGATGCGGGCCCGGTCAAATTTTCTTAGTCTTTTGGTGGTTGGGATAAGTTTTAGTGGTCTGATAAATTTCCAAAGGCTTCACTCATTCACATGAAATAGTGGTCATTCTCTAAATGTTTTAGCGGTTCAACGAATAAGCATTCACGAAATCGCTAAAATTTTTGGCTGATAGATAAAATGTTTCACGAACTGGCGAAAGCCTCTTGTTGCCAGTTTGCCAAATGTGGGACCAGAGTTAGTTGTTTTCTTCTTGTCCGCAGTTCACAGAGTTAAAAGGCAGGTTAAGATTTCACCTTGTGAATAGGAAATGCATTGTCGCATAATCGCTAAATGTAAACCAAGATTCCTTGTAAGGTTTAAATCATAAAAGACCGTGAAACATGAAAATCTAATGGTCAGGACTTAAAGTTGGTTCAAATTTGAATGTCAACCACTAATTTGCTGCAAGCGCCATGGAAATGACTATTATTATTCAAATTCAAATTTTTGAGAGGGTTTCCAATGATAGGAAGGACTAGAATTCAATGCAGAGGTGACTGGAGCTGGTGGGAAATGATCTGTTTGTTGTTGTAGTGTGGTCCAAGGTGTTCCATGTTCATTTGCAGGGTCTATAATGTGTGATTTTGTGCTCGAGGCATGTTGCAGGGTTGACATTTTGAGCATTTTTGTGGTTCTCAGTACCTTCACAGAGAATTTATCATGATTGAGGATCATTCCAAGATTTTCTTTCTCCTGGTTGCCTAGGTTTCCACCCCTGTAATAACTTTGTGACCATTTCCAGTGGGTTTGGTGGTTGAAACCCTAACCCTAAGTCATCCATAGCTTGTTGCATTCTCTTTGAGAATTCCAAGATGACTAGGGAGTATATATTGTAGAAATTTTGATTTTGTGTGGGTTACAAAACATTTTCTTTTGGTCCCTGGTTGTTGATAATGTTTTATTGATAGAGGAGTTGGATTTTGTATCTTTTCCTAGCCTTGTGTTGTTTTGATTATGTATTGATTCTAAATATATTAATGAGAATGTTATTGAGTTCCAATCTTGCATTTGTGTATGTCTTCTTGTTTCGATTCTAAACTCATATATGTTAGTGTCACAAAGTGTATTAGCATATGGTAAACACAGAGTATTGTGAAGTCATCTTTGAGTTCCTAAAAAAGTTAGGATTAAAGTCTTTTAGGTGGGTTCAGTGAGTTTGCAACCAAGCAGGAATTTGATGTCCTTGTGTCTAAGGGAGAGGGGTAATAGGCAAATCACTTATCCTGGATTCAATTGTGTTTGAATTAAGGTATTCAGTTGATGTATGTAGTTGGGTGACTCTTTTCCCTAGGTTAAGGCACTGGTCCATCCTCTGGAGGCATTTCATTCTTGTCAACCACACACACACATTCAAATGATAAAATCTTAAATCAGTTAGTAGAAGACATAGTTGTATATTGTTTTGAGACTCCTTTAGAGAAGTGAGTCAAGGGTACACCCACTTGAGCATTAAGGCTCAAAGTGTAGGAGGATCTCTCTTGATCCTTGTTAATTGGCCCTCTTTCTTGTAGACTTTGGAGTAGTGATAGAGTCAAAGTTATATTAAATCTATCCATCAAAGTATAAATCTACAAGTGAAGATCAAAGGAAACTCCCAAAAAAGTCGACCTTAGTGATCACCAATAAGTTATGCTTTGTTTACTGTCATCACATCTAATCAACTGATCATATCTCTTTGATACCTCAACATTAACACATGTGACCTCAATCATGTATTCACTTGGGCCCTACAAGCATGTAACCAAGATCACATACTTTTATGAAGATCCCAAGAAGTTCTCTATGCTTTTCTATCAGATTGGGTCACATGAAGAGTCTGTGGACTTAGGCATTTTTCCTTCATCAACTTCATACAAGCATATTCATGATATCCAATATGTACAATCATAAATCTGATAAGTGTTTCCATAAATGATAAAATTCCATATGTGCATATGTATGCATGTGCAGATCTATATATATATATATATATATGTACATGTACATGTACATGTACATGTATGTGTATCCAAGCTTGCATATACATACATACATTTAGAATTTTTAAATTATTGTTCATTTTAGTGTAGATATACATTTAAATTTAGTAATTGATTCTATTTTAATTGTAGATCCAATTTAATTGTCTTTGAATTTTAGAAATAATACATAAACTTAAACCTAAGGCTTGACATTAAATCAAATCTTTCAAGTACACATAGAGCTATATAGATATCTAGATATATATTAGTAGACCTCATGACAGATCTTCCAATTCACCCTCAGGATCTATTTAGATGAACTAATCATGAGATTGAGAGTCGATTGAGAGAATCAATCAATAGTCCTAGTATCACAAGTGTTTATAAGAACACTAATTATTCTATTCTTGATAACATGACTCATATCAGGGGTGACATTTATGATGGTATTGCTTATTCACCAGCTACGATAGAGGATATTATTTATAGGAAGAGGCAATAGGTTTTTGATGGATTTTATCTAAATAAGGTACATTGTTCAGTGCCCAAGGAAATATTGAAAGAGAAATGTTTCCCATTTTATGTGAGAAAGAATTATGTCAAGGGATACCAGGTAAGTAGATGTTAGGATTAAACTATGGATTATTTGGTATACCCATTTTTTCTTGCTTCTCATGGTTTTTATCCTAAGAATGACCAAATTCAACTATATTTTGTAGAATGAATTTATGCAGAGGTTTATTTAGGGAAGGTTATGAACTACATTGATTTACCACCATATCTTGGATAGGGGTGTAGTAGGATTTCTAATAGAGATACTTATTGTCAAGATGATCAAGAGCTACCAACACATAGGGCCATTGTTGGTATTAGTGATGAAGGGTGCTCCCCTTAATACCACAAACACATAACAGAAATTGAGAAACAACAACAGTAATATGCAAGAACAGAAAATTAGCTTCTTATTATCTCCACAAATGTGGAATTACAAACTTTCAGAATTACAATATGCAAAGCCACATGGGCATTCCCTTACAATATTCTATAGGACAAAGCCTCGAATCAATACCCAGATCTGCTACCCAGAATTATTCCGAACTGCCTAAGACAATAATACAGCCTTCCTTATATAGGCAATTTTCCACCGCCTGGGAAGGTTCCAGAATTTTAGCCAATAAGGCCGACCAAATTTAGAATTATTTTATTTTACATTTTATTACATCATAGTCGGCTCAAGATAAGCTTTGAAACCCGAACAAAAATTTTGAAGAAAATTATTTTTCGCCATTTCAGGTGGCCCAACTTTTGAAGACCATAAGTCATCACCAGTTGACCCGATCAGCTATTATAACCCCATTTCGGAAATGCCACGAAACGCTCTACAAGCTTGACCGGCGCAAGCACCCGTCACCCCAAATTTTTGACCTCATCCAGGGCCTCTAAAGCCTTCAAAACTGAGTTCAAAGTTTCTATACCCTGCTGCCAATATCGAAAATCTTCAATATCTTCCAATATACACTTGATCTGGCAATGAAACTTTACTGGCAGACTTATGTGACCAAAATCAACCTCCAAGAAAGAAATCAGATAATTCTGAGCACATACAAAAATTACCAAAAATAGTAACTTTCCATAAATAGCAGCTCTGCACAAAATAGCCCTTATTGAATACAAAAATAGAAATATTTTTGGGTGATGCAAGATTGCTCTTACACCCAGGATGCTCCTGCATCAGACACCCGAGGTAATTTGAGAAGTGACCCTGTCACAACTCAGGTGTGCAGAGGAAAACCAAGATGGCTAACCTCCTCCTTTGTCAGCCATGATGAATCTTCAACATGTCATCCTTTCCACTTGACCAGATATTCTTCATATGTCCTGTTCCTTGTGCTTCTACCAACATGACTGTCCAGTATATCTTTGATCTCCTTAGTGTCTGAACTAGTTGCTGGAATACTCCACTGTGCTGCTGTGATCTCATCTTCAACACCTCCTTCATGATACTCTGTCAGATCTGAAATGTTAAACGCTGGTGAAATATTTAGCTTAGTAGGCAATTCTACCTCATATGCATTTCCTGAATCATGTTTATTCAGTATCCTGCATGGTCCAAACTTCTTCATTTTCAACTTGTTATATGTACCAACTAGAAACCGCTCCTTCCGCAAATGAACCATGACTTCGTCACCAACTTGAAATTCTTTATACCTCCTTTTCTCATCTGCCTTAGCCTTATACTGTGCATTCATCTTGGTAATATGCTTCCTCACCTCCTCATGGATGTTCTTCAAGTGTTCTACAAAATCCTCAGCTTCAGCACTACTTATTTCTCCTTTATCTATCTTCCTCAATTCAGATGCATTTCTTAGACTACTTCCATATACAATCTAGAATGGTGATTTACCAGTGCTCCTGTTGACAGAATTATTGTATGCAAATTCTGCCTGTGGTAAAATCAAATCCCATCCTGTTGGCTTATCTCCAACCAAACATCTCAGCAAATTTCCCAAACTTCTATTCACCACCTCTGTCTGTCCATCAGTCTATGGATGATGTGATGAACTGAACTTCAAATCTGTCTTCAACTTCTTCCACAATGTACGCCAGAAATATCCAACAAACTTAGTGTCCCGATCTGAAACTATGGTCTTTGGCAAACCGTGAAGTCTCACTACTTCTCTGAAAAATAATTCTGCTACATGAATAGCATCATTAGTCTTCTTGTAGGGAATGAAATGTGCCATCTTCAAAAATCTGTCAACCACCACAAAATTGAATCATGTCCCCGCTGTGTTCTCGGTAAACCAAGAACAAAGTCCATGCTGAGATCCTCCCAAGGCTTCTCTGGTACAGGTAATGGCTGATACAACCCTGTATTTTGTTTCACTCCTTTCGCCATCTGACATACTCTGCAACTCTGTACAAACTTCTTCACATCTTGCTGCAATTGTGGCCAATAATAATTTTCACTAACCAAGAAAGGGTTTTGTCACGACCAAAATGTCCAGCCAATCCTCCGCTATGCTTCTCCTTGATGAGATTCTCCCTCATAGAACTTCGTGGAATGCACAACTGACTCCCTCTGAATAGCATATCATCTTGGATGATAAAATCCAGCCATTTCATCCTGTCTAGAGTAACAGGTTCTGTACAAGCTTTCCAAGCTTCACCAAAATCAGGATCCTCTGGGTACAAATTCTTGAGTTCCTTGAACCCAACCACTTCAATCTACATTTCTGTCAGCAATAGTTGCCTTCTACTAAGAGCATCTGCAACCCTATTAGACTTTCCACTCCTGTGTTTCAAAACAAATGTATAACTCTGCAAAAACTCAACCCATTTCAAATGCCTTTGATTCAATTTTCCTTGACTATTCAAATATTGCAAAGCTTGATGATCAGTATACAAAACAAACTCCTTAGGAAGCAGATAATGTCTCCACTTCTTTAATGCCTGAACTATAGCATAAAATTCCTGATCATAAACAGAATATTTTCTCTTGGCATCATTTAACTTCTCACTGAAATAAGCAACACGTTTACCTTCTTGGCTCATAACAGCACCTATTGCAGTACCACTAGCATCACAATCTACTTGAAACACCTTATTAAAATCTGGAAGTGCTAAAACAGGTTGTTCTGTAACTTTTTGTTTCAATAATTGAAAACTCTTTTCTGCTCCTTTAGTCCACTTAAACTCTTTTCTATCCCCTCTCATTGTTTCAGTCAAGGGTCCACAAATACTACTAAATTTTTTTGATAAAATTTCTGTAAAAGCTAGCTAGACCGTGAAAAGATCTTACCTCAGTAGCAATCCTTGGAGTAGGCCATTCAAGGATAGCCTGTACCTTCTCTGGGTCCATTTTTAGACCTTCTGCTGAAACTACAAATCCCAAATACACTAACTCTTTCTTCACAAAACTGCACTTCTTCAAATTAATCAATAATTTCTCTTCTCTCAACTTCTCAAATACCATACGAATATGCATCATATGCTCATCCAATGTCTTACTAAAGATCAAAATATCATCTAGGTAAATAATGACAAACTTACCCAGAAATTCTTTCAGAACCTCGTTCATGAGCCGAATGAAAGTGCTCGGTGCATTGGTTAGCCCAAAAGGCATGACTAACCACTCATACAGTCCTTCCTTTGTCTTGAAGGTAGTCTTCCATTCATCTCTTTCTCTGATCTGAATCTGATGATATCCACTCTTCAGATCTATCTTTGAGAAATACACGGCTTCACTCAAACAGTCCATAATATCATCCATTCGTGGCAATGGAAACCTGTACTTGATTGTGATCTTGTTTATTGCTCTAGAATCTATACACATCCTCCACTCTCCATTCTTCTTTGGTGCTAATACCGCAGGTACAGCACAGGGACTCAGACTCTCTCGAATCAATCCTTTCTGTAACAACTCATGTACTTGTCTATTCAACTCCTCACTTTCTGCAGGTGTCATTCTGTGCGCTGCCTTATTCGGTAAACTCACTCCTGGGATCAAGTCCATCTGATGACTGATCTTCCTGACTGGTGGTAATCCATCAGGCATGTTATCAGATACAATATCCTGAAACTCATTCAACAAATCTGCAACTTCTACAGGAACATCTTCTACTTCCTCTTTACCAGCTTTTGGAATTAAAGAAAAACATACATGCTCATGCCTCATACCATCTAGGAAATTTCTTCCATCAACAAAAGTTATCCTTGCATTACCACATACCTTTTCTTCAGTCTCCTTCAATGGTTTTAGCTTATGTCGCACTCCATCCTTTGTCAGGGAATAGGTATTCGCATGACCATCATGTACAACACATTTGTCAAACTGCCACGGTCTACCTAACAACATATGACATGCATCCATAGAGATGATATCACATAGTAACCTCATCTTGGTACCCGCTGATCTTGAACTTTACCAGGCACTGTTCACTGACCATGACCTTGTGGTCATCCTGCACCTAGGCAATCCGATATGGATGTGGGTGTTTCTGTCTCTTGAGCTTCAACTTTGTCACCATCTCTTCTAACACCAAATTGTCAGTGCTTCCACTATCAATAATCACATCACAACATTTACCTTCACACTTGCACCTGGTGCGAAATAGGCTCCTTCTTTGCTCAGGTTCATTCTCACCACTCAACAGGACTCTTCTGTTAATCAACGTTTCTCCTCTCTCAGCATCTTCAGAATTTGATGATCTGGTATCTTCATCTATATGTGCAACTCTGGCCTGGCCGTCATTTCTCCTGTCTATTCTGCCTTGGCGTTGAGGACATTCAAATGCCCTATGACCTTCTTCTCCACAGTGAAAACACGTTCCACGGAAGCCACCTCTTCCAGATCCTTGCCCTCTTCCTCTTCCTCTTCCTCTCTGATCTCGATTATTCTGATCCTGGAAGCGATTGGAATTATTTCCTCGCTGATTTTGACTGCTACTTGGCCTCATCCTTCTTTTTCGGATCTTCATTTCAGCCACCATATGACCGTCCACCAGATCGTCCACTGCGACCTCTTCCATTTTGTCTTCTCTCAAACTTCTTGTTCAGCTTTTCCTCTACTTTTAGGGAAAACTGGTATGCCTCTTCAATACTGTTCATTCGAACCAGATTCAGCTCCTCCTGAATGCTTGGCCTTAACCCATTAAGGTATCGGGCAACTTTCTCTTTATCAGCTTCTGCATGGCCTGTTCTGATCAGAAGTCGATAGAACTCCTCTGTATACTCCTGAACAGACCTTCCTACTTGCTTCAAACTCTGCATTTTCTTTAGTAGGTCAAGCTCATAATCAACAGGAATGAACTGTCACTTCAATTTATCCACCATCCGATCCCATCTTGTGATTTTATCTTTCCCTCTTCTATTTCACTCTAATTGAATTTCTTGCCACCAGATCTTCGCATGACCTTTCAGTCTGGCCTTCGCAAATTTGACCCTATCCGGATCCTCAACATCCTCATACTCAAAATATTCCTCACATTCATTGATCCAGTCAATCAATTCCTCTTGGTTAAGATTTCCAGAAAATGTAGGAACCTCAATCTTAGGTCTTTTCCCAATCTTGGAAATCGCTCGAAAAAGTCTTTCTTCCTCCTGGTTCACAATTTCAACTTCTCCTTCTTGATATTCTTCTTCGGCTTCATCCTCACTTTCGTCTCTGACATTAAGAATCATTCCTCTACGAATCTCTTCTTGCAATGCTCGCACTTGTCTCTGCAGCTCTCTAACCTCAGGTGTCACAGCACCAGCTCTTCTGCCACGTTCTCTTTGTGGAGGCATTTTCGCGATGCATGCTGAAACCCTTACCACG
>BSBK01008888.1:712500-937212 GCA_027943335.1 Chamaecyparis obtusa | reverse complement strand
ATGGCAATTGTTTTAAATTTTAGCTTTAATTTGAAAGATGCAATATATATTACGCTTATTCCTCACAACATAGCCTCACTATACAGAATAAGCCGAGCCTACAACTCAACAATGTAACAAAACGGCAACTTTCTTACAAAACGACACCTTTCTTACAAAAGCAACAACTTTCTTACTTTGGATCCATAGAAGGGTCAACATGGAGATATCCGGCGATATTCGGCATTCGGCAGGCAGATTAATTCGTTTCTCTTCATTCCTTAGACCACTGGTCTCATAGACGTCATTAAAATTCCTTCATTCATTCAGATCACATTCAAAATACCAGCGAGTGTGGAGGTGACTTACTTAACTATAGACTGCTTTAGTCAACAAGAAATTTTGAAGAGCATATTCACGTTACTGCTGAAAGTGCTACAATATTACCTGAAAATAAATATACATCCAATTACAACAAAGCTTTGAATTTTTTTATTTTTTGTAAATTTCAAGAGTAAGTTTAAAGTTTTCCTGGCAGCCATGGGCACTGGAATTTTATTTCACTGAAAGGCTTTGCATACCTAAATTATACGCTGGAACAATTTAATCCATATTTTATTTAGTAGAGATTTTATTTATACAGATTGAGTGCAAATTATATATTCATGAAATATATTTCATATAATTTCACAGCTATAAACATAAAAGTAAAATTGGTTTCTTTCAGTGCTATATAGCCATGGGCAACAACTCTCATTACGAGGTAGGTTCCATTCACCAATTGTGGCAAGTGTCTTCTGAAGTTTAATTCCCAACATCTGTCTCAAGTAGATGTGTATTTTATAATGCTTGCATTTGAATATGCATTATTTTTCGTTTCTTGATACATGACATGCAAAATGTCCATAATTCTATTCATATTTGAAACAAACTACCAAGAAAATAAGTGGCTTTACTTTAAATATAAATGTTAGTACATATATTCTAGCAAAGCCTGCGGTGATAATACAACATTTTGTAAATAGCAGGCTACATCTACTTCTCATCCCCACCAACAGCCATTTTGATGAGGCTAAATGTCTACTGCAATAAATAATTATTATACATAAAAAAATATATATATAAATTAGGCCATCCTAGCATTAGCCGTGGCAATTGAACCTCTCCAGCCAAAACAAAACAATCTACTTTCCATCTACCAAAATTGAATTTCAGAGTATTTAAAAATATTGTACAGATGAATTGCACTATTATAATTCCTACACCATTTTCTTTCTTACTCTTCAGCAACTAATTCAACACCTGTCATCGGTGCACCTTCAAGATCATTCCCTTCATCTATGTTTTCGTCGGCATCATCCTCATCCAGTTGAGCTTCTCTTCCAAAAGCAGCATTCTGCTGATGATTATAGTCAACAGCAAAGTTGTAATCATCATTCTGAACTTCAGTAGATACATTCACAGGCACTTTACCAGATTTTTTTCTCCTCTTTTTAGCAGCTCTTACAGCATGTGGATTCAATATACCTTCTGCCTCATAAAGCGTATCACTTTGATTTAAGGTTTTCTTTACTTTAGTCACAACAATTTCACTCGTTTCCATTCCCATTGCATCCTGTGTTTCCTGATGTGGACTATCGGCTTCTTCCATGTCATCTTCCTCACTCTGTCAAGAAGATGAAAATATAAGGTTTGAGACACATTTTGGACATTGAGAGATTACAAAATAAAGAATATTCCAACTATAACATAAACAGGTATGATGAAAAGTTCTTTTTAGTTGAAGCTAAAATGCTTGTAACCTGTAAAAGCTGAACATCCATATGGAAAGGAGAATTAGCAGCTACTTCAACATGACCACCATCAATCATAGGATGGAGATTGCTTATCATATCCGACTCCTGTTTATAAAACTCATCCAAATCAAACTCTTTTCCCCAACTTGACACTATAGCAGACTCCAGATGTTCACCCTGATTTCTTGTTGGTGGTAATGTATAATAGGGTATCTTTCCTGAACAATCATCATTAAATTTAGTATTGCAATTAAAAAGTTCATAGCTTAACTGCAAGATTGAAAGAAAAATAAATACAGAAAAATATCAAATCAAAATGTAACAATTAACAAAGCAATAAACTCGAATACCTTCATTCCAGTCATGTAAAATGATCCTAGCAGCTGCCATCATATCTGGTACACCACCTTTCTTTAGCTTTCCACGAATTGATGCAATGTTTTGCAAGAATTCATCAACAGAACTAAAGCTAGCCAGCTTGTATAAAGACATCAATGTCTCTGCTAAACACAGCCTCAAAATCTCCTTCACTAAAGAATTCCAGATAGTTAGCTATCCGTCAATTAAAACTCTGATCCTTTTCATAAAAAAAGACAATGCATGAATTGCAACAATAAAAATAGAGTAGTTTCAAATGAAGAATGTGTACTTCGAAATAAGATTCAGAGATTTCTTAGCTTTAAAGTTTGAGCCACAAACTCAAATCCTGAATGTGATAGTGCCTTTCTTACATAAAATTCCACAGGTTTCTAAGTTCTGCTAAAACAATAGATATTAAATATCCCCCTTTTAAATAGAAAAGGATTGCAAAGTCTTGTAGTAAGAAGTGTTGGAAGAAGGATGGTCTTAAGGAAAATGCACTTAAGAGGAAAATTCCCGGATTATTCTGAATGCCATCAAAAGAAGCAAACTCTAAATTGGAAGTTAAGTAAGTATTTGGACCCACTTATCCAAATACTGGAAGAGTTTAAAGAATGCCGAATAACTCGTATATACAGAGAAGGCAATTCATTTGCTGATCACTTGGCTTGGTGAGCGGTGGAGAGATTGGAGGAGAATGGTCATCTGAACTTACAAGACATTTTGAATTTGAGGAGGGCATCGAGTACAAAGATGTATAACATTTATAAGCTTTAAATGAATGGTTGATGACAATTGGTTGCGCATACAATGAAAGTCTTAATTGCATTGGCAAGAGGTGTTAAAAGGACGGCAAAAGGAGTGAGGAAGACATTAAGCAGAAGTGCAAGCAGAGGAAATGGAGGCTAATTTTAGTTTATGGACAAAAGAAAGCCAAACCACATTCAAAGGAAAAATCTCTGACGAAAGCTTGAATAATGTCTTCACTTAACACTGCCCCATGATGTTGCAAGCATTTGAAATGTCTCTTGGGAATGTGTTTATAAATTTGGATCACAAATACTGAACAAATGTGGACATTGCATTAAAGTTTTTTGCCTGGTTGCTGGAACTGGACAGTAAAGAGGAAGCTAAAAGAGTGATGGAAATATATGTGTTTGAGCTTACTGGTGGTGTGGTATGGAAGATTCCCTGGCAATGACGGAGATGGGAGCATGCTTCAGGGAATGGGAGGGCTGTTGGTGAGACTTTATTACCGGTTTAATGCTCCTTTGCAGTCATTCATGATTTGGGGGAACAAGCTTCAATGAAGATCATCACGGAGAACAAGTGAGGGCAGGTCTTGAATATGTTGAAGAAATGCTGGAAGTGCTGACACTGCTAGAGGGTCCGAGAATGGACGAGGAATAGGATAGAACAGAAATAAGGAGGTAATGCTGTGCTAGGGAGAATTTTTTTGGAAATTATATTATTATGTTTGATGCTTCAACTTATATACATTAAGTGAACAGAGCCAATTTGGGTTTTTGTTTACTCTGTAGTTTGGCAGAAGTAGAACAAAATCAAAGCATAAATGTATGAATGTAGATATGTCAATATCTACATATGGACAGAGCATGAATCAGGCTTTTTGGCCTTTGTACAAAGACAGTAGCAGTTGTTGCTACAAAATCATGTATTCCAACGTGAAATATTTCATGAATGAATACAACAGGCCCAGACCCCTAGTCTAGTATTAGGTATCAAAAAAAAGTGTTGAAAAAATATACAATACTAACAGCTCAACGATGTCTAATACAGAAAGATAACTATTTGAAGATTCATCATGGCCAAAGCCATTTGGTACTAACTTATTACCATTTAGCATTCTGAAAAGCCAAATATGAACAATAGTTGTCCTGATAATAAAGTCAAGTAACTCTCAAACCATTTCTATCCACATCTTAACAATTTTTAGTTTCTACCATGATGTTATTAATATAGGCAGCTAGTGGAGACAGCTATGCATAAGAGTAGCCCCTCAGCGTGAATGTCAGCAATATTAAAAATATGTGCAAAAGACAGATTTTTAGGCAATGCAATACAGCAAATAGTCAATGCATTTACACTAGTTCCATCACATACAAAAACACACATGGGCCCAGGGCAAGAACTGTATTTGCTTAATATGCAAGACAAAATTATGAAATTAAGTATCTTCCTTTCTAATTACATAAAGATGCCAATATTGAGAGCTGGTCAAACAATCAAGTGAGAAAACTCAAAATACCTGGAGTTATAGGATCCTCCAATTTTTCAATTCTTTTACAGTTGCGAAGGGCAATTGTTGCATTATTGTCACCAGATTTGGCTATTACAACTCCGGGACAATCTAACAGTTTAATATGCCTGTCTAATTGAATTTCTTGCATTGATCTCGTTATGCCTGGAGTAGCTCCAACATTGACAACATGTGATCTCTTTATGCTGTTGATAAGACTACTTTTACCAACATTAGGTAGCCCCACAACACCAACAGTAATAGATTTTTTTAGCTGCAAGGTAGACAAGATAAACATAAGCATATTGGAAATACTCCATGGAAATCTGAAAAAGAAATTTTTTGCAAAGAAAAGATATAAGCATCTATTGAAAAACAACACTGCATTTCCTCCTTTAGAACCAAAGATATAGGTAGTCACACCTCTTAACCATCTAACTTGATTACGTGTCCACTGAAAAAGTTTGATTCTAGCGTGAAAATATGTAAAAATGAAGTATTAAATAAGAACCCTTGATTATATAAATGAGGAGGGGTAGTTTTTAGAAAAAACTTGTGGATTATCAAAAATTGTCTCCTTGATTACATACAGTGAGTTTTTCAGTTTATTCTTTATTTAGATTATTTGTTCATCCATGCTCTGAAAAAGTTCAATCCTAGAAGAGAAAATAATGAAAATGAAGAGTAGATAAAAACCCAGCATATATAAGAAAGGAGTACTGGATTTTTTTAAAAACAGGAAAAACTTGCAGATTAGTCAATAAAGTTATGAACCACAAGTTCTTCACAGGTTCTTAATAATGCATAGGTTTTCCCAGTTATTCAATAAACAGCAGATAAAAATGAAGAGTAAATGAAAACCCTAGTATATCTAAGGTAGTAGTGAATTTTTTAAAACCAGTAAAAACTTGCAGGTTATTCAATAAACTGCAAGTTCCTTAGAGGTTCTTAATAATGTATAGGTTTTCCTAGTTAATTGATTAACAGTAGATAAAAATGAAGAGTAAACGAAAAACCTAGCATATGTAAGTAGTGGATTTTAAAAAAAAACAGGACATTCTTGCTATGCCAACAAGGGTGCCACCATATCGTGATGCAGAAGTAGGTGAAGGGTTTAGGAAAGTTGTTACTAAACTCTTCCCTGATACTGAAATGGAAGATGCAGTTACAAGTGAATTTGCTGATTTTGCAGCATCCATTGGTCATAGTCCTGCTGCTCTTTGTGACAAGTATAAGAAGGATGCTCACTCTTGGTGGTACCTAAATGGCCACAAATTGCCACACCTCCAACTTCTCGCAATCAAAGTTTTATCACAAGTTATGAATTTTTACCCTCTCTAAATCTGGTTCATTTAAAAATCACTATTTGTCATTTGATTTACAAAATTGTTAATTTAAATTTTAAAGACTCCAATGAGATCTGCCTTTGCTTCAATAGGTTGCTAGTTCTTCTTCAGCTGAACGAAATTGGAGTACATACTCCATGATCCATCCACTCAGTGAAGCGCAATTGGTTGGCATTAAGCAAAGTTGAGGATCTAGTCTATGTGCATTCCAACTTGTGCCTTTTTACTCACATAAAAGATGAGTACAAGGAATGGGCAACAAAGTTGTGGGATGTAGAACCGGAGCGTACTGACTTGGATCTTTCTATTGTTGCACAATCTTCAACAATTGAGGAGTCGAGTAGCCAGCATACTTTTAGTGCAAGTATGTCAATGTTGATGACAATCTTGATATTGATGATGACCCATATGGTTCTGATTAGTGAACTGATTCCTAGTATTATTTCTATGTTAAAAAATGACTATATATCATGAGATTCTACTTCGATCTTTTTGATATCAAAAACTGAATTTAAATTAGTATGTTATGTTTCAAAATTTGAAATTTGTAATGGTTTTATTTAGCATATGTATTGTTATTAGACATTCTAAACTTAATTTGTTTTATAGCTACACATATATATAACAACCTGCCATATACATGTATATCTATATAACAACCTGCCATATACATGTATTGGTATGTGACATTCTAAACTTTTTTTTTTAAAAGTTGCACACACATATTATATATATATGGACGTACCCAACCCCCTAAAAAAATTATTGTCGTACTGGTGTTTTGTACCCACATACCCGTACTCATTCCCGTACCCGATTCAGCTACTTAGGATTTTATAATACATCTTGGCCTATTTAATAAACATTAAGATATGAACTTAATCTAACAATAGTCAGTCACAACGGAATGGGAGATAGTATGCAATAAGAGAGAACCACTAAGGGTACCCTATTGCAGTGGTAGTTAAGGAAGAACAGTTATGAGGGCACCCTACTGCACTGTGATAAAGGGAGAACCGCTAAGGGCACCCTATTGCAGTGGCAGTTACGGGAGGGCAGCTATGAGGGCATCCTAATGCACTGTGATTAAGGGAGAACCTCTAAGAGTGCCCTATTGCAATGGTAGTTAAGGGAGAACAGCTATGAGGGGCACCCTACTTCACTGTGATTGAGGGAAAACTGCTAAGGGCACCCTATTGCAAGTACCTTCCCAACTCCTAAGCAGGGGGACTATTGGTGAATCGTAGTTAACTCCAACCATATAAAAATACAGGAGAACCGTACACAGGGAGGCATGCGATCACAAGGCACCCTACTATGCTTCCTTACTCCACATCTATTATAATTGGAAATCACATATAATTTAAGTACTGCATAGTAATAAAGATATATTCTATTTGCTCTAATCCTTGATTTTTTTATGAATAATGTTTGCATTAATGAATGTGTGTGTGTGTGTGTGTGTGTGTGTGTGTGTGTGTGTGTGTGTATCCATTTGTATGTCAGGTTTGTGTTCATGTGGTGAATACGGGATTCAAGTTACGGAACACAATTAAAGACATCATTTATTTGGTAAACCTTAACTCTAATCTGTTGCAATTGTGATTTAGGGCAACTTCTGGGGCAAATTAGGAAGACACAACAGCAGGAGGGCTTAAATTTCTAATAAACTATGTGCCATATAAATAGCACTTTTGCTTAAGTCCTCAAATTTATAGCTATTTATGTTTTTAATATATATAATATTTTGTCATCCCTGAGTACCCCTCCACCATATTTTTTTTAAAATGGCATCCCCATCCTAGTGTGAGTCTCCTGTACTGGAGAAACCAGCCGTTTCAAAGTGACTATGGTATTGTGCTCTTCTTAGCACTGTTGACCTCATGAACCTTACGTGTTTTAGGAGAAATTTATATCAGAAATTTGACAAGAGCAGTTTGGCTTATGCTTGTATGACTCAGATCATACTGCTATCTTGGTATTGGTATGATGTTTGTCCCATTATCATTTTGAAAGCCCTTTTTTGCTCTCACCTTAAAGGGGGCAGCTGGCACAATGTAATTATACTATTTTTTAATATATTGTCTTCTTTCGGTTTAAAGAGGAAAACATGCATTGGATGATGAAGAATGCACCTCATAACTCCTAGAGTAATTTTTCAACAACTTGATAAGTATGTTAGCCCCAAGACAGTCACTAGTTTGAAGTCGCATAGGATGCCTGAGAGCCTTTGAAGCTGATTTCCATCCTAAATTTGACTTTTGTTCTTGGGTGTTGCACTTGAAAGCTACAGTTGGCAGCTCTTCTCTAAAATATTTGAGCCATTTCTCTGCAATCTCCCTAGGAACAAGATCTGCAGATCATTTATAAAAAATATATCAGAAAAACTAATAAAAAGTTATCATTTTAGATAGTTTTCTAAAGCTGATTTAGAGTTTATGCAAGAAAAGTGATAACATGCATAAGTTTTCCTAAAGGTCATTTTTGTCAATTAAAAAAGTTCTGAATGTAGCGATTGTAGGAACACAATAAAGCTGATAAAGGATCAGCCAAATGGCTGCATTAAATCAAAAACAAACATAGACGATGGAAAGGAAAATAATTTCAAACAATATTGTTTAGTTCATTGAAAAGGCCACATAACAAATTATCCTTGTAAAATTACTCACACACTGTAATGCAACAGGCTTCAGAGAAAAGAACAAAGGAAAATATGGTTTTGTTCAATCTATTTCATCTAAAATAAAAATTTCAAGCAAGACAACAAACTGCAAACTACAAGAAGGAATATGAAATACCAAGGCATCCATTTGCTACTTGATATAAAAGACCATTTAGAAGTTGAAATACGGTTTAACTTTTATTTATAACAGCGGTATTTTAGGTGTTTACATTTATTTATTATATTATTTGAAATGTTTATTTGCAGACTTGGAATACATACTCTTTTACCCACTCAGTTAAGTACAACTGGTTAGCCACAATAAAAGCTGATGATTTGATCTATGTATTACGATAATAGATAGTTTCTAATTTTATCTCTCTTTCGTCTATTTGTAATGGTCACTCTTTTTGTAATGTTTCCATAAACTCCTTCTGTTCGTTATGGAAACTTTCTCTTTCACTCTACAAGAATGTTTCTATTTCCTCTCTCCTGTTCATTATAGAAACATTCTCTTGTATCTTGTATATATAGATCATTCATGATCATTGTTTAATAACACATTCATTATTTTACCACAATACTATGTGCACTCCAACTCACATCTCTTGTCATATAAGACATCCAATTACAATGAAGGGACAACAAGGATTTGGGATGTAAGCCCTCAGTATGTAAAGTTAAATACTTCTGTTGAACACCTGGCCATAGTTTCTTTAGTTCTACATATGACATGACTATGCAGCTAATTATGGTTCAAATGGGCCAAATGTTGACTTTTATGACAATGCCCTTGATGAAGGGCAATACAAAGATTAATGCTATAAATTGTAATTTTCATTTTGTATTGACTATTGACATGAATCTATGAAATATGAATTTATCAGTCTTATCTTTTCTGCAAATAATGAGGTATTTTGTTTTTTCATTACGATATTAATATATATACGAGCCAATACCTGCAACGAAGCAAAACATTTCTATTGTACTGCATACCCAAACCAAAAACCTATACCCAAGTAACTTATCCATAAACATAAAGCCATTGGTCCATATCACACAAGGCACCACGTGTGACCCTTCATGTGCCTTTGTGACCCTTTACGTACCCTTAGTGACTTTTGACCTCCCAAGGCCAAAAAGGTCCACCTATAGAATGGCACCCAAGATGTGACTCTTCATATTGCATCTTGGAGATATCTCTTTTTGTCATGTTGCAACCCCAACATGGTGTATAAACTATGTTACCCCAAGTTTCCGGAACGGGGGGATGGAGGGATGGGGAAACGGGTTTCCAGGATGGATTTTTTTTCCCAGAGCAAGGGACAGCAGTGAGGACAGCTATATAAAAATAGGAAAAAATTTAAATATATAGGGAAATTTTAAATATTCATACGAAAACATGGATAAAACATGCTTACATACATTAAAAAACCTTAACATATAACATTTGTGTTAAATAATTTAAATTGAGAGTTCACATGAGGGTGGAAGTCAAACACATTAGCAAAATTCAAGCATTAATTTTATGGGCAGCTAGGGAACAAGTTTCCGGAAGTTTCCAAGTTTCCAGGACGTCCCCATTTTCAAGACGGGTCAAATTATGCCAAAAACGCGTCCCTGGGTAATACTGTGTATAAAGTCTATGCTATACAACATTCCAAGAGCGGTCCAAAATTCCCCAAGCATGCTGCACATTCCAAGATGACCACACTTCACCACCAGCATTAAATACTAGATATAACTTATGCATGATGTCCAACACCTATCCCAACAACAATTTTGATCAACAATATCCAAGTGGAGGACCGTTTCGCCATAACCTTTGATGACAAGCAATCTAAAAGGCACGTTGATCCGCATAAAAAAGAGAGCAAATTGTCAGTCATTCAAAACAACCAGGGAATGTTAAAGGCTTCTTTTTAAGACCAGGTAATGTCGCCCACCACCTCAGGCAACTTCTCCCCCCTATCTCCTCTTCTCTGCGTTGGTTTGTGTCACCTCCATGTTCTCTTCTTTGTGCACCTCCATTTGGGAGGCTGCCATGTCTTCCTACCCTCATGCCACCACCCCCAAACTCCCCCCTTTCAAGCCTAAGAACACTTGTCCTATGAACAAGTGGTACAATGATGATTGTAAGGCCTCTCATCAGTTCCTTCGGTCGGCCTTCATATCCCATCACCCTTCTTACACCTCCCTTCAGCACTCCCACCACTAGCTCCTACACCATAAGAAGTGCCTCCACATTTCCCAGCGCAGACATTTCCTTCTTGCCTCCCTCCACCATTCAACCAAGCTCTTTTGGCGGACCCCCTCCCCCCCGCTCTTGATCACAGTTTATTGGTCTCCCATACCTCTGAGCTTTACGACATCCCCGACCAGCCACCTTTCCAAGTTACACCCCCCTCTCATTGTCACCTGTTCTCCTACACCACCATCAAGGAGGCGGTCAGATTAATGCATACTAGTAGAGATGTTGCTAAGGAAGTTTTTCAAACCGAGTTCTTCAAACACGACATCACAGTTTTGGGGTCCTACTTGCCTGATCTCTTCAACCAAGTTGTTTGCACAGGTTTCCCCCCTCTTGATCACACCACATCATTCATCCAATACATAAGGCGGATCCTACTTCGGATCCCCATAATTACAGGACCATCATGGTAAGGCACAACTTCTCCAGGTTGTACACCACGACTCTTCATATTCTTCTTTTGAGGGAGTTGGATCACCGTCATATTTGTGCCAAGGTGCAAGCTTGTTTCAGATAGGATTATCAAACTATGGATCACATCTTCACTCTCGAATGTATTATTGAGGAGGCATGCCATCGCTCCTCAAAGGTGTATTGTTGTTTTGTGGACTTCTGCAAAGCCTTTGACTCTGTTCCTAGGACGGTCCTCTTTCAAAGGCTTTGGGACATTGGGATTTCTGAGACTCTTCTGGCAGCTATCACAAAACTCTACGAGATGCTTTCGGGCCATCTCAAGACCCCTTCTAGGTTTTTAGACTTTATCAGGAGCACTATCAAGGTTACGCAGGGCTGCCCCCTGTCACCTACCCTCTTTGGTATCTACATTGACGAGCTTGAGAGGTATCTTCAAGACCACACTCTTCCTGGGGATGGTTGTCTTCTTCACTAGGTTATGATCTCTATTCTACTCTTTGTGGATGATGTCGTTCTTTTAGCTTCATTTCCGAAGGGTTTACAGGGACAATTGGACAGTCTTGCATCTTTTTGCGAGGTATGGCATTTGACAATTAATTTGGTCATTAATGCTCTTAAGACTTCTCGCCTCCATTTCTTCTTCAGGGGTCTAGAGGTGGAGATCTCATCCTCTTATACGTATCTGGGGGTCAAGTTCTTTGCCCCCGCATTACCATGAGATCAGCTCTTTAGCCACAAATCAATAAGGGGTATGGTTCGTTGGTCCTCCTCAAGCGACAATTTTTTCGGCACCATTTTCAGGACACTCTGTCCAAGATGACACTTATGAATATGCTTATTAAACCTATTGTCCTCTATGGTTTGGTTGTTTGGGGTCCTTTACTGGATTCTAATTGGGTTTCTGCCAAGCAGGTTCAAATTCTCCTCCTTCAGTGCATTATCCGAAGCAAGCAATCCATTCCGCACACCATTATTCTTGCTAAGTTTGGGCTCATTTCTTCAAGCTCGAGGCCATCTTTGATCTAGTTTGGTACCTTCACCACCTCCGGGTCTTTGTTGATTCGTCAGAGGGTCATCATAGATACCCGTACCTTATTGTTGTTGCTGCTCTACCTTCTGGTCAAGCTCATGGTAGGTTTGCTGAGACTTCAGCCCTTCTTGGCTCTATTGGGATTGAGATAGATTGCCTCTCCACCTTCTAGTACTTGCTTGATGCAATCCCCCCCCATCTTCTTCCTCCCTGCCAAGAGCTAAATAGGTGCATTAGAGATGACATTTATAGGCAGATCATTCATAATTTTTGGGTTAACCCCCACGGGGCTCTTTGCCCTAAGATGGCCTTCTACGCGAAGCACTTTCTAGAGCTGAAGGACGGACTCGTTGTCCATCCTTCCTACCTATCCCTCCACTAGTCTCATTCCCTCAGGATCTCCCTTGGCTCTTTTAGGGCGGGATCACACAGGCTCCGTTGCGAGACCGATCACCTTTTGGACAGAGAGCATAGGATTTGTCAGCTTTGCGGCATGGGGGTGGTGGAGTCTGAGGAGCACTTCATTTTTCGCTCTCCGCTTTAGTATGAGATCAGGGGGAGGTTTTATTGCCACTTCAGGGAGACACAATTGCTCTCCACTTTCTTCAGATATATGGACCAGAGGTGCCTTGCCCTGTACTTTCAAGAAGCCCTTGAGCTTTGAGACGACACACTCCAACACCAATGCCCTACGACACCTCCGCCTTGTCAGCTCATTACTTCATTCTTCACAGGGACTCACTCAATTCACGGTACCAAGCGGTCATTTAGCACCACCCCTTTTTCCAAATCTGTGAGGCCCGGGATGGTGTCCTATCTGCGGCAGTCTTCCTCTCCCAAGATCACCCAGAGGCAGCCCAGGGCTCTAACTGGCCCTATTGATTATCCTTCGGTTTGGAAGTTCTTCACTGTTGTTTGGAACCCTTAAGTGGGTTTTGGAGGGTTCTCTCTTTCCTCAGCTTCTTTTTCTCTTCTTTTTTCAATTGTTGTTGTTGTTTCTTCTTCAGACACCGTTTGGTGTCCCTGCTGTGGGCTGGCCCCTTTTTGTAGTATTTGGCAGTCCCTTTGACCCTTTGTGGTCTCTCATTGGACATTAATAAATTTATCTTATCATATCTTATCTTGGATAACAGAAGTCTCCATCAGTTCTTCACAAGATAGTGGCTACTCCCTGTTTCAGCACCTGTTCAGTCCACTCCTGTTAGAACAGACAAAAATCAGTCTTAGACAGACTGGAAGCACCTTAATTTAGCTGAGCACAATCATTCAGAACCTTTGTACTGGAAGCAGAGCTTTTGTTTATGCCAGGATAGACTGGGTCGGCTATCAGCAAAATCCATTGGAAAATGTTCCCTCTGTATTGGAATGGGTTTGGTTCTTGGAATCTATGCTAGCTTCTAGTATCCTAGTTATTTTGTTAAGTATGATGACATGGCCTGATCTAGCACAGGTGTTTGTGACGATGGTAATCAAATTCTCTGTCCAGATCTGTTTTTCAGGTTGCATTCTG
The DNA here is from genome assembly GCA_027943335.1 of Chamaecyparis obtusa. NCBI lineage: Eukaryota > Viridiplantae > Streptophyta > Pinopsida > Cupressales > Cupressaceae > Chamaecyparis > Chamaecyparis obtusa. The sequence continues at coordinate 923,604 of BSBK01008888.1, read as the reverse complement.
TGTGTCTTGGCTTCCTGCCCTACAAGGATGTTAAGTACTCTCACATTTAAACTCAATATATAAGTTTTGCTTCCCAAAAGAGTAGTATCATGCGTCAAAACTTATTGGTTCTTTAATTGTTAATGTTGTTGAAGTCTATGATTTTGATGTCAGGGCTTGTTGAGATTGGTAATGGCAGAACTTGTGGTTTTTGGAAGTATAACTGTTTAAGGGGGTTGTTTAAATTCCTTGATATTTTTTTGAAAGTCAAGGTTCTATATTCTACACATTCTAATAATGCATTTTTATATTTTTTTCCCCAGCAAAAACAAATCAATGGGCATAAAAAAATATAATATAATTGCTCTACAATTCTCTCAGATTTATTCTTATAAAAACACTCTCAATTTCATTATCACTACCGAGAGATTAAGAGATTAATTACCCTTTAATGTATCATCCACCCACTCTTTTATTATGTTTCTATAGTTTTAAATTTCAATATTTAAATTAAATGATATTTAAGTTACATGAGCTACTTTAAAAGAAGGGAATTTCCAGTTAAGTTTTGATGTTTGCCACCTTATGGTGAAAACATGGTAGCTTAGAGGAGCATGCTAAAGGGAGCAGATGAACTGTCTTCATGATTCATTGTGATGTCTCTGCTTATTGTCTGTAAGCTAATAACAACAACAAATGTAATTACTTAATATAAAAGAACTCTTTTTCTGATAAAGATAAAATCATAAAAAACAAACAAGTAATTAATTTCAATAACTAATACTGTCTCCTTAACTAAATAGGAAAACTAAATATCCTAGAGCATCAACTTCATTATAACAATAAAAAACCTGACATTTCAAAATTTATAATGATGTCAATTAACTTGGTTTTATATGTCATATGTTCCATCAAATCCAAAGGGAGTGGACAGCATATACTAGATCAAAATTGAAAAAAAGAAAAAACTAACCTATTTTGTTAAGAAGCAAAATGAGATGCTTTTCAGCCCCAGCTTTCAATACCATCTGCTCCATGTCTGTGCATCGGGATCCAAGAGGATCTCTAGCATCTAGAACCTCCACAATAACATCTGATGCTTCTATCACTTTAACCAGTTCTTTATAAAATGTTCTCTCTGAGTTATCTGCATTCAAAAAAAAGTAAAAGCATGTACATCTAACATTAAATCTTAGTCACTAGTAAATAGGCAGTATAAATTAGTAATACCATGAATTCTGCCTGATTCCCAGTCTCTTGAGATCAACTTTTTCTTTGCAAATTCATTTTGTCTGTCTGATACAGAATTAGCAAGTTCCTTAAGATCCTTATCTTCCTCTAGCAAACCAAGTTCTCTTTTCTGAGCCTGCGAATAAATTTTGATGTTGGTTTTCCTCAGTTACGATCACAAAAACAGTCAAAATGGAATGCATAAATGTTTTTGCATAGATTCAAGCATTCCAAATCCCAGAACTCACACAAATAGTGTGAAACATGTCTCACACCTTTCCTTGCACAAAACAATATAAAATCCCATCTCTCAGACTAGAAAATCCGACCAACCTTTCAAATTTACAGAATAAATTTCAAATGAGTTTGAATGTACTTAAAGAAAATAGCATTTCAATGGTTCAAGTTAAAATTTGAGCAAAGTAGAAAAATTGCATTACTCAATATTCCAGAGCATATCAAGAATGAAAAACTTGATAAACCTTCATATATGACAATTTATATAATTATATGCCCATCCATTTGGAGGTATGAATGTGATTAAGAAATAAAATAAATCATTCTCAACATGTAATTATAATTTACCTCCTAGTTGTAGAACATAAGTTCAAGTTTGCTGCCAAAATTTACACTTAGTCCAATCTCTGACTCGTAAATTAGGCTTAGTTTAGCTTATGAGATTTTGGTTTGTTTTAGAAAGATATTTTAACAACTCATATAAGCTAAGTAGCCGGGTTCGTCTCATGGCCTGCCGGATCTGAGTCCAGCTTGAACCCAATTTGAGTACGGGTCCAGTGTGGATAGGATGCAAGCAAAAAGGAGCCAGCTCATCCTGGGCAAACTCGGGCGAACCCAAATGAAAACTGAGTGAACCCAAAGGTCCCAAACGAACCTAGGTCGCAACCAAACGCCCAACGATGGGTTTTAAAAAGTTTTTGCATTTTTTTAATTTTTTCTTGAGGTCCACTTTGACTGGGACCCTCCATAACCCTAAAAGTGACCTCCAAACACTTAAAACACCAAAAAAACTTAATTTTTGTTCATTTATTTTGCAAACAATAACTTTCACTCCAAGAGGCTGACCATAGATTTTTTCTTGTTGGATTTATGTAGGGGGTTGAAGATCGAATTTTGAAGATTCAACAACAACTACATTCTCATTCCTACATATTTGCAACTTTCCAGTGGCTGCCAAGAAGATTGTAGAAGGATTTTCTGCAAAAAGGTGAGATTTTTTTTAGTTTTTCTCCTCCATTTCTTTTATTGTTAAAAAGCAGCTAGGGGCTGCACCCATGTATTGATAACAAAAAAGAGTAGGGCAAATTGGAGACCATACTATGCTGTCGTGCCCCACCAAAACTAGGGTTACCAGCCCTTAATTAATACAAATCAGAGTCTTGTGCAATGAGATTTGATAAGGACGGCTGATTCATATTAACAGAAAATAGCATTACAAAAGGGGTCGACTAAGATTAAGAAGAAAACAATTCCAAGGATTTTTCAAAGAGGGACGACCCAGAATAAAGGGAGTTAAAATGGCAGTGGTTATTAAAGGAGAGCCGACTGAAATTAACTAGGGCAGCGCTCAGCCTTGGAAAAGTGTGAGCCTTGCCAAAAGGGTGTTATTGAAGCGGTGTCTTTCTTTAAATGTGAGATATAAAAGGAAGGTCAAATGAATTAAAGAAGCATCCAAAAAAGGATCAAGAGAACACACAGCAACTGAGTAAGATCGAAGAAGAGAATCAGCATCAATCTAATACAAATTACAGACACAGAATATATACATATCAATCAGCAGCTTTTATACCTATCAAATATTTTGGAATAAGTATAATGCATAATGATTTGGATGATTATTAATAGTCTTTCATTTGTTAGGATATATATATATATATATATATATATATATATATATATATATATATATATATATATATATTCATTCTTGCTATGATTCTGCCTATGCATAATAACAATTCCCTTAAAATTCTCATCCAATTGGCCATTCCATTTTGGAGGGGAGATAGTGCATATGAGGAATGCAAGTAGCTAGGAAGCCATTCCGCCTCCAGTAGAGACACCTCAAGTGGGGCTTGGAGACCGAAAAAGGGTTCTTTCCGAGCTCCTGGACTGGGTGGAACAGCTCGAGACGCCTTGTATGATCTCCCAACTGGTACTCCATAATGACAATTGGTTATTTGGGTGGAATTTTAATGGAAACCCTTATGCAGACTATGAATACTATAATAGTGAATTAGAATTCTATTTGCAGCATTGTTGGATTATATGTTTATTTATCTTTTGAAACTAACCAGTTGCAAGCTCTAAAGCAGGGAATTAAGTTGACAATTACATTTCCCAACATCATCCATACCTCATTTAGGAATTCTAGGGCAAATTAAGTTTAAGTCCCAGTAGGGGACATTACATATGCACACTATGCCATTACATTTAACCTATACCTTGACCAAAGTGACTTTCCTTACTTACAGAAACTAATAAAACAAACCAGAGAGACAACCAAAGATAACCCATTTCGTGGGCCTTTGCCCTAGTTTTGACTGGACAGCCAGGACCGTACTCTGCACACACCACCAATTTGGCCTTCTTCAACATTTCTGCTCCAATCATTTCTTCTTCTTTCTTAATTTCAGGTCCAAAGTCATTTTCCTCCTCCTCCTTGTCTAGAAAACCTTCAGCTCCCATATATGTCTGCATCCACCCCTCCCATCTAGTAGCCGTCAATCCCATCAGCTTCTTCAAGAATAGAATGTTGAGGGATATCACCTTCTTCCTACCTTGCAAAGCAGTAGGCTCCAGAGAAGTAATTAATGTCAGCTTCTTCACTTCCCTACCCTTGTGCTTCACCACATAGCAGTCTTTTGGGTTTGGAATTTGTTTATTTTCATCCACATTTGCTAGGACATCTTCCAATTCCCCAAGAAACTATTTTTTAATCAACTTCTGGCATAGCATTCTAGCCAAATCACTAGACTCCCCCATCTCCAATTATGTCGCTAAGAACTTGGCAAAGACATCACAATTAACCCTATATCTATGCTCGCTTCCAGAAATTCATCACCCAAAATAGTTTCTACCTGCATGAATGACCAGCATATGGCCTGACATGAGAATCTGCTTCAGGTGCCTCTCAAATACTTCCACTAAAAAGGACAATTGTCTCTTTTAGGACACTAGGCGAATTGGAGTATCTCTACCTGTCTCAGGGCCAGCAATAGTATCTATGCAGGAGAATGAGTCATTCACAGCCACCCTCAGGGATATATAAACAAGTCCAACCTAGCCGTGTCCTTAGGCACGGTTCCTTCCTGATGCTTTATGCAGTTCACATCAAAATCTGACCTATCCAATCACCTCAAATCCATCTAAATCTGCAAGAAAATAGAGAGAATAATTCACAATTAAGGTTTGCCCCAATGTGTGTATTTCCAAGACGTAGATTTAATTATACCTTGATGTGTTGGCCGATCCTCTGGCCAACATGTCACCACCGACTCCCAGCTCATATCAAAATTACTTTCAAAGTTGCAAGTTCTTTTCCCAAAGCTTTCATAGTACTACAATTTACACGAGCAGGGTATTTTCATTAATCATTGGTATTTTCATTAATTATTTTGGGCCCATTTTGAGCATAAATGATGACACCAACCTCACAATAAATCAACTGATGTGGTGCATTACCAAGGTGTAGATTTAATTATGCCTTGATGTGTTGGCCAGAGGATCAGCCAACATGTCACCATTGAGTCCTAGATCATACCAAAATAACTCTCCAAGTTGCAGGTTCTTTTCCCACAGCTTTCATAGTACTACAATTTATGTGAGCAGGGTATTTTCATTAATCATTTCGGGCCCATATTGAGCAGAAATGATGATGCCAAGCTCACAATAAATCAACCGACATGGCGTATTACATTGCCAAACCTGACCCCTGTCTGACTTGGCAGATGATGTCACCGTTGCCCTATTAAAATCTTTCCTACTCAGTTGCTCTTTTGGCAAGTGCATCTGCAAGGGTATTTCCCTCACAATAGACATGTAATACCTTAAAATCCGAAAATTTAAAGATGAGTTCTCGAATCAATTTTAGCCACCAAGTTTCCAAATGGGGGTAGAGTTCTATCCAATAGTGTTGACCGTTTTGAGTGAGTCACCTTCCAAGTGTAGTCGTTCAACATTCATGTCCAACCTGCACTTTAATCCAAGCAAAGTTGTACGAAATACTACAATGTTGTTTGTTGTTTCTCCAAGATATTATGAATCCTCCTCAAGGATTTTCCTCGAGTGATCCCATACCACACACTCTGCTCCACTTGGGCAAGGGTTGCCCCTAGAAGCCCCATCGAAGTTGACTTTTACCCATCCAATCTCAAGAGCCTGCCAAACAACACTGTCCCTCGAAATGATAGAAATACCAACCTTTCTTACCCCATTAATAAGGTAATAATGTTTTTTCTACTCCATTTTTGTTTCACAAACATGAAACATAATAGTTGTTTTGTTTATCTGGTTTTCCCATTCTTTTATGAATGTGTCAAAGATTCAAAAGAGCTACGGTTTCTACATAATTTTTTATTTTTGTTTTGAATTTGATCACAAAATTTTTTGCCATAGGAATCGAAATGGCAACTAGTTCTATCTCCACATGTCAACCTAAATTGAAAACAAATCCAAATTCTCCTCTCTGGAAATACATTGAAATGATACAACCTGTTCCAACTTCCAAGAGGTCGGGGTTGCATTTGGAAATGCAATGGATGTGATACACAATATTCTAGTTCATATTTTCAAATAAAAGCCCATTTGTGTGGAATACCTAAAAAAAGCATCAAAGCTTACCTTGGAAAAGACGATGTATCCATTAAGGAACTTTGGATCAGAATAGAGATAGATATTTCCTTGTTTACTTGATATCAATTGCTACTGCAGAAAACAATTGTCACTGTTATTGATTGATTCTAACAGCAAGCATCAAGGAGTATATATATATAAACCAAGGGTCATGATTACATAGAGTCATGACCATACATGGCTATTGCCATGTAGTGTCATAACCCTACATTCATGACTAGTTACTGATCGGTGATCTTAACAACCGATAATCATCTTATAACTTATCCAATGTAATGTATGCAATAATCATAAATGCGCACGATAAGATTGTGGTTGTTAATAACATTATGAGGAAGGCACAATAATCATCGTGCACTGTAACATCATTACAGTTGCACGATAGTCATCGTGGCTGTAATGGTATTACAATCCACACTGTATATTGTGACTGTAATAACATTGCATAATATATAGTGCACGATGTATTGGATGATACACGATACTTGTCGTGCTGTTATCATATTCACTGATGCATTTGATACTTTGGTTCAGTATAGTGATATTATACCAACAATAATATATATATATATATATATATATATATATATATTGTTATCTTGGCATTACTTAAATACGAACGAAACTATATCTCAACAGTATCTATACCATCAAAGACAATGGTAAAATATATTATGGAGCAAGAAGCAAATGAACAAGAAGCCCATGGATTAAATCAGCCCATACTTAAAAAAAGGTCAAAGGGAATGCAGCCCCAATCTAATCCCAATATTTTGGTAGAAAACCACCCATTTTTGGCCACATCTAATGTTCAAATTTAACAACCCATTGTAGTCAAAATATCAAAGGGACCTTTGGAAACTGCATTTCAAAATGAGAATCAAGACATTGTCGGCCAACATGTAGCAAAATGTATTTATGCAAATGGGTTCGCTTTTCAATGTTGTTTGCTCACCATATTGGAAAGAGATGTTGAAAAAAGTTAATGAAGCTCCAAAAGGGTACAAGGGCCCCGATTATGAGAAGGTGTGTGGCACATTGTTGGAAAAAGAGGTCTAGGTCGTTGAAGATTCATTGAAGCCCATAAGGAATTCATGGATTGAGACAGGTGTGTCTGTTGTTTCAGATGGGTGGAAAGATTCATAAAATCATCCCTCGATTAATGTCATATCGGTGTCCCCTAAAGAGGCAATGTTTTTTAGAGTCGTTGATTGTAAGGGGCGAGAAAAAGATGGACAATTTATTGCTGATATTCTCATTGCAGTCATTGAGGTAGTAGGACCCCATAATGGTGTTCAAGTCGTAACGGAAAACGCAAAGAATTGTAGAGTTGTTGAAGATTGTAGCTGCGATAGAGAACTTTATCTCTGATTTTACTATATGTTGAAATTGAGACAATACCTCTATATTGCATCAACAACTAGAGAAGATATTTATGATGAGATTTCCGTCATTTTAAGTGAGCACATTGTGGCATTCAATGTGTGCTAGGTGTCACACTCCAAATATTTGATATTTTATTATATGAAGAGTTATGGGACATGCGAAGAGTCATGCGTTTGGAAATATGAAGAGACTTGTTTTGAGAAATTGAAGGGACCTTCAGTTGTGATATGAAGAGTCTCTCAATTCTTTATATATATGTGATTGTTTTGTGTGTGTAGGCATCACATCAAGTTGAAAGTATTGTACTTGAACTTCTATTATTAATATAAGAGATATTTTTCTGGTGTGGCTGGGTTTTTCCCTCTAATTGGAGGGTTTTCCCAGGATAAAGTCGTCGTGTCTTTTGTACCTATTTTGTTATATTTTTGTTTATTGTTGTTTATCTTTATTTCTGGGCTAAACATTAACATGGTATCAGAGCAAGGTTAGATAATGGCAATAAAGGAGTCTCTTTTTTTTCGATAGTTCGCTATGAGTATTTTGTAGGCAATCTGTATGTATCGAAATATTAGCTTTGAGATAGATCTTTATCTGTGATGATCATCTCTGCTTGTTGGAAAGTTCCTATTGGTTGTTGCTAAGGCATGTGCAATGCCTCCTGTTCATCTCTTCTCATTTCATGTTCGCAGTTTTGAAAGTCTAGATATTATTTTCTGGCGTTCTGAATGTTTGCCATTTACATTCTCATGGTTTCATATGATTTCTTTATGGCTGGAAATCTCCATAATTCATGCTGGCTCTGATCTATCGGAGATTTTTTTGGGGTTATATGTGATTACTGGCTATATATATGCTATGTGTAATTTCAGAGTAAATCAAGTCTTGTATTGAGAATTCTGCAGATATTATTATGCTCTGTATGAGCCATTTTGAAGATTTAGCATTTGTCGTGTTCTGTGTGAGCCATATTATGTCTGATGTTTCTACCATCTCTTTTCACCATAAATCCATTTTGTCTTCATGCCACCGTCAAGGCTCTACAGATGTTTTGTATTGTGGCAGCGATTGTTTGTGAACTTTAGTTCATACTTCTTTATATTCATATTGACAAGGTTTCAGTTTCCTTGCCCGTCAGTGTATGGCTTGCGTGGCTTCAGAAAATAGCTTACGTGGCTTTTGTTTTTATCTCTTCCATCTACTCTTATTATCGTCAAGCATACTGACGATTCATATTAATGTTTATCATGTTGTTTTCTTGAACCGTAGTGTCTTGTAACTGCCATTCGGTTCATGTCGAGTCTCTTGGTATAGCATCGGTCTCTTTTCAAAAAGGGTGCACATCAAAAGTTTATGTGTATCGTGTGTAAAGCAATTCGTCTGCATATAGAAGTTCGCATATTGAATTTCTGCTTTCAATGCTATATGCTCTTAATATGAGCCATATGATGTTAGAAGTTTTCAGTTCTGAGTATTAATGTTATATGAGATTATCGTATATCCTTGTAGTATGATTTTATCTCAGAATCTTCTATAATTGATCATTGTGTGATCGGTTAGCAGGCAGTAAATATTATTCAGGATTTTAAAAAAAAAGGAAATCCTTAATATCATTTATTTTTGAGTTTTACTTGATTTCAATTTTTGCAGGAGCTTCAGCGTAGACAAGGCTCTCTCGTCTTTGATATATGTTGAGCTGCTTCAGATTTCGTGTGTTACATCTGGTCATTTGTTAGCAAGAGTTTTCACTTGTTTGAGTAACAAGCTTCAGCAAGGTGTTTTCACTGATTAAGTGATATATATTTTGTTTTGTATATTTGATCTGTGTGCGATCGATATTTAGTAGGTCTTTCAAGTGTCTATGATATGCTCAATATTGTCAAAAGAGATTATTGTGTGTATGCTGAGATTCTTTTCGAGGAAGATTAGATTATGAAGAGATAAGTATTCTATGATTATATTTTGAATATTGATTATGAATTTTTGTTATAGCACTGGGAATAGTGTTTTCTTTTAGCATTGATCTCTACATATCTCTTCATGATAGGTTGAGTTTATGAGTTATTATTAATCCCTCATGGTTGTAGGACAAGAAGCAATGGGATGAAAGGAGATTATATGCAGACTATAGAAATGAACATGGGGACGCTGCTCGCAGTCATGGGACTGAATTGATGGTACACATCTCCATTAAAAGATCATATACAAGAAATGATATTAATAGGGAGACTATTCAGATTCAAAGGGAGGTTGCATCTAAATTCTTTGCATGCTTATGTGGCAGTGTAACCGCTAAAGCTCCTTGTTTGGTCAAATTGGAATCAGCTATCCTATTGTGGTGATCAAAGCTGTCCCTACTGAGAGGGAATCTCTATTGAGAGAGAATCTCAGACATTCTTATACGTCTTAATGCATTCTTCTCTGAGAGAAGTTTGAGGTGAAAGCCCTTGATCCACCCTCTGCGAGTAGGCATGGTGGAAATGCATTCTTCCCTGGGAAAAGTTTGAGGTGAAAGCCCTTGATCCACCCTTTGCGAGTAGGCATGGTGGAAATGCATTCTTCTCTGGAAAAAGTCTCAGGTGAAAGCCCTCGTTCCACCCTCTGCGAGTAGGTATGGTGGATCCACGTTCTACGAGTAGGCATGGTGGAAGTCATGTGTGTGACTCCATGACCTTTAATCTTATACTTTTATGGTTCACCCTCTAGAAGTAGCTATGGTGAATAATGTTATGCTGAGATAACAATGTTTTATTGAGATAATTTGTGATGAGAATTTGTTATTGACATCTTTGGTTGCAGCTATGTGTGCTTGCCATACTAAAGATCTCTCTCTTGCTAAGAGGGAGTGTTGAAGATTGTAGCTGCAATAGAGATCTTTATCTCTAATTTTACTATATGTTGAAATTGAGACAATACCTCTATATTGCATCAACAACTAGAGAAGATATTTATGATGAGATTTCCATCATTTTAAGTGAGCACATTGTGGCATTCAATGTGTGCTAGGTGTCACACTCCAAATATTTGATATTTTATTATATGAAGAGTTATGGGACATGCAAAGAGTCATGCATTTGGAAATATGAAGAGACTTGTTTTGGGAAATTGAAGAGACCTTCAGTTGTGATATGAAAAGTCTCTCAATTCTTTATATATATGTGATTGCTTTGTGTGTAGGCATCACATCAAGTTGAAAGTATTGTACTTGAACTTCTATTATTAATATAAGAGATATTTTTCTGGTGTGGCTGGGTTTTTCCCTCTAATTGGAGGGTTTTCCCAGGATAAAGTCGTTGTGTCTTTTGTACCTATTTTGTTCTATTTTTGTTTATTGTTGTTTATCTTTATTTTTGGGCTAAACATTAACAGTTCGCTCACCATATTGGAAAGAGATGTTGAAAAAAGTTAATGAAGCTCCAAAAGGGTACAAGGGCCCCGATTATGAGAAGGTGTGTGGCACCTTGTTGGAAAAAGAGGTCTAGGTCATTGACGATTCATTGAAGCCCATAAGGAATTCATGGATTGAGACAGGTGTGTCTGTTGTTTCGGATGGGTGGAAGGATTCATAAAATCATCCCTTGATTAATGTCATATCGGTGTCCCCTAAAGAGGCAATGTTTTTTAGAGTCGTTGATTGTAAGGGGCGGGAAAAAGATGGACAATTTATTGCTGATATTCTCATTGCAGTCATTGAGGTAGTAGGACCCCATAATAGTGTTCAAGTCGTAATGGAAAACGCAAAGAATTGTAGAGTTGTTGGGTTGTTGGTTGAGGAATGATATCAACATATCTTTTGGACACCATGTGCAGTCCACTCACTAAATCTTATGTTGCAAAAGCTTGGGAATAAAATTGATTGGATCAAAGAGGTGTATGTAGAGGCTAAGGATATCCAAATGTTCATCACCAACCACCACGTCTCAAGGAATTCTTAGATCATTTTCAAAATTGGAGCTATTGAAGGTAAGTGAAATAGTATAAAATTTATATTTCATAATTTGATTTTGTATTCTAATTATTTTTTGAAGTATTTTTTTTTCTTTTAATTTGTAATCGGTTGTGAAGAACCGTTTCGCCTCTAACACAATTGTCTTGAGAGGACTTTTGAAAGTTAGAGAGGCACTTTTTAATATGATGATTAGCCAAAATTGGTCTATATGGAAGCAAAGCAACATTGGGAGGGCAACAAACTTAGGCCAAGGATATTAGATGACTCATGGTGGGATCGTGTGGAGAATTTCTTTAGTTACAGTGAGCCCATTTTGAGCATGATTCGCTATATTGATATGCACAGGCTTTGCATTGGAGAGATATACAATGGCATCGACTCAATGTTGGAGAAGATGAAGTGCATCATAGATGCAAAAGACCAAGACTTTGAGGAGACTTTCTTCAAACAAGTACACACAATTGTTGAAGAAAGATGGGACAAGATGACAACTCCATTACATATTCTTGGCTTTGCATTGTCCCCAAAATGATACAACAGTCAGATTCTTTTGTGTCAGGAAGGCTTCCCCCATCTAGAAATTTAGAAGTGGCTAAAGGGTACAATGCAGTACTCTGCAAATTCTTTCATCAAGATGAATTACGAGATAGAGTCATGAATTAGTTCATTGATTTTGTGCACTCAAATGGTCAAAGTATTGAGGCTCTTGGTGATAAGTTTAATGAGGACGCTCATAGTTGATGGTACTTCCATGGCCAATTCTTCCAACACCTACACCCCTCAACCAAAAATTTATTATAAATTTAATAATTAATAAATATTTATTTTTTAGTATTAAAAGTTATATTACAGATTTTATTTTTTTAAACTGCATTAATAAATGTATAACTTTGATTGTTTACTTTTTCTTCATAAGTTGCTAGTTCATCTACATCGGAGAGGAATTGGAGTACGTATTCTTTCATCCACTCAGAAAGCCTAATAAATTGCACTCCAAAAGAGCGGAGAACTTGGTACCTGCATCATCTAATGTCAATGATGATTATGATTTAGAAAATACATTTGATGATTGAAACTTAAAAGTTAAAATATGGTAATTTGTAAGCTAAAAGTTTGCAAGATTGTGTTTGCAGATATGGCAAACAAAAATGGATTCAATTCATTTTGGGTTCATCCAAACAAAACATATAAAAAAATAATAAATATATATATTACATGGGTCCCCTAGCCATATACCAAATATAGATATATATACATGTGGCCCCCAAGAATAGACTAGATGGTTGAGCCATTGAAAGACAAATGCAATGGTTGCAGTTTTGAAGCTCATTTTACAAGTTGTGCCAAGTATGGAGCAGCTTAGGTCGTGGCCAAGCAGTTTTAGTAGCTCGCCACTTCTAGCATGCCCCCAAAGTAAGTGTGGGGCCTTGGTCATTGCGCTAATATGTATAAAAGGAATTTAGATTAAATTACTTTGCCTTCATTCACTCTGAATTCCTAATATATCCTAAGTGTCTATATTTTAACCATAAAAGGCCTTTCCTTAAGGCTTTATAAATAGATAGATCCTTTCCATTCATTTATTAATAGAGAATAAACTATAGTTCCACAAAGTTTCTTGACGAGGGAATGCAGGGACATGGCAACGGATTTCGGAGACGGGGAACCAAGGGCCAAAATTTGGGGACGGCAAGGGGACGAAGGGGGGACGGCAATGGAGTAGTGGTGGAGGGGGTGGCACTGACATACAAATTGAGGTGAATTGCAATCTTCGAGGAAAAATCTGCTATATAACATCTTTGCAAGTGCCCAATGAAAGGCAAACTAATTTTATGAAGTTAAAGGTTGCATTTAGTATGTAATGGCATGTGCCAGATAGCAAGCAACCTAAGAGTGTCCACAGCAAAGGTGGCAGAGGTGGTGGTTCTGTGGGGGACGTTTCCCCCAAGTCTCCAAGTCTCAGAAACGTCCCCCTACAGGGATGTGGGTTTTTTGGGGGGGCGACGTGTCCCCATGGAACACTGGAATAAACCATTCACAATTTAATTATAATGAATACATCCTTAACAATTTTAAGCTGCAAATTATTATATGATCTGCATTTCTTATCAAATCTTATATTCCACCAAAACAAAGATAGAAAATAAAAACATAATCATGGCACTGGGCATCTATCTCTCACAAAAAATTCCAACGAGAAGTAACCATATGCTCAGTTGGAGAACCACGCTCTAACAACCAGTGATGGGAGACTAACAGAAGCGGTGAGCAGCAAGCAGTCACTGAATGGGTTTCTAGTTCATATGCAAATATAACACTGGCCTTTACACTCTCATGAAACTCATTATCACCATCATTGACGATAAATTTCTGACGATTCAAACCCTCACAGCAATCAAACATTGTTTTTCTTTCATGAAATGTAATGATAAAAAAAATCAGAGTTTGGTTTTTTGAAAAACACATAGTGAGAGGGGTTTGGGAAGGGCATGCGATTTCGGATCCAGAATTCACACAGATACATTGCAATTTAACTCTGTTTTTTCTTTCACAAAATGTGATGACAGAAACAAAAATACTTTTTTTAATATAGTGAACAGAGGGTTCAGGCAGGGAATGCAATTTTTTATATCTAAATATTGTATGTTAGAGATGCTTGAACTATTGTTACCTCTAGACATTAATACATCTTTTCTTATCATGTTTTACATCTTATTTTTGTAATTTTGCATTATTTTGTAAATAACGCTGTTTCAATACTTTTTCTGACCTTTTCACTATACGAAACCCCTCGATCCTAGAAACCTTTCAACCTTATCACTGCACCTTAAAACCATTAAGAAAATTTGCTACATAGTTTAGTACCCTTGTCAAAGCAAAGCACTTGAGTCACAACAAGGTGGAATTTGAAGTCTAGAACCAATTTTCCCAGAGACTTAGCTGCACCAATAGCCCCTAAAGGAAAATAATATATGGCAAAAGCTTATTAAAATCTGTAACATACTGGAACAAATGAATAAGATTGTCTAGGGCGGTTTCAAAATTGGGGAGACATCTGTTTTAATTTAACAATTATCCAATTCAGGAAACTCCGCAACAAAGTTAGCTTTTCAGCCCGTTCTCAGGTCATCTGAATTCAATCAGGCACAGCTCACGAGCAGGGCAGACACAACAAGCAGATAGACATGAATGACAAACACGGTAGGTAGAGACCGAAAACGGAAGCAGGGTCCCACAGCAGGGTTTTCGCAGGGCAAGAAGGAACGGAGCGCGGGCTCCACAGAGCGGGGTTTTTTTTTTTCCGGTGGTGCAGCATAGAAAAGGCTCCACTATTTTCAACAGTTTTGTCGGGTCAGGCCCTTCTGATGTTTTTATTTTATCTCATTATATATCATCTCTTTGTCTGCTTTCCCCTTTTCAAAATGCTCTAAACAAATCTGGCAAAACTAAAACAAACATGGGTTAAACACAAACTGTTTCCAGCACAACATATAAAATTGATTCTACCATAAAATACACCTGGCATTTTATACAATGGAACTCAGTCACAAGGAGTCAGAGAGCAGTCTTGCAATGGTCTGCCATGACCCAAACATATATGGTTCTCATAACCCAGCAGACAACAAACTTTTTCTTCAATCAAATGTACTGGGAAGCAAAACAAATCCTCAGTTGTTGGGTTCAATGTTGAACCTCCTATATCAGGAGGGCTATAGGCAGTCAAACGTACATGCAACACCTCAACCTAAGGCCACTACAGAAGGCTTAGTTGGGGTTTGGGAGGCAGTCATGCTAGATTTTCTCCAAAAGAAAGTAGGTAACACAGACAAAAGACTAATACTGGTTAACGCAAAACAGTACAAAGGTATCTTAAGGCGCAGGCAGATTAAGAAGTTGAAACAATTACATAAGAAGCGTTTTGCAATGATTCTACTGCGAGTGAATGGAATCTTGGATGGGACTGACCACACTAATGTGGAGCAAACAAGACAGAGAGAGAAGGAAACTGAGAGGTTTCAAGAGCAAGTTGAGACCGGAAAAAATAGATAGGGAGAAACAGACACAATGAATAAAGTTGATAGCATTGACAAGAATTCAGATAGCAAAGTTTTTTACAGCCCAACTTCAACTCCGCTAACGTGGTCTTCGGAACTATATGTTGCGGAACTCATGGAAATAAAAAAGAGGCTAGAGGTTATAGAAACAAGGAGTTGGGAAGGAGAGAATAAAACGTATGAAGCAATAGAGTACACAAGCAAAATCGAAAGGGAAAACAAAATTCTAAAGGCACAAATCTCAAATATTCAGGTCAAAATGGAGAGAAGGCATCAAGAATTAGGAGTCATAAAACAAGAATTAGAGCAATGGAGAGCAGTTGGAATTAAGGGATAAAATTTAATGAAAGAAAAGGACACATTACAATTGAAGGAAATTCAATCAGCCTTGGCTGATATGGAATTTAAAGAGTCTCAACTAAAGGTGCAGATAGAAGAGGCCAAATCTTGGTCACAAGTTGTTAATGGATCAGCAGTCAAACAAAAGGGAATGATTGAACAGCAAGTCAAAATACAAATAAGAGAAGAACAAGACAAGCATAACAAGGTGGCAAATATTATTATCAAAGGAGTGAAGGATTTCGGAGAAAAAGAGAGAACTGACACTTTAACGAGGAATTTTCTTAGAGATCAGCTGAAGTGGACAGGTGGTATTCAGCATGCAAATAGGATTGGCAAACAGATAGATGGAGGGAGAGACAGGCACATACGGGTTACCTTGAAAAATGTAGAGGATAAGAATATGATCCTTAGAAACAAAAGGCTACTTAGAGGCACACATTTCTACCTAGATGAAGACCTAACTTTTTCTCAGCAAGAAGAACAAAGGAAAGAATGGGAAAAGGTAAAAACAGCAAGGAATGAGGGGAAATGGGCTTCGCTGAAAAAAGGGAAAGCCCAAATTAGTGAACGTTTCTCGAAGGAGAAATAGGTATTTGGGGCCCCACAGGACCACTTAAAGGTTGTGAGTTGGAACTACAGAGGTTATCCTTGGAGAAGAGGTCCTGGGGTGGGGCCCATAGCAGAGGGAAATGATGTTATCATTTTGGAAGAAACTCATGAGCATGATGGCTGCAAAGTGCCAAATTTCAAAGGCTAAAGGAAATTTTCAGTTTGGAATAAAGGGAATGAGACAAGCAAAGGACATGGTGGGGTCACACTGCTTATACATGAGAAGTACGGCATTGTAAAATTTGAAAAGGAAGACTCTAATAAACAATATATTTGGCTGCAAATTACAGTGATTCGAATGAGATAACCTTTAGGGTGGCTGCATGTTACTTTGCCCCACAAAACCCTAAGATATATAAGAGGAGGAAGTTAGATAGGGAAGACCCATATGCATCTTTGAAAAAGGATATTTCAGTATTCAGCACCACTGGTGAAATAATGTTAGTTGGAGACTTCAATGCTAGAACAGCAAATAATCAGTCTTTGCAACTGCTCAACAGTGAAAAAAGTAAAGATAACCCTCTATGGTTAGTAGAGGGCAGCGATCAACCTTGGAAAAGAACCTCAAAGGACAGTAATGGAAGTGTATCACATTTTGGATCAGAATTACTGGGGTTGTGTAATTTGTTTGGTTTGGTTATTTGTAACGGGATGAGAGGTTGGCCGAATTTGGGGGCTATTACATGCAAAACATACAATGGACAAAGTGTGGTTGACTACGTAATTTGCTCACAAAACCTTACAACTAGAGTTCTTGAGTTCAAAATTGGTGATTGCCCTATAGAGATGAAATCTAATCACATGCCTCTATTTGTTAAGTTGGACTTCGCTTCAAACAACCCACATAATAAAAAAGATTTCCACATGCAAAAGAAATCAGCGAACAAAGGCAAGATTCTCTTAAATCAAGAGAACAAGAACATCTTCAAGGCAAGGCTTGAGCAGCAATTTCAAGAAATGAATAACCTCTCAGAGGGTAACAAGGTTAAGGAGGATTGCGAGTATGTCAATAGTAGCATGCTGATTTCTATATTCATAAGGCTTTAAATGCACATAAAAGATCAGGTAGTAGGAAGAGGGCTACTAATACTTTTCTGGCAAACCCATGGTACGATGAGGAATGTAAGGCAGCAAAAAGATCCATAAAATGGAAGGATGTTAGCAAAGAACTCAAGAAACGGTACACAAAACTGATTCAAGCAAAAAAGGAAGAGTAAGTTAAGGCTAGAAAGAAAGGGCTAATATCCCTTGGAAAACGCAACCCCAAAAAGTTTTGGAAAGGGCTGCAGCAAGGGAGAAAACAAATGGAGAACACTATCATGGATGCTCAATGGCTTGAGTATGAAAAGTTGCTCTATGAACGGCCGCATGAGAATATTGTTTCTCCCATAGTGAATACTTCGAAGGAACTCTTCACCTTGGAAGATATCAAGCTTGGGATAAAGAAATTGGCAAGTGGTAAAGCTAATGATATTGATGGGCTGCAAACTGAATTTTTAAAATGGGGAGCAGAAATCCTTGCGCCTCACATAAAGGAAATCTTCAACCATGTCATCTACGATGGTTTTCCGGCGGATTGGGTAACGAGTGTGGTTATCCCCCTCTTTAAAAATGGTGACATCAATAACCCATCTAACTACCGCACTATTATGGTCAACCCCTTTTTTGGCAAACTTTTCGGGAGCATGATAGAGCGCCGAATCAGCAGTTGAGCAAAAAGCGAAGGGAAAAGGGCAAGAGGCCAAGCGGGTTTCAGACCTAAGCATTCCACGATTGACCATTGCATCACTCTTCGTCATTTAATAGAAAAAATATGGGATAATCAGGGGGAAGAAGCCTATTGCTTCTTTGTAGACTTTAAGAAAGCCTTTGATACAGTACCTATAGACAAGCTTTGGAACAGAATGATAGAATTCATGGGTATCCCTAACGAGTATAGAGCAATTGTGCATAGATTATATGATAAAGTTAGAGCCAAAATCAGAACTAATGAAGGAATGTCTGAATGTTTTGGTAGTGACATTGGTGTTAAGCAAGGATGTCCTTTATCCCCAACCTTGTTGGGTTATACATTGATAAATTAGAAAGTTGGTTAAACAATATGGATGGGGAAGGTGTGCATTTGGCAGGGTAAGTGGTGAAACTTCTTTTGTATGCTGATGACCTTATCTTAAATTCAAAAACGGCTCAAGGTTTAAGAGATCATTTAAGGGCCATAGAGTTCTTTTGCCAGGAGATTGGGATGCAGGTGAACATTACCAAAACCAAAATCATGATTTTCTCTTTAAGGAGAAAAGAAAAACCCACTACATTCATTTTTTAAGGCAGCTAGCTAGAAATTGTGAAGGAGTACAAGTATCTTGGGATTGATTTTCATTATAAACTCAGCTGGGAAACATGTAGAGCGAAAAGGCTATAGGGGGGCTGGAAAGCCTTGTATTTACTCCAGAACATATGCAAAACGGCTGAGCTCTGGGACTGGAAGACTAGGAAGACTCTTTTCGGTTTGTTGGTCACGTCGATGGTTCTTTATGGCTGCGAAGTTTGGGGTGGCAGCCTGTCAAACAGCGGATGGAGGCAGCTAGAGAGAATTCAAAAACACTTAATTACAAGCAATCTCAAAGTTAAGACCTTTGTACCTTACAATATCCTATTAGCGGAGGCTAGGGCTTTTCCGTTGGAAGCGTCAGCAATAACTGGGTTACTTAGCTACTTAAAGAAGGTTGATAACATGCAAGACCAATGGTGGCCGAAATTTGTGAAGGACAAGGATCTTATCCATAGAAAGAAAACATGAATGAAGCAAAATAATAAGTGGTTGGATAAATGGAATATTAAGCTACATGAGTGTCCTAATACAAATGTGGACATAAAAAAGTTTGTCATAGAAAAGTTTCAAAGTGTCATGTGAACTAATAACATTGGTCGTAAAAAAGCTTGCTACATGCAGGTGTTCAACTCAACAGGGGAACATGGAGAGAAAACATATTTAGAGGCTGCTATTAAAGGGAAAGCAAGGTTGTTAATGACACAATTGAGGACAGGATTGCATCATCTCAGGTGCGAGACCGGCAGATGGAAGAGGCCCAAAGAGGCTTGGGAGGAGAGAGCTTGCATGTTTTGTGGGACGGGCGCAATTGAGACAGAGTGGCACTTTCCCATGGAGTGCACTGCCTATGAAGATATTTGTGCTAATTATGAAGCCATCTTGAAAGTGGACAACATGAACAGTCTATTGAAGAAGATAAGGTCAACCAGACCGCGGGTTTGCTGGTCCAAATTCATAAAAGAAGATCGAAGCTGAAAAGGATTATGGAAATTGTTTAAGGGTGTGAGTTCCTCTGGTCCCTTAGGCTGCTTGGCCTTGTGGACGTCATTTAAATCATTCATTTATTCATTCGCACAGCGGTGAAAATGGGCAAAATATGATATCCAACAACATATCACAAGAAAGTTATAATGATAACAATATTAATACCCTTTCTTTCTTAAGCTCCTTTTTGCGCTCCATTTCTTCAAGGGCGCGGGCTCGTCTGGCTTCAAGAGCGTGCAGCTCCTGTTCCTTGAACGGCCAATCATTGGGTATGCCTGGATCCTTTTCAACTTTCGTTCTACTCGGTTTTCCCAGCTTTTTGGCTTCCTTGGCCTTCTTCTTGTGATGGTCTCTCACCTTCTTCAGCACTTTGTATTTCTTCCGTAATGGCACACGTTTGCTCTTGCTCTCTGAACATCATGGAACCCAAAAATCAAACAAAATAAACTAGAGAAAAATGAAGTTCAAAGCTCGATATGACTTTATGTTGAAGCAATTGCATCATTTGCGTACTTTTACTGCGTTTCACCATTTTTGTGGTGTAAAGGGATCTGTGAGCTGCGTTATAGACGTGTAGGGCAGCGTTAAAGAGTTTCAAGGGTTTAAGGTTCTTGAAACAGAGCTAGCTCCCTCCAAGAAAATGGTATAACATAAACACGAGATCGCCATCTATGCGAGCTCTGCTGGTTTTAAAGAAAATATGATACAATAAAAATATAGAGTTATTTTTTATTATAATTATAATTACACAAATTTTGATTAATTTTTTAAAAGTATATTGTAAATATTATATTTATATTATATGTTAATCTTATAATACATAATATAATCTTAAAATAATAATTAAAAATTAAGTTTACAATTAAATTTATTATTACAATATACCTATTAAATCTATCTTTGATTTAGTTTTGTTACAATGTTTTTTATGTTTTATTAAAATATCAATTAGTATATTGAATTAAAAAATTTGAACCAAAAATATATATTTTATATTTATAATATATTTAAATAATTGTAAAATATTATTTCTTCTTTATTTCTATTATCATATTAAAAAAGTTAAAATTTAATTTTATTTAGTATTTGGATTAGTTCAACTTAGTATGTAGTGTTCAATTAAATTTAGGTTTAGGGTTGAGTTTAGTTTAGTATTAGACACATATTTTGATTGGGTTTATGATTAAGGGTCAAGTGCTTTAGTGTTTAATTTGTGATTGATTAAATTTTGTTTTAGTGTTTAATTTTTTTAAGTGTTAGGGTTTTAAAAAAATTTGAGTTTGGATTATAGTTAATTTTGTATTAAATTACAATTTTTAATTTGGTTTATTGTTCAATTAGGTTTCACATTATAGATCTATCTAGTTTAGTGTTCAATTAGGTTTAGATGTGGGTGTAAGTAGGGTTTGATTCAGTTAAGGATTGGGGCAAGGTCTAAATTGGTCTACTTTTTAATTAGGCTTAGGGTTAGGGTTAGGGTTAATATTTGTTTAGTGTTAGGGTGAGGATTACATATAGCATTAGGATTTTCCTTCAATTTGATTTATTGTTCAATTTGGTTTTTGAGTTAGGGTTCAATTCGATTTATTATTAGAGATGGGGGTTTATTTGGTTTACTATTAGATTTAGTATTTTTAGTTTGTTTAAGAGTTAAAGTTGTATTTTCTCTATTGTTAGGTTTAGGATTCATTTTGATGTAAGGATGGGACTATCATTCAATTTGGTTTGTGAATACGGCTAGTTTTTATTTACAATTAGGATCATTTAAGTTTATGATTATGGCTCATTTTATTTTGCAATTAGGGTTCATTTAATATTAAACCATATCAAACCTTAATCCTTATATAATAATATTGTATTATGGTTCATTTTGTACCTAACCATAATAGTAAACCAAATTATACCCTAATCACCCCAACCCTACTTAAACCCTAATCCTAATAAAATAGTACCCCATGAACATATTTGAATGCTAATCCTAGTAGAATCTATGACCTAACCTTATTTGATCCCTGATAAACCCTAATTAATCCCTAATTGTAATACTAAACTCTAACCCTAAATACCCCCAAACATAACTAAACCCTAACCATAATCGATTAATAACCATAATCCTAATTAATCCCTAACCCTAATTGAACCAATAATTACCCTAACCAAAAATTTGTCATATTTTTTTATTCATATCTTAAACTGTTATTGATTCCTAATTATGACCTTCAATGAACACTATCCCTTATTGAACCATAACTATAATTAAATTAAAAATTTAATTTAATACAATCTTATAGTTTAGGACTATAATTCAATTTGGTTTAGAACTATGTTTCAACTCGGTTTATGATTACGATTAGATTTTGTTTATGATCAGGGTTCATTTAAGTTTATGATGATGGTTTGTTTTGGTTTACAATTAGGATTCATTTAACAATAAACTACATCAAACCCTGATCCTTGTATAATAATATTGTATTAGGTTTCATTTTGTACCCTAACCATAATTAATTGTACTCTAATCACCCCAAACCTACTTAAACCCTAACTCTAACAAAACATTAACTAGATGAACATATTTAAATGCTAATCATAGTTGAATTTGTGACCTAACCCTATTTGATCCTAGATAAACCCTAATTAATCCATAACTATAATACTAAACACTAACCCTAAATACCCCTAAACATAATTAAAATCTAACTCTAATTGAATCTTCATCCTACCCCTATTTGATAGATGTAATTCTAACCCTACTTAAACACTAACTTTAAGCCTTAGTAGACCCTACAAAAATGAACTAGGTAACCATAATCAATCAATAAACATAATCCTAATTAATCCCTAACCTTAATTGAACCACAACCTAAAATTTGTCATAAAAATATATTCCTAACTCAAACTATTATTCATTTGTGATTGTGACCTTCAATGAACATGATCCCTAATTCAACCAAAACTCTAATTAAATCCCAAATGTAATTTAATACAATCTTATGGTTTTAGGATTGTAATTCAACTTTGTTTATGATTATAATTTAATTGGGTTTAGGATTATGATTCAATTTGATTTTATTTGAGTTTTGGTTTATTGCTAGGCTTTAGGATTCAATGAAATGTATGGTTAGGCATCACTTTGGTTCAATGTTAGGGCTAGACTTTGATTTGGTTTAGGGTTAGGGTTCAATTTGGTTTATGGTTTCATTTAGTTTTTATATTCAACTAGGCTTAGGGTTATGGTTCAACTTAATTTAGAGTGAAGGTTAGGATTCAATTTGGATTAGTGTTAGGGTTCAAATTAGTTTAACATTACGGTTAGTGTATGATTTGGTTTATGGTTATAATTCAAATTTCTTTATTGTTCAATTAAGTTTTGGGATAGGGTATATTTGAGTTTATGCTTACAACTGAATCTGGTTTAGTGTTCAATTAGAATTAGGGATATGATTAAATTTGGTTTAGGTTTATAAATCAATCTGGTTTGGTGTAAGGATTAGGGTCTAATTAGGCTTATCATTTAGTTAACCTTAGCATCATGGCTCCATTAGGTTCAACATTAAGATTTAGTTTAGCTTAGTGTTATAGTTAGGGTTCAATTATGTTTACAATTCAATTAAGCTTAAGGTTAGGGTTATGGCTCAATTTGATTTAGTCTTAGGATTAGGTTTGAAAATGGTTTAGTTTTAGGGTTAGGATTGGATATATAATGAGAGTTCGGGCAGGTACTAAATTTATATCCTTGATTTAGTAATGTTATGATTGAATTGGGTTTATAATTCAATTATGTTTAGATTAGAATTCAATTTATTTTAGTATTCAAATATATTTAGTGTTAGTATTTAATTTTGTATAGTGTTGGGATTAGAGTTCAATTTAGGGTAAGATTAGAGTTAAAGTTGATTAAGGGTTATATTTAACATTCAATTTGGTTTCTCAGGAGGAGAATGTCAAAGAGGACTCTGGTAAAGAGGAGGAAGCTCAGGAAAAAGAGGACTTGAATTCTGAAGAAAATGAGCAGGAGGAGGCCATGAAGGAAAAAGAAAACATGGAAGAAGATGATGAGGAGGAAGAAGGGGGTAAAGAAGAAGAAATTGAAGATGAAGAATTTGAAGAGGAGGAGGAAGACGGTCAGGATGACCCTAGACCAGAAGAGAAAGAAGAAGAACTAACTGATAAAGAGGAAGGGAAAGGCTAGTCGAGTTATGAGGAAGACAATAGTCAAAAGGAGGCTACCTTAGGTTTCAAGATGAAAGCTACTTTTCTGGAGGAGGTTAAGAAGACCGAAGGTCACGGTATTCATCTGGATAAGTGGACTACAAAGGAAATGCAGGAAATGAAAAATCACCTTTAGGCCATGGAAGACACTACGGATACCCTGACTACTAAGCTGGAAAGGTTGGAAAAGAATTTTTTGGATAACGTAAAAAATAATTACTCGAATGAGGACATTACTACTGAAATTAATATGATGGTTGACAACAAGCTTAAAGAACTGACGAAAAAAATCAGTTACAATGGGTACATAATAAACGAGGTCCTGAAGCACAGCAATGACGGTCTCAATGCCTCTATTATGAACTTGAAAATGTTGTAGAACTATCTGGAAAAAAGTCTGCCGAAAAAAACTACCATAATAATTGATGATGATGCTAGGAACACTAGACCAGGAACAAGAACTAGGGGTTGCATCCAGAGGAAGGTCCCTAAAATTCCTAAGGAGATGAAAGATTTAAAAGAAGCCATTTAGAAGATGGAGGACCTGCAGAAGAAGGCAGAGAAGACTATAAATAATATGTGGTATGTTCTAGTTGATAGTTGGTAGCTTGCTGGTAGTTGTGCTCGTAACTGTTTCTTTTTGTTTTTGTTGTCTTGTCTCGGGTTGTTTTGGGTCTTGCTTTTGTCTTCGTTGCAAGCGTCTCTTTTTGTAAAATATGATATGTTAAATCTTTTTGTTATTTTGTAAATGGTTTCGGGTTCCATTCAAAACCTATTTTTACCTTAATAAAAAACATTCAATTTGGTTTAATTTTCAAATTGAGTTAAGGGGTATAGTTTAATATAGTTTAGGTCTATGCTTCAATTTGATTTAGTGTTAGTTTTAGGGTCAAATTTGGTTTAGTATTATGGTTAGCATTACATATAAAATTAGAGTTATGCAAAGTATTTAAACAATGACCCTAACTCAATAATGGTTCTAATTTAATTAGATTTTGTATTCAATTATGCTTGGGGTTACAACTCAATTTGGTTTGAGAATAGGGTTAAATTTTCTTATGGGTTATGGTTAAGGTTGATTTTGTTTGTATTATTGTTTAGATAGGAATAAATATTTATGAAAATTTTTGGGTTACAATGACAATTGAGGTTCAATTAGGGTTAGGGATTGATTAGGATTATGGTTATTGATTGATTATGGTTAGGGTTCATTTATTTCAAGGTTTACTAAGGCTTAATGTTAGGGTTTAAGTAGATTTAGTATTCAATTATGCTTAGGGTTACAACTCAATTTGGTTTAGGAATAGGATTAAATTTTGTTATGGGTTATGCTTAAAGTTGATTTTGTTTGTGTTGTTATTGAGTTTGGTTAAGGTTAGGGTTCAATTTGGTTTAGCATTAGAGTTTAAGTTGGATTAGTGTTCAATTGTGTTTGGGGTTATGGTTCAATTTGGTTTAGCATTAGAGTTTAAGTTTGATAAGTGTTCAATTATGTTTAGGGTTAAAATTTGGTTTAGTGTTAATGCTAGGGTTCAATTTGGTTAAGGATTTTGGTTAGGAATCACTTTAGTTTTGGCTAAGGGTTCAGTTAAATTTGTGGTCAGGGTCAAATTTAGTTTAGTGTTAGATGTGATATTAGACATAGAATTAGAGTTAGGATTAGGATAGAAATATTAACCCATAATTTTCAAGGATTAAGGCTTATTTTTGTTTAGTATTCAAAGGGGTTACATGGTTCAATTAGGTTTAGTTTTTTGTAGATAAAGATCATGTATAGAATTACATTTCATTTTGGGACTAAAAAAACTAACCCTAATTCAATAAGGGTTAGAGTTAAATTTGATTTAGTGTTACTTAAGGCCAAGGTTAGGGTTTACTTTGGTTTTGTGTAATATTTAGTATTTAATTAATTAATATTTGATAAGAATAATTGATGGAGTAGTTTTAGTGATGGAATGGGCATGAGAAGATTTTGAACCATGTGGTTCATAGAGATAGTTTTAGAGGTGCACAAAGTCTTTGTTAGGTCAGTGGAAGAGTAGATTTTACGGAGGAGTTAACCAGTATCAGCAAGAATGGGGACATCACAACTTTTTTTTCCAACAAAATTTTAGATATAGAAGATTAGACAAATAACCATAGGAAGTATTTGATATTTGTGAAGAATCTCCAACACATTCTAAAAGTTCTAGAGATGACATATATCCAATCAGATCGCTTGTCAAAGAGTTGTATGGTGATGGATAGGGGAAATTTCCATCTTATGTTTCATGGCCAAATAATGTCTCATTGCAAAACCATAAGTTCTTGGCCAAGCCAAATAATATTCCCCTTAAAAATAGAGGTATTCATATGCCATAGATAACTGGAAGAGCACCCTTCAAACCAAATAGGATTACTCAAATCTGGAGAAAGAAGGATTCAAAGCTACAAACTGAACCACACTTGGATTTGAACAAAGACACATAATAGAATAATATATCTAATAAGAATGAAAATTTTCAAGGGAATGCAAGTCATCATGAACATGATACCCATGCATCATAGGCTTAGAGGATATCCTTTCCAAATCATCGCCTTCTACCTCAAATTACCTACTTGAGACAATCAGATCTCATTGGTAAGTTTTGGATCCCTCCTAGTATTACATAGTTATCTTCCTGGGAAAAAGAGAAATGGAAAGGACTAAAAGATTTATTTTTTTTATTGATAATGGATCTTTTTTTTTATTGCCCTATTTTATACAAAAGAGGACAGAGATGTAGTCCATAAATTTAAAAGGTGATTTTGCAAGGGATCAAGTTTATTTACTATTCCTTAGATACCTAATTTTAGGGTAGAGTCAGTAGCTTGTAATTTTATGCCCTTTTGGATATATTTTCCTAGCTTGCCATTGGAGTACCGAGATCCTAAACTTATAGAGATATTTGCTAATAAATTTGGTATTTTTATCAAGCACAATCTTATTCCATATGAGCACACCCACCTTCTAGTTAGGGTGTGTCTATTTTTTAATCTCACCAAACCCTTTCCTAATGCTCTTTTGATTCATTAAAAGTTTGGTGTATGGAAACAAGAAGTCATTATACAAGATGTGCAAACTATTGAGAAGCATTACAATTTTTCGGGTCACTTTAACTCTCAATGTCCAGGTTCTAAAGTTCCTTTTTTTAAAGTTTGTGATGACCACACATTAGACCCTCTCCAATGCTCCTTCTTTATATATCTACAAAATTCATAGTTCAGGTCTATGTAATCTAAAGATAACTATCATTCTAAAGCTACGTCCCAAAGCAATCCGCTCTCTTCATTTGTAAAGGATCACAACACTTGATTATCAAAATCTTATAAGACATCGAAGCTTATGGCCAAATTTGCTCACTTTGACAATACTTGTATTCAAAAGCAATAATAGTTATTTCCAATGGGCATTATTTTGAATATCTGCAATACTTTAAGGGCATGCAATCAAGCCAAAGTTTTCTTTCTTGAAGGACAATCTCCAAACAAAGGCACTTCATGTCATAATTTCTTGCAAAAAGGTTCTGCAAAGGCTCTAAACTTTTACTATCACTCCACCCATTTGGTTATGAATGATTTAGTTCAAAAATTGATCTTTCAAAAGCAACCCTTAGACATCATTAGCAACAAGCTCTTTGTTCAAGTGCCCTTACTTGAAGAGCCCAACTATGAGGATTCTCCTATTGATCTTCAAGGTAAACACCACTCTTCACCTAATATTGAATTGATGGTGCATGATTTATTAATTTCAGTGGCTTTAAACTTATTTGATAAAATAGTATAGGAGGAAGAATTTTATGAATATAGCAATAATAATCTCTCTTCAGGTTCTTACTTCCTCTATCTAAGGAGTGGTCTAATGAGGACTTAATGCAGAGGGACAATGAGAACTCATTGATTGATACTGAGTGTGCTATTCAAGACCCACAGTTAGAGGGTTCTCATTAGAAAGGACATAACACTTCACAAATTTATGAAATACAATAGGTCATCCACTCAGAAGATTATGAAAATTCTCCCCAAGTCTCTTCACAAATATTTCAGGAGCCCCATACTGAGGAAAATGGATTCATAGATTTTTTATTTCTCACAAACCCTTTCTTTATCACAATCTCCCTCTTAAAAAAAACCAATTATTAAAACCCCTAATTCAAGACGAAGAAAACCAAAAGCTAGTAAGATAAAAGAATAAATTGTAGCAAGCATTCAATCTACTCGTGATCATAAATTTGCACCTTCTAAAAGACCGAGGAGAACTTACTGTTCTCCTCAAGTACAATGAAGATAATACCATGGAATGTCAAATGCATAAATGCCTCTGACAAAAGACAAAGAATCAAGCAACAACTTGATTCTTTGCGAGCTGACATCATCTTTTTGCAAGAAACTAAACATCACAAGAATTCCTTCTATAAACAATTCAAAAATGGTCTATCCGAGAATATGTTTATGTACCTTCTACAAGAGCATCTGGGGGTCTAATTACCTTATGGAACCCTCAGACAATGAAAGTTTAGACGATGAAACAAGGACACAATTGGAAAATGTTGAAAGTTCAGAACTTTGATCTTTGGTTTAATCTAATAAATGTTTATAGTTTGATAGCTACTCAAGAGAAGGCAAAACTTTGGGTTACTCTCACTTCTCTTATCCAACAACATGTTGATCCGAACTTCATTTTAGGGGCATACTTTAATGCAATAACATCTTTAGCAGAAAAGAAAGGTGGAATCTTCCCACCTATAAAAACCATTGAGGACTTCAAGTCTTTCATTAATGATAATGCTTTATTATACATTGTGCCTTAGAATGGCCTTTTTACATGGACTAATAAAAGAGGCAATTTTCTTCAGATTGCAGAAAGACTGGACATATTCCTCATACCCCATTGGTGGAAGATTCAATCTTTTATCTTGCAGTCTACCTTTTTCAGGATTTGATCATTATTATATTTCACTGAACATTAGTAGATCTGATTCAGCTCTAGTGTATAAGCCATTCTTCAAGTTTGAAAGAATGTGGTTTCATCATCCACATTTTCTCCCCCTTTTAAGGCAATGGTGGGTGAGTGCTCCTTTCTGCAAAGGTACTAAAATGTTTCAATTTTATATGAAAATATAGCATGTCAAATAAAAAATAAAAAAATGGAATAAAGAGGTCTTTAAAAACATTTTCATTAAAAAAGCTAATGTTGAAAAGGAATTGAAATTAATTAATGAATTCATCATTTCTAATGGTTTAGATCAAAACACATTTGAAAAACATAAATAACTTCAGTTATACTGGGAAGAATTATGTAAGAGAGAAGAGATTTATTAGAGACAAAAGTCTTGTGAGTTGTGATTAAAAGGAGACAAAAATACAAAATATTTTCATCATTCGGCTAAAATTAAAAGGGCAATAACTTTAGTTTTATCTATCAATGATTCCATCTCTGGTAAAAAAATTACTAGTGCTCAAGCAATTCAGGAAGAGGGAGTCTATTTTTTTAAGAATCTCTTGGCCCCCCTTCTTCTCCCCCTCTGAATGATTCTCATGAAAAGGAACTCCTTGATTCCATTCCACATATTATTATTCCTCAAGATAATTAGTCCCTTATGAAACCTTCACTTTGGAGGAGATTCAAAAAGTAATTTTTTCTCTTGCCCCAGACAAGGCACCTAGTCTTGGTGGATTTACTGCACTTTTCTTTCAAAAATATTGGGATGTCATTAATTTTGATCATTTTCTAGCCCTAGAAGAGTGCTTCAATGCTAAAAAAATTTAATGTTACCAACATTGTAATTATTCCAAATATCAAAGAGACTAAGAGTTTTGCAAATTTTAGACCTATTTCCATTTGTAATACGATTTACAAGATCTTCACAAAAGCCATTTATTTGAGACTACAACTATTGGCTCCAAAAATTGTCTCTTCAGAGTAGGGGGTTGTGTCCTAGGAAGGGAAATCATAGAAGGAGTTTTAGTAGCTCGTGAAGTTCTTCATTCAATCAACATGTGCCAGATTCCAATATTCACAGTCAAATTGGATATAATAAAAGCCTACAATAGGGTTAACTGGGCCTTCTTATTAAAAGTACTCTACAAATTTGGATTCGCATAGAAATGGTGTAAATGGATCAAAGCATGTATATCAAGTGTTTTTTTCTCAGTTCTACTTAATGGTACTCCTTCAGTTTTCTTTGCTGCCACTCAAGGGGTAAGACAAGGAGATCCTCTATCTCCTTTTCTATTTATAATTATGGATGAAGCCTTTCGTAGAATAATCATGACACAAAAAGAAAGGGGTTTGTGGCTGGGATGCATATTCCAAGTACTTCTATTTCAATCACTCATACATTATTTCCTGATGACACCCTTTTCTTTGGGGGTTCATTTGTTTAGGAGGCTGACATATTAAAAGAATCTTCCATGTATATACCTCAGTGTCAGGGAAAATGATAAATGCTCAGAAGTCTAAGATATATATCTTTAATACAAATACTATGATTTCAAAGAAAATTGTCAATATCCTAGGATTCTCTTTAGAATAACTCCCTATCTACTTGGGTATTCCATTCTTTATGGGGTCCAACAAGTCCATATATTGGAAAAATGTCATTGATAGAATAAAATCCCAAGTATCATCATGGAAGGCAAGATGGTTTCCATTATCAGGTTAGATTATTCTTGTTAAAATTATTCTTGCTACCATTCCCAATTACCACATATTTGTTTTACAAGCTCCTAAATTAGTGATTTCACAAATATAGAAACTCATCATAGATTTATTTTGGAAAGGGAATTTATCAAAATAAAATAAGATACATCTGATCTCTTTTAGCAATATGATTCTTAACAAATCCTTTAGAGGTGTGGGGCTGCAAGATCTTTCCAAAAGAAATACAACATTTGGTGGAAAACTAATATGGAAAATGTATACTAAGCTAGAGGAAACATGGTGTCAAATTATGTAACAAATCATGTGAGAATCTTTACTATTTTAGATCCACATGTTGGTTCCGCCATTTCAATTTTACGGTTTCATTCAGAGAAGTTGTGATGAAATAGATCTCGTGGTAGGTACATACCGGAGAAGAAATTTATTTTTGGAATTATTCATGTAATGGTTTTCCTCCTCTAAATCAAATTTCAGTATTAACAGATGCAATTCCTAGTATCATTAGCATTTGGGGTTCAAGGTTGGTTGATTATGTTTGTGGAGTTGAAATCTTTTCAAAGAAAGTCATATGGAAGGATCCAACTATTCTTCCTATCGGTCCTAATCAAATAGAATGTTTCCAATCTATTTTTTCTAACAGGGTGGTATATTTGTCAAATGGTAAAGATACATTTTTATGGGCTCCTTCAAAAGATGACAATTATTCAATCAAGGGTATGAAGTAGTTATACAAATGGTTAATCAAAGACAATCCCACATAGTGTACTCTTTTTGCTGGAACAGTTTAGTCTTGCCTTAAGTAGGGTGCTTCACATGGTTAGCTCTTCAGAAGAAGATTTTAACAAGTGACATGTTAGCTAAGTTGCAAATTTCTCCACCATTCCATTGTGTGTTATGTATGAAGAATATGAAATTGTTGATCATCTTATCTTGTAATGCTCATTTGCTCAACAATGTTGGTCATTCATTTTGGACAAGTTGAGCCTATCATTACCACTTCCTAATTCAGTTTGGGACTTGTTCCAATCTTGGCCTACACTCTTCTCCTCATCACTATTTTCTTGCATTTGGAATATCATTCCTTCTACAGTCCTATGGTCAATTTGGTGGGAGCGAAATAAGTGCATTTTAAAAAAGCTCACCTCTCCAATTCAGAGTATTTTAAACATTATTGTAAATTCCACATCTGAAATGGTCAATGTACATGTATAGAATCACTATAATCCCAGTTCAATGTTTACTTCTTGGGATGGGAAAATTTTAAATTTTTTGGAAATTGATTTATATTCCTCTTCCATCTTTCCTTCCTAGACAAAGGCAACAACAAAAAGATAGATCTACTATTAAATGACAACCCCCATTGCCACCCTTTGTCAAGATTAACTTTGATGGATCATCATGTGGCAATCCAAGAAAATCTGATTTTGGTATTTGTATCAGAGATCATTGGGGAGTTTTAAAAGCTTTTAAATCATATTCACTCCCCCCAAACACTAACAATATTGCAGAAGCCCATGCTCTACTAGCTAGTTTATCAATGGCCAAAAAACTGGGTCTTTCAAATATTCACATAGAGGGAGACTCAGCTATAATTATAAATTCTTGTAGAAGCAAGACAGTGACAAATTGGCAGATCAAATACATATTAGAAAAACTTTGATCCTTATTGGATTCGTTCAATAATTTCCTCATATCACATGTTTATAGAGAAGGGGATAAGTTGGTGGATTATTTAGCAAACTTGGGTTGTGATGAAATTGAGCTAGACTCAACTTAAAAAGATTGCATCATGGATACTTTTCCACAATTTGCAGAGATCATTCAAAATTAAATGATCTTGGATGCAAATATGACATCAATATGTGCAATGGGATAAAGATGGTAGTTTATCATTGTTAATAACAATATTTTATTGGGCTTATCACATGTGTAAAATTCACATCGACATTACTCCATTCGTAGAGACAAATGTAAATTTAATCATTTTGTGATATGTTTGGTGGAAGGTGTATTTATTCTTTGTAATGGAGAACTTAATTATTGTCGTTTCGTCATGTGATAATTAGATATAAATCAATCATGGGTTTAAGTGATTAGTCCTTTCACACACTCAGACAGGGGAGTGATAGTATGTTTTGTATATTTGAAGCATGCGAAAGGAGTATATTTTTTTTATCCATCTACTACATTGATTATCATATTCCTGATGATTTTGTGAGCTATTAACTATTCTATTAACTTCCAAAGGTTTCTATCGTCTGTCTATAATCTATCATGTAGAGGAGAATATGTATCAGGGCTCTTCGTTGGTGGAAGGAGATATTGCCTATTTTTCTTCATGCTCTACTTGCAGGTCTCTTCATATGGATTGTCTTCCAAAAAACTTCAGAATTCTAATTCAAATTGAAGATTGGAAAAATCCATTTACAGAGCACGTCAATGATGACTGTCTGGGTCAAGTGTTTCATATTCAACATGTTCACATTCATCGAGCGATAAGGAAGATTATTGGTGATGAAATCTTATCACCTCAAGAAAAAAGGTTAGTTTTCCCATCGCAGTTGATCTCAGTCTTTTTCTCCAATACCTTGGATTTACTTCAGTCCCTCTTGTTGTTAGGAATAATTGTGCAGAGAATTGTTATAAGTGATTATTTGGGTGGAAATAAATTACTCTGTGTTGTGCAAAATTATGATTTATGGACTGGTCAAGCTTTTATTGGGGGTCTTTTTCCTTGTCATCTTCTCCTTCACAAGCATGAATACATGGTGGTTTATGACAACATTAAGCGTTCTCTAGAGCGATAAAATTTTAGGCAATGTCAGGATTGCATTCCAAAATTGTGGAAGAATCTTTGGTAATGGTCTTGTTTATCGTATTCAACACAAATTTTATGCTCTTCTTCAAATTTTAGATCAGGAAAATCTAATGATAGGGGATGCACCTTTGCATGTGGTATCAGTTCAGTCTCAATCTCAAAGCCCTCTTCCATATTTAAATGTTGTGGTCACTCACATTACTGTTGAGGCTGGAGTGTATGTTATTCCTAATGTTGCAATGGCACAGTTCGATCATCATGGGGGTCAATGTCTTCAACCAGGTTTGGACAATGACTCTATTATCGATATGGAGGAATAAATTTTTTGAATCTGAGCTATCCAAGGCTTTTTTCTTCACTTGATACACCATTTTAGGGTTCCTTGATTATAGACAAAGATTCCAGCTGTAGTTTTGAAGATTTATGAAGATAAACTTTATACTGAAGGCACTTCAAGTCCTATTTTGTGATTTATTATGAAGGATAGCAAGGGATATCAAATGAAGAATTGGGTATTTTGTTTTTTCTTCATCCAACTCTATTTCCATCTAGAGAAATCAATATAAACAATCAGAAAGAAAAAATGAAATATATGAGCTTCTAATTGTAGAGTCTTTCTTTAGGTGTAGTGCCTATAGCTCTAAATATTGGTTTGATTAGTAGTGCCTTTTATGTACATGTATTTCTGAGCAAGGAATGGAGGTTTTCTTGCTAGTTCTTTTTGAGAAGGTGAAGATGAGAAATGGTGCAGTATTGGTTGCAGTTGACCTATTTGGTGATGAGCATGAAAAAAATAGGAATGGAAAAATATTGAGTGTGAGTGGAAATCAGAAATATAGAGTGTGAGTAGAAATCAGAAATAGAAATTAGTTAGAGCTGTAGACTATATGTGATTCATTGTTTTAAAAAAACCATTATGGCATGCAAAGAAGATATCCTGATCCTCAAGGAGATGTGATTAATAGTTTCTTTAATTATTTCAAAGATGGAAGAATACCTTTCCCACATCAACACCGAAGAGGATTAATAGTTTCCTTAATTATTCGATGGCATTGCATAAGTTATTGTATATTATTTATTTAATAAATTTTATTGTTTAGAAATTGAAAACTAATGGTGATGATTTAACCCACTAGCACAATTCATAGATTTTTTTTAAAGAGTTTCATGGATTTCTTAGCTGCATAATGAGACTCTAGAGCCTCTCAATTGACAAAGATTATATGCAAAAAGCTGAACTCATTTGTAAAGTATTTAACATATATATTAAATTTGAAGTTTATTTGAAGTTTTTTTAAATTTATAAATTAACATAATTCAAATTGATTAATATAATAAAAAAAAATTATTGACAATAGGTTGGAGTCAAGATCAACATGACCTCTCAGATGAGAGGCTCACAACTTATCATTGCGTTGTACAATGTTCCCTGTAATAATTTTATTTATTAATAAATAAGATTTATTAACTTTATATTTATTTATAGTTAACATAAATGAAAAGTGGAAAGAAAAATAAAATAGTGGATATGTCATGTCTATTTTGAATAAACAAGATCTTAATCTATATTCTATTAAAAGTGTATTGATTGAGATTTCTAATAAAAAGATATATTTATATTTATATATTTTATCTTAATATCTTTTATATTTCTTATTTGTTAATTTAGATTTTTTATAAATTGATATAAAAAATTTAAATATATATTGATTAATACATTGAGATTTATATATTGTTTATTTTTCCTAAGCATTTAAAAATCTAATCTATATACTTGATAAATGGATATCTTATATGTTTCTTCTCGAACTACCAATCTCACTTAACCTTAACTCTAAATACATATCCTAACAACATTGGCAAGAATTTGATGCTTTGCATCTCTTGTTTCTTTTTGGGTTTACTAATTCTCCACTACTAGGTCAAGTTAGAAGAAAATTAAATCCTTATACAGTTTTTATATAAATATAGCTAGCATTTGGATCAAAAGGTTGCTTATAATAAAATATTAGTTAAATATAATATGACGAGGATTGATGCCTCTAATTTTTTTAGTTGTTGTTTCTTGTTGATAGATTCTTCTTTGTAGTCAATGTTTACGTTGACCTTTTAAAGATGGCACTATCATGAATTAAAGGTGATTTCTACCAAAAAAAAATAAAAATTGAGAGATGTGGACGGAGAGGGGTGGGGTGGTCAAGATAGTGAGGGAGAGGAGAGATAGAGATAGAGATAGATGGTGAGATAAGTTTATGGAGAGAGAGGGGGAATAAAATGAAGTTAGAGAAAGATATAAATAGATAGAGAGGTGAGAGAGAACATACAAGAGATAGAGTGAATGAGTGAGAGAGAGAGAGAGAGAGAGAGAGAGAGATGAATATATGTTTAAACTGGAACTTGCACCAAAAAGAATTCTTGTGTTGATAGTGAGATATATTGTGTAATAAATGGGAGGTCAAAAGAATCACAACAATAGATGATATTTGTGTAATAGTGTAGCCAAAGAAGTAGGACTAAATTGATTAATTCTTGTATATTTTCTTCGATGGTCACATTGCACCAATATGTCCATCTATAAAATGTAATTTTAAGTATGCTATCTGAGAAATTTTGTTTGTCAAGCATGATTGTCCAACCATAGTGATATGAGTTATTTGTGAGATCTAAGACTGCCAACTCCTAACATGATATATTAGAGTTCATAAATGCTTGTAAATCTTCATTTTGGGCAAATTGAGTTAGATAGCATCTTGCATATAGACAAATAATTGAATTAGGATAGTATCATTATAAGAAATAGTTTTGACTACTAATAACAAAGATAGATAAAAATTAAAATTTAGTTATCTTCTATGTTGAGGCTTTGTGATGAATGCAATTATCTTTAAAACCTAGAATATAAGAACCAAAATAATTAGATGCCTAAATAGGTGTAAAATTTTGGAAGAAAATGTGTACTTTGAGTAAATTGGGAAAATAAAAATTATATAAAAGATTATTTTGAGAGATTTCAAGTGTTAATTTTAAATCTCTAACTTTAAGCCATGTGCTAATTATCAAAGAGAGAGAGAGAGAGAGAGAGAGCTCAACTATAAATATTTAAAATGTTAATTTTAGATAGTCTTGGACAATATAATTTCCAAGTATTTTATTTATAAGTTTGCAAAATATGTTTTTCACAATATATGAATGCAATCACCTCAATAATTTGTATTCTTCAATCTCAATATTGTCTCCTTGTAGATGATCTCATCATGACTTGGAGTAAAAAAATTTATATGTTTTTGGAATTTGATGGAAAAAAATGCTCACGCTATCAATTCCAAAAACATATGCAAATATCTTATGGATTGTGGAAATCTACTCACTCGTATTGGAGTTTCTACAAAAGAAAAGTTTTTAAAATTGGAATTGATGCTCTGAGAATAGTTGGGAGAAGTATGAAAGAGAGAGGACTAGAAGTTGCATACATTATTTCTTTAGAGAGACAATTATTGTGATTAATCTTCCTCTTTCTTCCTTATAATTGTGTATGCATTATTTTCAATTTTAGAGTATCATTCAAATGAGAGCACATGACAAATGCAAAGGTTTTTTAATGACTTTACTTTGGATATGGCTAAAAAATGTTAATCCTTCCCTTTCTAATTTTCTAATGGCAATTTTTGCTTTCTGTAGTGTGAGACCTTGGTTTTTTTGTATGGTAATAGTCCATGCCATTGTGAGTGGTATCTACCTATAATTTTTGAATGATGCAACTACCAACAATATAATTTTTGGATTATATTGATTCAATAGTGGCCTATTATAATTATAACCCCTTACTACAATATACACTAGAACATTTGGTGGTTTGGAGCTAGGATTGTAAATGGTATCAATAACTTTTCCAAGAGCTCCACTTACACCTACTTGTGTCCATACGTTGGTTTTGAGCATGATGTGTTAGCCTTTGCATAGTTGTACTTATTTCTCAAGTTGTTCATCATTAGTTTTGTTATTCATTTTGTTCCTAGTGTGTGTTTTGTTACTTATTGCGATTAGAAGGTTCAACAATTTTAACATTCTTCTTTTGTGCAATTTTACTAAATCATTTGTCTAGAAACATGTGCATTGAGTTGTCAAATTATTCCTTCTCACTTGATGTAAGTTTTTTTTGTGTGTGTGCCATTAGAATTCGTCAATCTTCTCATGTCATTGTTCCATTATGTATGTCTTGCAGTGTTTGAAAACATTATGCATGTTCTAGAGTTTCACCTTGTTGATGGAACATCATTTGGAAGGTGACAAGTGTTGTAAATTTGGCCCATAATACTCTAGTAATTAATTGTGATAAGTAGATACATTTGTCCATTACAGGTACCAGTAGTTGTGCAAGGTCATTGATCATATCATAGAGACTCTGCCAAAGTACATGCATCAGCTATGAGGAAAGGCCTCACATAGTCTATCATATATTTTTAGTAGTAGTTTTGGTCCTATGAAACTCATCTCACCAATGAGCATGTACCTTATGAGTTTCATCTCTTCTTGGAATGTTATCAATGTTTGTCCTTGCATCGGTTGTATTTCTTTGATAAGAATCTCAAGTGTTGAATGCATTATTGATGTGTTTATGTTAAATGTAGTAACTCTTGTAGAAGTGGTTGGCCTGCTTGTTGTGGTGTCATAATTTTGAGAGCATTCCTTAAACAAGTGATTACGTAGGACTTCCTTGTTCTTGTTGTTTATTGAATGATTATGTATAGTAGTTTCCCTTAGTGAATTTTGTTTTGGTTTGTAATTATTGTGACTGCTAGTTTTTGTTTTAGTGACAATTATAGTTCGTGGCATTTTTATCTAATTTTTGTTATCAAATCAATCAAGTAGAGTTGGTTATGTGTTTAGAACTAAAAGCTAAGGTATACATTTGGTTTCAGATTAAGTAAATGATTATTGGGTGTAGAATACTAATAAATAATATCATATCATGTTTGTGCAAATGTATTATAAAAAAAAACTATAAAATTATTTGCATCAAAAGTCATTTTATTCATCAAAGCAAAGTACATATCCCACACAAGCCATGAGAGTAATTGAAAAGGTGCATTAAAAAAGTAAACATAAGCATGAAAAGATGAAATGAAAATAAGGAAATGTGACCTATCATTTCCTAGAATGATGAATCTCAAAGCTATTGGCAACAACCCCAGTTTCATCTTCAGCTTCATCTCTAGTTACTTCTCCATCCAAAGAAGTTTGCAAGGAGAGTTAAAAAAAATTGTTAGAGCTTAGGGTCACAATTATTTAATCACATTTCATCAATACATGCTTAGTTCACTCACATAATACATCAAATCATATTGAAGAAGGCAAAAAAGAGCAAATCATAACTTCATATTTTGTCTAATGAGTTTGTTTAATGTGCAGGGTCAAGTGTGATTGCTCATCATTGAAATATTTTAAGTTGATATTACAATAAACAACATGTGGGATAAAATAGTCTCCCACCAGGGTTGAACACAACACATTGTTATTGGATGATGCAGTCATCCTACCATGGTTAACAAAATTCCAAAATAAGAAAAGAGTAATAATAAACAATACATTTTCATATATTTAGGAAAAAAGTCTAGTGCTAGTAAATAATGCAATAAATATTTGGTAAGGATCAACAACAAAGCACTAAAGCACTAAATAGATGTATCATTGCAATAGTAGTTTTCTTCAGCCAAAAATATAGCATAACATTTAGTGATCAATAATGTTTAAAATAGGTCCATTTCTATGAAGTTATAGTGAATACCAAAACAAATATGTTATGCTTTTACAAAATGAAAATAGTAGTGCTCAATTCATGTCATACAAGGACAAATATTAAGACATGGGTATATGTCTATATTAAGTTACAAATAAAAGCAATACATAGAAGGTTTAGACACAATATTTTTGATTAAGGTAAAATCAGGTTTTACATGGACTCGAAACCAGAGTTTAAAACAACATAAGATAGAGCATTAACGCAAAACAAAAAGGAACCCCTGCTGAAAAACCACAGCAGTGAACAAAAGATGAACAGTTCAAAAGATAAAACAAGAGATGAAACCTATAGCAAAATATCTACCAGCTAGAACATGCTAATAATCTTTAATCATTTCCTCTGCCTTCTTCTAGAGATCTTCCATCCTCTGGATGGTTTCTTGCAGTTCCTTCAGCTCTGTAGGTTTTTCTGGAACCTTTCTCT
The DNA here is from genome assembly GCA_027943335.1 of Chamaecyparis obtusa. Classification (NCBI taxonomy): domain Eukaryota; kingdom Viridiplantae; phylum Streptophyta; class Pinopsida; order Cupressales; family Cupressaceae; genus Chamaecyparis; species Chamaecyparis obtusa. The sequence continues at coordinate 883,940 of BSBK01008888.1, read as the reverse complement.
GAATCTGACCTCTAGTTCTCGTCCCTAGCCCTGTATTTCTAGTTTCCTCTTCAATAGTTATTGTGGTTCTTTCCAGCATGTTTCTTTCCAGATGATTATGTAGCATTTTCAGGTTCATTACTATCACCTTCAAACCTTCATTTCTATGATTCAGGACACCTCTTATCATGTTGTCATGGTAATTAATTTTAGTCTCTAAATTTTTCATCTTTTCTTTAACTTTCTTTTTCAACTCAGCAGTACCATCCTCTATAGACTTTTTATTTTTAACCTTATCCAAAAGCTCATTTTCCATTCTTCCCATCTTATTCTTCATGTTATTCATAGTTTTTTCCATATCCTGAATATGGATCTCCATTTTATGCATTTCCTTCTTCCAGTCCCTATTCTCCTCCTGGTTCTCCTCTATGTTCTTCTCCTCCTCGAGCATATAGTTATCCTTTTGAAGGGTACCAGAATCCTCTTTGATATTGGCTTTCTCCATTCTCATCCTTTCCATGCTCCCCTCTAGTAGAGTTCTCCTCTCCGGTGTCACTAGTAGAAGGAAAGCAGCCAGTCTCATTTCCTTCATTATCTTGGCCACTTGTAAAACCCGCCAAAGAAACATTGTCCACTTTATTAACCTCCTCTCTGGATTTACCTTCCCCCATCTCAGGCCTGACTTCATTTGTTTTATTCTCCAGAGGATCGTTCTGATAAGAAATGACCTCCTCCACAGTGTGAGTTCCAACCTCTTCTTTCTTAGCACCCTCCATAATAACAGGGGTATATCTTGATTTTTCTTCCAAGGAGTCACCATGGGTTCCTTCTTCTTCCTCTTCTGCTTCCTCCTTGTCTTCTCCTTCATCATTGTTGGTCTCCTCCTTGTCTTCATTCCCCTCCTCTAGCCACTCATTCATTGCCAATAATACAATGTTATGTAATGTAAATACAATAATTACCATTACATGAAATAGTGACTTCAAAGCTTCAAATAATAATGCCAATAACATGTAGAATTTTAGATGTCAAGTGAGAATAGTTACTACAAATACTCAACATCAACATAGAAGTGACAACCATTCTAATCAAAAGGATATGATAAAGAGCAGAGTATTAGTGCCATGAAGATACATTTTGCAGCTATAGAGAGATCTAATTGTGATACAATCATGGGGACAAATACTTTGATATTATGCTCTAGTCAAGATCAAATGAGGTTTCAAGACAATAGCTTAAAATAAAACAATAGTATTTTCATGTTTCACCATGGTTCTCTATTATTATATTGGATCCTTAACATAATTTTAAACACAAAATCAATATTTCATTGTTTCAATAAAGATTGAATCCATTTCAAAAAGATCTATTCATTAGAGGAATTTATGATACAAAATTAAGATAAAAGTCATTGTTATGAATTTAATAGTGATAAATATATAGAAACAAAGTCAAAGGAATTGAGAAATAAAAATGGAAAGAGAAACTCAAAGAGCGTGGACAACAAGTTTGTTTAAGTAATAAACAGCGAGGAGCTAAAATTAGGGACATCAAGGATCTTAAGGCATGAAAGAACAAAGAATTAGCAGGCGATACTATTGTTGTTGTAGTTGGTTCACATGAAGTAAAATAGTGATTATCCATGTTAATTGTGAATGAACAAAATAAAGATATCACAATAAGATCAATGCCATCTTGCCAAATTAGTAGAATCTAATGAGCTCAATGAATGAGAATGGTGGCATGGTAGGAAGGAGGAATGATCACTGTCATACACATAGAACAAAAGATACATTCACCCATTCTAATCTTTGTGTATTCATTATTCTCATGAATTATTTTAGAAATAGTGTCAAAATGTTGAAGCACTACTACCACAGTGATAGTGAGAAAATGTCAAGGACGACAATGATAAATAATATCTACAAGATGTAATATTCCAATCAATGGAGAATTTATCACTATGAAATTGAAAATAAAGATATACATGCTAGATACATTGAAAGAAGAAATGGTAGTAATAGAGTCATGACAACCTAGTAGTAGTAAAAAAAATAATCAATATGTGATGGGATAACAGACATAAACAAACCAAAAAACTGCTAACTTTTTATATCAGAGATGTGATCCTAGGTATATCATGTGTGAGCAAAAATTTCATTACCAAGGACAATAAAAAAACAATGATGTCAAAGAAGGTGTTTATTACAATTTCTTGTTCATTTTAAAGAGATAAAAGAGTGATGTTCTAGCAAAATCATGCAATAATATAAATATCAAGTTGTTACAATGTTAAAACCCATGTTTTCTCCAAATAGCAGTGATATTACATTGAAAAGATCTAGATTTTAAAAAAAAACTTTGGCCATGGCAGTTATGTAGGAGAGGAGTAATATATGTGACTAAAAAACACAAGAAATATTTCAAATCTTTCAAGAATAAACCCTCGAAGATATTGCAAAGGAACTTTGAGTTTTTTGCATCTCCTCAAATACACATATCAAGGATACAAACAAGATTATACAAAGCTTGAGCTTGCGATTTGTATTTACAAATCAGTGAGAGGAACAATAACTTACCAAATTCAATTAGTTATGAGGTAAAAATATCAATGAAAACTACAAACCCTAAATATTTGGTCATGGTAGAGCTAAGTAATATGTTTGTACCTTCAAGAGTTCATAAACCCTCGCTGAACAAAAGATATCACATGGTCACAAAGATGGTGGCCAACAAGATTGCAAGGAAAAATTAGAGTAAAAATCAACATCATTTTAGAATACACAGAGTATCGGGAAAACCCTCAACATTTCTAGTAAACTCCAAATACACAGAAACATGACTGAGAATACATATATGCAAAAGGAAAATTGTGGCTAAAAGTGTTGGAGAAGGAAACTAAGGTTTTCAAAAAAATAAATGTAAGCCACAACTTCCTTATTATTTTGACAGATCTTGATGAAAGTGTTTTTTTTTCCTACAAGTTAATGAAGAAAGTCCTTACCTATAAAACCATGATGTGCATAGAGAATATTTATAAATGAAGCCTCAAATATGTATCAAATCCTTTAGAAATCCCTAATGGTTCCAAGGGCATCAACAGATTGCAAAATGAAATTCAAAGTGAGCTATGATGGCTACAGGTTGTGTTGGAAAAATGGTCAGCACTCCCCTCAGGATTAATCATAAGGGACTAACCACCTCCTATAGATTCTATAATTCTATTGGTTATATTAGGAATCGATAGGTTGATCCTTTGGTGCAATGGAAATCACACTTGTAACAATTGATATCAAAGCTTGGTCATAGGTTCGAACCCCCTTAGGTAACACTGAGGGGGAGATTGTTGGCAAAATGGTCAACACTCCCCTCGAGATTCATGATAAGGAACTAACTGCCTCATGTGGATTCTATAAGTCTAGTGGTTGTATCAGGCATTGACATGTCGATCATTTGGTGCAACGATAATCACTCTTGTAACAGGTAGAGTTAGTGTTCTTTTACCCTAGGTCATCCATTTAAAAAGAAGGCTTTTTTGCCTTTATCTTTTCATGTTTTACTTAAACTAATACTCCATGGTATTAGGTTTTCTTGATGTTTTTATTTCTATATAGTATTTTATTGTAACGTATTTGTTAGGTGATGATCTTATAAATCACTTAACAAATATTGTTTTTTCCATGCAAAAATAGTACCTCATATATCATAAATTAAAACAAAATATGAAAAAATAAAATGATTTATTAAAGTGTAGATTATTTTAACACTTTAATAAATGATTTTATTATTTACATTTTGTTTAATTTAGGGATCATGTTTCATTTTGCATAAGATTAAAGGTAAAATATTATTTAAAGGTAATGTTCTTATAAATAGCTTTAATTATTATTATTTTTAATGCAAATAAAATGGGACATAACTTTAAGCTCAAGATATAACTGAAGGTTTAAGTGATTTAGATATATTACAGAGAGAAAGTGAAGGAGTTTTGGAGAATACATGAATAGCTAGGGCTTTTATTTGAGGACCCGCATGGGTCAGTTATGAGTTGAGATGAGTTTTGAAATATTTAATTGCCTCTTTCTTCTAGTTCCACCTCCTTTTTGTGGCTTTTTTATTCATATCTGACCCAAGGAGGATATTTTGAGAATTTGAAGGAGGAAAGGAGTGAAGTTGGAGCTTCAGTTAGAGTTTAGTTCGAGTGGAGTTCTTTCTTGCAGTTATTTTAGAGTTTATGCAAAGACTTCCTATAAGGTTTCTAATTTGTGTTCTTAGAGAGAGTTCATTCTTTTTTCCATATTTTTACTTCTGTACTATAAGCATATATTATATTGAGCACATGCATATTGTAGTAGAGATTTTCCTGGTGATTCAATAGTAGAGATTGCTTTCCTTCTCAATTTTCTAGTTTTGAGTATTGTTGTAGATGATTTGAAATTGTTGTTGTGTTATATCTTCATTTTTTATCAATTTCCTTCAATATTAAATATGGAAAGTAGGGTGCTAAGGTGCAAGTTTGAGATTGTTTTTTAGCTTTTTTAATGTATTAAGATTGTAAAAACATTCCAGTTTTCCTATTTTTATCATCATTAAATCAGGGCCTCTCATAAGAATCTTTTATGCAAGCATATTTAGTTGAGTTATGAGGTAGAAGGGTTCTTTATTGGGTTATTATGTGAGTTTTCCAGTTGCATTCAAGTTATCCATTCAGTGTATCACCTTTTAGTATTAGGATATATTTCTTTTCAAGTTTTCCTTGTATCTCTTTTCTTGGTGAATCATTTAGTTTTAGGATATAAAAAGGGAAGTCGACCCATAACTCAAAGGTTCAGCTACATAATGAGCAACTCATAGGCTCACAGTTTCTCCCATGTTATACAGGATTGTTGAGTATGACACTTAAGTATTTGGGTGCAAATCCTCAAGACAACAAACATCAAATATAATTGGAACTTTTTCATCTTGTTCACATGTCTTTTTCATGTTTATGAATCACTTATTAGTTTTGTGTAAATCTTGTGGTATTGCAAGTTGATCTCATTTGTTATTGTCATCTGTAAAGCATTTTGAATTCATCTAGGTTGATATTTGTTTGTAAGATCCATTTATTGAAAATAGTTCACATTAATTCATTTATATTGTGTCCCTCGTGTTCATCTCATTATAGTTGTCTTCTTCTTCGTAAGTGCTTGCTTCTATTTTGGTGGTGCACTTGATGTGCCACACATATATTTGGTTGCATTCATTTGCTCTAGTTTGTGATTGTTATATCTTGTATAATTCCTATTTCAATTTAGATGTTTTAGAAATATTTGTATAAGAGTAACTTGCTCCAATAACTTTTTTTTAAGTGTTACAAGTCTTCCTTGGGGATGTTATAGAACTTTGGGTAAATATTGACAGTGGCTTTTACATTTCTCTCTTTCCATTTAGACCATTTTCAACTTGCAACAAAAGAGAAAATCATCATAGATTTGAGGAGGGGTATATTTTCTTGTGCTCTTATATCTTGATATGCTATGTTTTTTGGCTCGCAGGTATTCTTATTAACATAGGACTACACACCACATATTTTATCTCCACTTTCAATGCATATTTGGCAATATATTTTAGAATAAGTTCTCATGGGATGACAAATTGGCAATCTATGTTGTCTCTCCATATCAAAATAATTTCCCAATTGTGTATGTTCAACCTATCATTATTTCTTGCAAGCTCATATTTTTTCTTCCTGATATTATCATATGATAGGATAGAGATAATGTATTCTTTCTATCAACACCTCAAGAATTATCCCTTTTTTGTTTAATCATGTTCTCTATATGCATTTTGTGTGCCTTTAGGCATGGTTGACTATCTCTTCGTAGTCATGTGAGGGGTTTGTAGTAAATATCTCAGCCATGTTTAGTAAGCATGGATCATTAAGAAAAGATCGATGTGTTCTATTGTTTATGTTTGATGCATTGCCTAGGTTCCAAGCACTGACAAACTTGTTAAAAAATGTTTTTTTCTTTTTCAACTTCTATATTGTTTACCAATCAAGTTTATCCATATTTATTGCATTCTCAAGGCATAGGAAGCTACATTGGACATGTACAATTCAGAGATGTTGCCATCCATATCTATACTAGTAGTCTTTTGTGCTAAAAAGTTTTTAATTCACTTCCTCGTGGAAGATTTAGAGTCTTTGATGTAGGTATAATGATGTGGCATAGGGATTATTGATTACATTATCTAAGTGTTGTTTGTTGGTTTTCATTTCTACCAGCATGTCATTTGAGAGTAGTCATTATAGATTGGGCCACTTTGATTAAATGTGAAGAACAAAGTGGATGACCCTATCTGGTTGATTATGTTTTGTTAGTTCAGAATGACACTTTCTCTAGTATTTCTTTTACCTTTCATGGATAATGCAAAGTGCACAAGATACTCAACTAATTGTGTGTTAGGGAGATTTTTAAGGTGTTTACAGAGGTTGTCAATAATGGTAAATTTATGATTTCTTCTACATTTTTTATGAATATTTTTGTGAGGCCTTATCTATGATGTCACATCATTAGGTTGAAGATAAAATATTGAAACCTTATATGTATTCTGAGTCTTTGGTTATGGAATCTTATTGGGTGCCATGCATACTCATGCATTTCCATTTCCCTAATTCATGGTTGCATTTGTAGTACAACTGTAAAAGAGTTGGAAATTCCAAATCAAGCAAGCCCTCAATATTGTATTCATTTATTGGAGTTGGGTCTATTTTAGGCCAGTTGATAATATTGTTAGTGTTGTTCTAAAGGTCTATCATTTTCTTAATAATCTCTAGCTCACAATGCCTTCTTTATATTTTTTCCATAAATGATGATATGCATGTTGTGTCATCTTTATTTTGGTCTTCATCAGTATCCATTTTGTTGTTTGGTGTAACTATCTCTTCATCAATTTCAATGTTGCAAAGTATGTTGGAAATTTTTGTTCTTGGTTCAAGAATTTCTGCTAAGTTCTCAATGCTTATGGAAATGCCATTATAGTATGGGTCATTTCTTACTTTGTATTACAATGCATATATAATGTGACTCATACTTGCATAACAATCATAATAATGTCCTTGCGTATGAAGTCTTTAAACTATGAACACATCTAGTTCTTTTATTCTACATGAAAGTACCTTTGCAATGTTTTTTATGTCTTATGTGAAGCTTATTGTGTGATAATTATACTTCTATTGGCCTATAAGAGTGTGGGTTACTTGTAATACTAGGTTTACTTCAGCAATGAGTATTTCTTCTACCTAGGGCAATGTTTTCAACATAGAAGGTTGCTCCCCTAGGTCTAGGTTGTTTAGTGAGGAGAACTGATGGATGCCTTTCTCATTGAAGTATATTTTTCAAGTATCATGAGTATTTAATGAATGAAGAAGCATGTTTGGGTAACATTCCTTACATACACTACATGCATGTAGGTTGAATAGCGTGTCTATTCTTTATCAAAATCTTTTTAATATTGTTGTGAAGTTAGTATTATTGTTGAATTTTATTGCACTTGGCTTGTTTGTCATTGTGTTTGGGTATTTTGATCTTGGCACATTTGACTCTAAGTTTTTTTTAAATTTTCATTATGTTTGTTTCCTCTTTATGGCAAGTATGATAATTTTGGCTTGTTGTACAATTATGTAGTCTTGTGCTTCTATTTGTTGCACCACAATTTGAGCTTTTTCTAATTTCTTTGCACACCTATGAGAAACTATTTCCTCTTTATGACATGCATAGTAGGCTTGACTTCTTTTTCAATTTTATAGTTTTCCAAGTTCTATTAGTTGGGGATCAGCTTAACTTTTTCCATTAGAATGATCCATGTTCTACATCCTAGAAATGTTAGGTTGAATTATTAATTATGGTAATAATAAAGCAATAAAGAAAAAGTACATGAGACCATTTCAATATAAGTAAAAATTGTACATTTGAGAAAAGTGGATTTTGCATATGAATACATTGAAATAAACATGTACACATTGTTACAATTGTTCATATCAAATCTGGTCAACATATATTAAATAAAAGTGAAATATATAAACTTAGAAAAATTGAATATTGTATTTTTATGAAGCATGACATGTATTTGGAAATGCAAACTTGCAATTTTGATACATGCATCTATAAAAAAAAATATAAATACATTAATAGAAAATGTAAGTAGGCATTTTCTAATTTTGATAAATAGATACAAAATAAAATTCAATGTAACATATAAAAATGGATAGTATATAATAATTAATAAATCTCTCATATAAGATTTATTCAATCTATTAAAGATTTGTTTAGCTGATACATTGTTTGTGGGAGCTTTAAAAATTATTTTTCTGCCTAACTCTTTTTTTTCCCAATCATGCTTTTAGATTAGATGTTATCTTGTTATCTTTTATTCCTATTTTTTTATCTTTGATTTATTTTGTCCTATTTAAAATTTATTTTATTTATAATTAGATAATTTTTTGTTTATTATTTTTAAAATTTGAAAGATGATTTTTTATTTTTTATTCTAGAAATTTGAAGATATTTTGTTGTTTTTATTTAAATTAAAAGATATTTTTACAATATTTATTTTAAATATATTATTTTCAAGTTTAAATCTAATGAAATTGGTTAAAGATTTTTATTTATTTTTTAAAAGCAAAAGTGGACAAGCCACCATAATTATATTATAATAAACTGATTCAAGGACTCGTCTGTGGAAGAATCAGGAAGAAACCTCGGAGTCATTGTCGTATACTATTACAAAAGTATAGCCCGATGATTTTGATTTTCAACTAGAAAACCAAGTAAAATCCTATAAGCTAAAGATTGGACAATTTGATTTTCCACATGAAAATCAATAAACCCCTATGAAATACAAAATTCAGCTTGATTACAAAAAGGGGAATCGAGTACAAAAAACTTCTCAAAAAAACCGTTGCCCCTACAAATCCATACTGTTACTCCTCCATGGTCGTGGGAGGTGACACACATCTAGACAAGTCAAAAGCACGATCCCACCCAACAGGAGGAACCTTTGGGAAATATGACACCCATCCATCAAGCACCTCAGTAGAACAATTTGAAGTCATTTCATTCACCTGTTGTAGGGATAACATAATTGGTGAAGAGGGTAGATTTAAGTCCAGAACCTGCTTGACTGAGGTAGAAGAAACACCAATGGGTGATGGTGGCAGTGAATATGGCAGTGAATACAGTAGAGGAGGAGGAGGTTGATTCGACAAACTTAACAAGTCCAGCACTGCATTGGTGGACTTACGAATGTTATCAACCAATTCTTTACCGAGAACCCTACCCACAATTTGTAGGTTGTTGGAGATGGTACGGAAGCTCTGTTGCTCCATAGCCCATCTAAAACAGTCATAGACCATAAAATGTTCATGACTAGTCATCAATTCACGATGAGAGAAGAGGCCCCCAACCAAAGCCTTACCAAACCATAGGTCATACATTTGCAATGAGCCAACAAGAATATTATCCACAATGAATTGAGGATGGACCACCTTAACCGCAATGAAATTGACAAGTTCTATTGATTGTAATAGGTCCATAAGATTGGACAAGAAAAATGACACCAGTTGTGAAGGGAAAACAACCATTTTTGTTCTGGGTGACAGGATATGCTCACAAATTAACCAACGAACAGCTCTATAGATCAGCCTAGAGTGACATTTGAAGACATTATCCAGCTTAAGCCCGTCAATTCTGCCTAGAATAGGGAGCTCATTTGCAGATGGTGGAATAAAAACCCTTTGGTTCCTGGGCATAAGCTCATTGTGAAGCCCACATGTTGAACATCTCAGGAGCTCCATCTTAAACAACACAAATCAATCACCAGAGGAAGTAGTAACTCGGTCGATAACACTAAGATGGTGAGGACTGAAAAATATAATAAATAGAGAATCAAACCCGCATCAACATCATGTCGCACATTTGGGGAATGCATTGAAGCCATCCTAAATCCATTTTGAATTAAGCCCAGGTACTTCAAAGGCAAACGTGGCAGATCAATGCAACAAAAATTGTGTAAAAGCATGTCAAAATCAAGTGCAAAGATTGGGAAGATTTGCAACATTAACCACTTCATCAGATACTATTGTACAACAAAGACTTGGTTCATGTGAATTGAATGACGATGAGGAGCTGAAAAGTACATGAACTATGATAACAACCACTTGCAAAATTGGGATGTCATTGAAATGATTATGTGTACCATAAAAAATTTAAGCTAAGGTGGATGAAGCTAACACAATATTGTTAACATCCTAAAGCAAAACTCTATGAAAATCCCTATTGGATTTTATGAAAGCCTCCAGTTTAAAATCCTCAATGTCTAACCCATCATAGCCTATGTTAGCCAGAAAATCCACCACAAGATTCTCCTCATGAAGGGTATGGGAGATATGTACAATTTTGAATGAGTCAAGAAGGGACCAAATTTGTTGCAGAAAATAGGAGAGCTGCCAATTATGGGATTCCCATTTGATACAGACATTAATGATTACCATGGAATCACCTTCAATATGGATTGACTGATAACCACCTTTTTTGGCTAAAATTAAGCCTTCAAAGAGAGCAAGAGTCTCAGCCCTGTTGTTAGTTCCATGGGGAATTGGGGATGCTTTGACGACCAGAACTACACCCTTGAAATCTCTAATACAAATACCAATCCCTGATTGCCCCGGATTGTCATGGGATGCACCATCAAAGTTAATTTTGACTGAATCACATGTAGGAGGAATCCATTTAATTGTGTTCATGATACTTGGAGATGAAGAATGATTGTGATGAAGCCAACCAAAAGGGATATGAATTCCTTTCCACTCTCTAATAACCGAGATGTCCTAGCTGGATAGAATTGGTTTACATTTTACTCTATAATGGCTTGCATTCACCACTTCCAAAATCGACTGTTCAATACCAGCAGTAACCGAATTGATTGGTGAAGAGATCTTGCGAAAGATTCTCTTGTTGCATTCCCACCAAATTGCCCATACTACAATTGCAGGCATGCATTTCCACAAACAAGCAAACAGTGAAGAAGAATATAATACTGGCCAAGCTTGGAAGAGATCCCAAAGTGTGTTTGGAAGAGGAGATGAGTATTGAAGTTCGTGAAAAACAAACATCCAGCATTTTTAGGTAAATGTGCAGTTCAAGAATAGGTTGTCAGCATATTCTACCTATAGGTCACACGGGCAGTAGTTGAAAGGTTGAGCAATGTTAAGTTTAGCAAGCCTATCACTAGTGAGAGCTCTCTTTTTCAACACTAACCATGCAAAACATCCAGCTTTGGGGAGGGTTATTGAATTCCAACAAAAAGAGAATGCACGACTTTGAGAGGTGAGTGAATCCTATTGCTGAATGATTATGTATCCATCTTTGATACTGTATTTGCCATATTTTCTTGGAATCCAAAGTAATTTATCCTCCCTTCTTGATAAAAATACCATTTTGTCTAATAATATCGATCTAAATTTAGATCTATCTTGAGAGGATATTGGTAACTCATCTGGGTCCTTCCAAATAATATTTCTTCAATATAAGCATATTGTAGATGAATAATCTATAAGTTTGTTACCCCAAATTCTTTCCGAAGACTCAACTATACTATCGATGTCAGCTGAATGGATGAGGGGAGGAAGCCCACTCCAAGAATCACGCCAAAAGCTAACCTTATCACCACTATTCACCTCCCAAGAAACATAGTGGGTCACCACATCTCTAGATGCCATCATGAAATCCCAAATAGCTTATCCTTTGGGGGGATTTTGAATGGAAATGACTCTAGTCAGGAAGAAACTATCAAGGTATTTATGTTGCATGATTTGGCACCATTTGGTGTTTGGATTTGAGTACATCTTCCAGACTAATTTTCCTCCAAAGGCCTTATTTCTTTTATGCAGGTCATGAATACCAGCACCCCCAATGGATTTGCCTTGTGACATATCTTTGAGTGAAACCAAAGGAATTTTCTTTTCTCCATTTATATTTCCTGCCCATAAAAAATCTCGAAGAATTTTTTGGATGTTCTGAATGACTGAAGTTGGTGCTTTAAGGACTGACAGATAATAATTGGGAATGGTCGCAAGGACTATTTTAATAAGAAGAATTTTACCAGCTAATGACATCCATCTGGCTTTCCAAGCCACAATTCTGGCCTTGATCCTTTCAATGATAGGTGTCCAATAGTTGATCTTGTTTACTCCCATGAAAAAGGGAATGCCTAAGTAAATCGAAGGCAAAAAATCTTCTGTGAAGCCCAGAATTGATATGATTTTGTGGGAAATAATTGGGTTGGTATTGAAAATATAGACTTTAGACTTTAATGGATTAATCTTTTGCCCTGAGGCTGCTGCATACAAGTCTAAAGTTTGCTTGATCCTTTTGGCCTCCTTGATATTAGAAGCTCCAAAGAGAAGGGTATCATCTGTGAATAATGAATGGGTGATGGATATATTTGTTCTATCTATCAATGAACCTTTCCAAGAACCAATATCATGAGCATGTTGAATAAGCCTGCTGAAAGCTTCTGGCATTAAAATGAAGAGAACCGGTGATAAGGGATCACCTTGTCTAATCCCTTGAGTAGATCTAAAGAAACCAGATGGAGACCCATTAATGATAACCAAGAATCCAGCACCCGAGATGCATGCACGAATCCATTTACACCACCCTTTTGCAAAATCAAACTTACGAAGGACTTTGAATAGAAAGTCCCAACACACTCTGTCATAGGCTTTCATCATATCCAATTTAATAATGAAATGAGAGGACTTTGTAGTGTTAATAGAGTGGAGAACCTCATGTGCTACTAAATCTCCCTCCATAGTTTCTCTACCTGGTACAAAGCCACCTTGTTCTTGTGAAATCAAATTTAGGATGCAGTGATGCAAGCACATATAGATTGCCTTGGTGACTATCTTGTATATAGTATTACAAAGAGAGATTGAACTAAAATCTGAATATGTTTTGGGCGACTTAACTTTGGGAATGATAGCTATATTCATGGTGTTGAAATATTTCAGCATTGATTTACTTATTCTAGATTCTTCAAGAACACCAAGAAGGTCCCACCCAATAAAGTCCCAACAAGCTTGATAAAAGATTGTAGTAAATCCGTCGGGACCCAGCGACTTATCAGGGGACAAAGAAAAAACCACTTTTCTAACTTCAAAAATTGTGAAAGGGGCTAGTGGATGCTCATTATCAAAGTGTGAAACAATGGAGGGGATTGCTTGGAGAATATCATTGAGTTGAGACTGCGAAGGGGCATGTAGATTTGTTGGTGCAAGTAAATTTTTGAAGAATCTGACTCCTTCCTCCTGAATGCCCTAGGCGTTCGTAATAACACTTCCTAAATGAGAGTTCTGTATAGAAAAATACAGCTAGCTACTCTTTTTTGTTTTGCAGATGCATGAAAGTATTGAGTATTTTTGTCTCCTTCTTGTAACCAGAGTTCCCTGGATTTTTTATGCCAATAAACCTCTTCATGAGAACACAACTCTTCCCATTCCACCTATAGCATTTTATGCCTGAGGAAAGAGGCACTGTCCAAGCCCTCGTTAATAGACTTATCAAGAATGTCCGATAATTATTGTCTAATCAGATCCTTTTCTTTGAAAATGTTTTTAAAAGTTGTCTCATTCCATTTTTTAATTTGTTTCTTGATGAATTTAAGTTTTTGAGAAAACTGGTGCATTTTAGTACCCTCACATCTAGGCCCAGACATCCACCATTGATGTACTAGTGAGAGAAATTGGGGGTGTCAAAGCCACATCTTCTCAAATTTAAAAGAAGGTTAGTGTGTGAAACCCTTGGCAGCAAATGGCAGAGCGAACTATAGAGTAATAAGAAAATGATCTGACCCCGGTCAAGCCAATATATCTGAAAGGAATGTGAAACCAATTAGTTTCCAATCCATAGTAACCAAAAACCTATCTAGCCTAACTGCAATCTGAGAAAAATCTGCCCTTTTGTTTGTCCATGTAAAAGATCCCTTAATAGGTTCAATATCCATAAAGTTATTGTTAGCTACAAATTTTGAAAAATTTGAAATTGATTTAACTGGTGGAGAGATGCCCCCAGTATTTTTTGAAGCTTTTAGAATGTCGTTGAAGTCACCTCTTGCAATTAACAACTGAATAGCTTGTGATTGAAGAAATCCCGTTAATTCCAACCAAAGAATTTGTTTGTCATTTGTTTTCATTGGACCATAAACATTGACCAAAATAAAGTTCAAGTCATAAACATAAATCTTTAAAATTTGGTAGTTATCAGATTGATCTAATGGTTGAACCTGTACTATTTTGGGATTCCATAATATTGCTAGACCACCTGAAGCTCCAACACCCTGTTGATGAATCGACTGCCATGATTTCCATTGTCCTGATGTCTTATCAAATGTTTCTTTAGACATTTTGGTCTCTTGTGGTAAGATAATATCCACTCTCATAGACTCAAGCTCTTGCATGATTATATGTCTCTTGTTAGAGGCATTCAAGCCTCTGACATTCCATGAGGCAATCTTCATATTGGACAAGGAGAACCCTTAGTTCTCCTTGTCACTCATTTTATGATGAGAATTTCCCATCTAATGTAGATTGAATACTAGCATCAATTTCCACTTTAGTCTGAGAGCTGTTGGGTTTCCTTCCCCTCTTCTTAGGAGTCAGGGAAAATTGAATCAGTTTGCTTGGAGTTTGTTCAATTGAAAGGGTAATTTGTCGATCAAACCCACCAGCCAGTTGATCAGTATGATTGTCTTCATACTCAATAAGTTCTAAATTTAGCAAGTTTTCCCTGATGGGGTCAATAATAAAAATAGAAGTAATCGGCTGCAGGCAATGTGTTTCAGAATTGTAGGGCTCTTTAAGCTCGAGAACCTCATCCCAAGTGATTGGAGATGAAGGATTTTTTATTGCCAAAAAACCTAGATCAAGATATTGGGAAGTGTCTGAATCAACAAATTATGAATAGTCTTCATGCGGAATAACACCTTCTTCCTCTGCTATTTCATAAATAAGTTTAGTAGCCAGTTCTGTGAGAAGCTGATCTGACATGTTCCTGGCTCGCAAGTTGACTATGGCTTCTTTATCCATCACATCATGTGTTATTGGCATCTTAATGGGAGATTCTCAAAACATGAGCTGATGAATTAGGTTATCAAAGTCTTGAGTATGAGAATCTGCAGGTTTCCAGCCTATTAAAGGAACCTTACTGAAATTATTCAAAATTAGGATAACATATCTGAGAGCAAAATAGAAGAAGATAGATGCCTGATATGTCCGAGAGAAATCTTGTAAGGGCATTTTGTGAGCATGCTCTAATTTATCTGTTATGGGGACTTGAGAGCCCATGGGTTGAGGGCTATGGAATGGCTGATGATTTGAACATTACAGAGGATTTGTACAGTGGTCTTGGAAAACCTCAACAACTAACTAAGGCTATAAGGAGCATTGAGCTATGAAATGCCCAAGCTGATGTTGGTATAAGAGTATTGTATCCTCCTGTTGAGGAATAATATCCTGAACCCAATGACCCCTTTTTTATTTTAAGGTAATGTGATTTGGCAGTCCCTTGGTCGGATCGTGCAGAATGCACACTCTAACTTCTCGGTGTGGAAGCTCAAAGGGAAGTAGATCATGTTTAACAAAGATACCTAGTCTATTAGCAATGATCTCAATAACTTCCAAATCTCTGTATTCCAGAGGCAAATGGGGAAATGCAATCCAAATGGGAAAAAATAAAGGATATTTGCTATCTAACATAATATTAGGGGTCCATATTGAAGTGAAAAGGCTTGAGCCTTTACAAAACCAACTTTTGTACTTATGAACAACATCCCTATTTTTAGCAGAGTCAAACTTAGCCAAAAAGTATCCCAACTCGATATTCAGCCAAAAACTATCATATAGGCCAAACCAATTCTAAAATGCCCAAGGTTTGATATCATCAATTGAAAGACTTGCATTGGAGAACTTACCTATTAAAGCTCTATCACGAAGATGATCGATTTGATCCTGAAGCAAGTGTTCTGGCAGAATAATGGTATTTGGTGTACGTGGATCATAACCAGAAGAAGGAACACCTAATTCCAAGGAAGCCTGATGCTACTTGACTTGCCAAACTTGTGAAAACCGCTTTGGATTGAAGGGCACTCTACTTAAATCTTGTTGTTGATCCTCAGGGTTAGCCATAAGAGGGATCCGATTAACATCCCTAGATTCAGGTTGAGCCAGAGTAGTGGCAAAAGAAAACCAAATATTAACAAGAGAACCTAGTGGAGTTCCCTCACAAATGTCGAAGATAGGTTGTTTATGGGTGATGTGTTTCCTTCCAAACCCCTTTTGGGTGGTGAAATGACTTGATCTATTGAAATGGGCTCAGGAAAAGTGTGAAGTATTTTCCCGCCCATTTGATTTTTTGAAAAAAACTCGATCTGATGGAGAAGGGACCTGTTTGAAAGAGGTTGCATGTTTCATGGTAGCTTGCCTAGTCGACTCTCCAACCTCAAAAGTGGAGATACCATTAAATCTAGGAGGATTGAGGGTGAGATTAGAGGTGCTAGTATGGCCAAGGGAAACCCCTTGATGGCCCTCTACTTGTCTCTTATGACCGTGATTCTGAAGAAGCCCTTGTTTTTTGTGAGTGGAAGACTTGACATGGAACCTTGGATTGACAAAAAAAGGTTTCACTAGTTGAACTGTTGCTTTTCCTCTGAAAATCTTCATGAAATCACCCACACCTTACTGAAGTAAAGGATCAGATATTGGTAAGTTTTTCTGAGCAAAGGGAAAAGTCTGGAACCCTCGATTACTAATTTGGGAATGACTGTTTAGACCAACAGATTTGTGCTAGTTTGGATGCAAGAAACCCTTTTCAAAACCAACATGCTCAAATTTCTAACTCTGACTCTGCATCTGCCCTCCACTGCCATGTGTTATTCGGTATTCCTGATCATTGACGCCATTGTCACGGCACTATTGGATGAACATCTATCTTTGTGACTACAATGGGGATCTCTTGATGTACGGTCGCCTCCCTTCCCCTGCGCTCAACGCCATTTTTCCCTAATTTAATATATTATTATATCATGTTTTTTGTTTATTATTTTAACTATTTTAAGATATTATTATTGTTATTTTAAATTTTTGTATTTTTTTTAATAATATAAAAGATTATTATTTATTTATTTATGATTAATTATCTTTGTTGATTTTTGTTTAAATTAAAAGAGTTTTTTTTATAATATTTTATTTGAAATATAATAAAATTTTAATTTTAAAGTGAATTGGATTGGTTTCAAAAATATGTTATATTCTAAAATTTTGTAAATGGAGGCGTTTTATGAGGAAAAATGTGTGTAAGGAAAATGACTCTTTTCGTGCTCTAGATATTTTTAACATTTTTTTACAACAAAATCACATCTCATATCAACTCACCATTGCACACACAAAAGTGTGTGCTAGTTTATTTTTATGTTAAAGTTTATTTGGAAGCTAGGGTGACTCATTTAGAGCACTGGTTGAAACACTTCATTAGTGAGGCTTCAACAAAGGTTCAAACCCTACTAGGTTATTGTACTAGTAGGCTTTGTGCCTACATTGGGTGGTTGGATTGTCAACTCATGGTTTAAATTTGTGTGTGTTTGGGTTTGAATTTGTAGAGTGTTTGACAGTTTAAAAGACCACCTTTTACTAATAAAAGAAAAATTTAGATATAATAATTTGACTATATTAAAGTAGAATCAATCATACTCCACAATTTCTTAATAGTACATATTATTTTTTGAAAAAGAAAAAGAAAACATTTTTTAATTTATTTTAATTAAAATATTAATAAAATATGTATATAAAAATTATACTAAATATGTTACAAACAATCCTAAAATTATGCATGTGTGCGTGTGTGTGATATGGTATTTTATTTGTGCTTATAGTTTTCTATTTTATAATTAACTACATATTCTATAATTTCAATTAAATTTTGTTCACTACTTTATATTGAATAAATAAATATAGTAAAATTAAAAATGATAGTTAATTATAACAATGATATATTATATTTTAATATTATTATTTTACCATTTTATATTATTGTATTATAAATTTATTCTCAATTATTTGCATTTTAGAAAGTTAATATAATAAGTATAAAAAGTTAATAATAATATACCTCCATTTCACTTATGTCATTTAAGCTCTCTACTAAAATAAAAATTATATGGTGATGTTATAATCTCCAAAATTTAAAAATCTTTAGACATAATAATTTGACTATATTGGCACGCTCAATGGCAGAAAGGGGTTAATCCTTCAATTTCTATGGAGAGTTTGAAGATGTGGATTCCCTCAAAAGAAGGCTAATTTAAAATTAATTTTGATGAGTCGTCCAAGGGAAACCCAAGCTTGTCCAATGTTTGATGTGTAGCCAAATATTGGAAGGGCAAGATCATTGGGTGGAGCATGAAAATTTTGACTTTAGAAACAAAAAACATTGCAAAGGTTAACATTGCACTTTAAAAACTTCATCTTGAGGGTGCCTCTCAAATCATTAACAACACTATTATTTGTGGAGGGGCTAAATTTTGAAAGTTGGATAAAATCATAAAGGTGGTGAGACAAATCCTATCAATGGTCAAGTTTTTTAAAACTTTCCATGTAAGGAAAGATGATAATCAAGATGCAGATGTCTTCTTCAAGTTGGCAGTTGATTTAGAGAAAAATAAAGAGGTAGTTGTCATACCAAATGCAAATTTACTAAATAGAGATCACTTGTCATTAATGAGGGACAACATGTTCTCAATCCAATGATTGGTAGAATTATGACATGCAAACACATTTACTGCAAGCATGGTGTTGTGTGTGAGAGTTATGACTCCCTCCTCTTGTGATATTTCCTCCTTATTTTTATGTTTGGTGCAGTTTCTTCCTTAAAGTATTCACATTTCTATTTGCATTTGTTTGGCTAGAGTAGGTTTTGAAGATGCAAGAAAATTTCTCATTTTGAGTTGAGAGAATAAATGGTGGCTTTGAAGGAGACTATCTAAGGAACACCTCCATAATGTTTTCACTTTTGATAATGAAGGCTTCCTTCTTCAAATCAAGATGATATTGTGCATGAATTGTTACAAGTAGTGGTTGTCATTTTACCAAAAGATGACCTTTCAATGCTCAATACAACCACTAGACTTATAGAATCCACAAGAGGTAGTTAGTCCCTTGTCACAAATCTCAAGGGGAGTGTTGATCATTTTGCCAACAATCTCCCCCTTAGTGTTACCCGAGGGGATTTAGACATGTGACCAATCTTTGATACCTTTTGTTATGAGTAGTGGATGTTATTGCACCAAAATATCGACATGTCAATGCTCGATATAATCACTAGACTTATAGAATCCATAGGAGGTGGTTAGTCCCTTGTCACAAATCTTGGGGGGAGCACTGGCCATTTTGCCAACATAATTTATTGTAGGAAAAATGTCTCTACCAAGCCAATGTTGATCTCTCATCTATGTTCATGGATTGGTGCCTAAAGTTGAGTTTTAAGGAATAAACCACTCATCTTATGCTTTAATGTGTTAAGGAGGAATCAAGAGGGAGTATCGAATCCCTTCCCATTAACGCCAAACTAGGGGAAGGATTTGTTGTTTCAAGTGGTTCTTGGATGTATGTGGGTGATTTTACTCCCCCTCTTCGCTCTTTTACTCTTTGGAGTGCTAATGAGGAGGAGGAAAGGTGGATTGCAGCCCAAATTGGACTTTATGGGCTCAAACACCACTTTTTCTTAAAAGAATTCATGGATTAGAGGCATGCTAAAAATATGGATGTTCAGGGCCAAATAAGCTCACTATTGGTGTCGAGGTGTCATTAAGGGAGACTAACCAGTAGATGGAACTCAAGTATGTAGCTTCCCCTAGCTACGCTTGTGGATGGTGGAAATATTCCTAAATAAGGGTTATGGTTGCCTAGGCAACCTCTCTACTATGGCCAAGTTTTGAGCTAAGTGTATTAGTTTGCTACTTATTATTTCCCCCATTTTTTTTGGACTTTAGTTTGATAATTATAGTGCAAAATTATTTTATTTGCACTTTGGGTGCTCAATTGGGAGGATTTGTCTTTGATCTTTTCATTGTATGGATCTTCTGGTTTAATAGGGTGGGGGAAGGTCGTTTGTTTTGGTTGACTGTTGATAATCCTAGTTGGTCTATAAGATGGACTCTTTCTAATATTTTGTGAATTCTCGTACTTCTATTATATGTATAGAAAGATTAACTATATTAAATTAGAATCATTTATACTCCATAATTTCTTAATATTAAGCATTATTTTTTGAAAATAAGAAAGAACAAGTTTTTAAATTTATTTCAATTGAAATATTAATAAAATATGCTAATGTTTTAACACTTTCTCTCATTAAACCAATTGATTCTTCAAAACAAACCAATAAAAACTTTGATCTGAAAGCCTTTTGCCAATACCATCGTCGACATGGTCATGATACTACGAAATGTTTCTTTTTGAAGTCTATTGTTAAAGACCTTATTGATTTTAATGTTATATTTTTTGAGGGTGTTAATGATCAAGGAAACAAATATGTTTCCCCTCCCAACCAAAACTTGCAAATTTATACCAATCCTTTACCTTCCCATTCTACCAGTACCATTGAGTTACTCTTTCTTGGCCTTCTTCTTACACCATTGTTGTTGATCCTATTACTATTGTGAACTATGATGTTTATACCAAGGCTAACAATGTTGTCAACCTTGTTGATCAATTTGAACCTAAACCCAAACCAACACTTGATCTTTTCATTACATTTGATCATTAGGATATTATTAAGGCATTTGATGATCCTCTTTACATTGTTGTGAAGATTAATGATCTTTCTTCTCGTGGAGTCCTTATAGATCCTACTTGCATGGTGAATGTTATAATTGAAGAACATCTTTACAAAAGACACCACCAACAAGATTCCTATGACAAATTTGATGTGATGATCAAAACTTTTAATGGTTTCACTTATCCCACCCATGGTTCCATTACCTTTCTCATTGAAGTTGGTAAATAAATCCTTAGATATTTATTGTCATCCCAACTTCCAATAAGTTTTCAGTTAGACTTGGCCTTCCTTAGTTCACTTCCATGAAAGCTATTGTCTCTCCTATCCATAAGTGTTTGAAATTTCCCCATGATGAAGAAATCATCATGATTAACCATAGTCTATATCAGCCTTTAGCTAGTTGTGGGAACTTTGATCTTGACTTCTCTTGGCCTAGCATGCCTCAACCAGTTCAGCTTCACAAAGATAATTTCTTCTTATCCTATCAAAAATTCAAAGTCAAAAATATTTGTGAACTTAGCAATTATTTAATAGTTTCATCTCCTTTCCCTAGACCTATACTTCTTCCTAAATGTCACATACCTCCTATTTATGCTTTAGTTCCACCTCCTATATCTTACAAATGTCCTATATCTATCTGCTAAGCTAGTGTGGTGTCTTCCATTCTTCCTTCTAAAGAAGAAAAGGACCCAATGTTGATTGATTCTAAACCATCTCCAATTTCATACAAAACAAAACTTAACCGTTGTGCTCATAAGTGTCATCGTAGATTTGTGCTAGGGCCTATGAGATTACTTCCCAAAACATTGCCTCCCCTAGAACACTATCTGATGATTTGATTCCATGTGACCAACCTATGCATAGTCCAAGGGAGGAAGTTAATCTAAAGAAGGTGATACTGAACAAAAATGATGATTATATTCATATCTTAGATTCTATTTCATTAATTTGGATGAAGAAGATACTCTTGATGATGAAAATATTTCTAACACAAATGATATTCATGCTAGTGATTCTGATGATATGTATGAGCTTATTGATGTTAATCATGTTTCACCTACTAGATTTTCAAAACAATTATCTCTTGCTCCTAGTGACAAACAAAGTGACTCATCATTAGAGCATGGTCCTTATTTGGAACTTGTGATTGCTCCATCTACTGTGCTTTATGTTGCTCCTCTTACATGTTGACCACCTTCCCTAAATAATATAGATCAAGATGGGGGGCAGGAGACATGCCTGATAAGCTCCTCTTGTATGGTGGATTATTTTGTGTGTTTGCATGTCGTTCTGCTTGTTATATATTTTTTGCTTAGATTTATTTAGGTGACTCTTATCACTTAGTTGGCACAAGGTGATAAATGTACACACTAAAATGGTGCACTTCTATGAACCATTACATGCAAGGTTGCTCAAGAATGAGGCCTCACAAAGCGGCTCATAGCTCTCTATGCATGGAGTTGCAAGGGACTATAATGTATTTGCTCTCAGCTAGAGCTACAAGCTTGTGACCTTGCTAGTCAACCACACAACGAGAGATTCAAATGAGGACAAGGGCAAGAGTGCCAATATCCTCAAGAATCACTATGAAGATGCAATGCAAACTAGTCTTTGGAAATGAAAATGCAATGCAACTAAGCTATGAAATGGAAAGAACAAGTGTTACAAATCCCTCTTATTAAGCTATGTGAGTTAAATCTATTACATAAAAGGAAATCTAAACTAAGAATGAAGCTATGAATGCTATGAAAATGCAAGAAATGAAACTATGAAAGCATGTAAATGTGATGCAACAATGGTCTCCAAAGCTTGAATGCAAGAATGTCTTCAAAGAGCTCCAAATGTACCTAGAAAACCTGCAGCATAACATTAGCATAAAAGATGGAGATGCAAATGAAGGAGAGAGCTCTCCTTTTATAAGAAATGCAAAGGAATGGACCATGGTGATTAAGAGGCAAAAGTCTTAATCAACGGTGGAGCTTGAAAGAGGAGCAATCCATGTGCACAAGTATCCTCCAATAGGAAAATAGGAGTTGACTTTATGTCCATATGAGACAAAAAGTGTTTTTTTTTCCTTTTTATAAAATATGAATAATGCTTTATTTGTGCAACTTAGGATAAGAGGGAAAGGTGGGCTTTTTATTTAATCAAAAGGGGAGGAAATATTCCTTTTAATCAAATAAAGACTTAGGATAAATGGTTAGCCCAAGGATAAAAATCCAATATATGATCGAATTAAGATTTGATCAAGAAAAATTGATAGTGTTTGAAAAATATTGATTATTGATAAAATTGATTCAGGGTTGATAAATCAAATAAATGGGGCCCAAAGTCTAGGTGACCATTTTAGGGTGCATACAATAAAGGAATTGACCTATTGTTACATTCCTCTATTTATATCTCATTTCTTGTAATACCCATCCCTATATCTGCATTTTGTGTCGAGTTTTTCACCTTTGGCTAGTGTTGTTATGAAGTATTTTATATTGTGTCAATAATGTTGCTGTCAGTTAAATATATTTTATGAGAGTATTGATAATAGTTAATTAAATATTTAGCTTTGTTAAATAATATATTATATTTTTTTAATAATGGTGATTTATAGTTATTCAAGGAACATTAATACAACGTTGATTATTATTATTGCTTCTATGATTTCTATTATGCTATTATTCATATGTCTATTTAGGTTGTGGCATTTAATTCCTTCTTTTAGGTTAACTTATTTGTTGAGAAGGTTAAGGAGTATTTATTAATATTTAATATTCTCCTATTTTTAGCAGAGCATGGCATTTTGGAATTTGAAGGGAATCTCTTTCATCATGGGGGAATCATAAGTTAGAGGCAGTTAGAGGCATGAGGGTAATGGCCTCACATAATGTGTGTGCTTGAATGTTTTGGTTGCAAGTCCACAACTTCATCTCCTACTGTAATATTTGGTGCATGCACATTATTAGAAGGGTTCTATTCTTGATTTATATACATTGGTATTTGCATCTCTTTAGGGAGGTGTATTCAAGTTTTATGTCATTTCAAGTTTTATTTTTCTATTTTATTTTTATTTTAATCTTTTTTTATTTTTTTATTTTTTTATTTTTCTTTTTCTTTTTTCTTTTTTTTTGGGGGGGGAGGGGGGGGGGGTAACAAACTATTGTGTAACTATTTGGAGGGAGGAAAGGTAACTGGTTGAAGATGGGGCAGTGAGGGTGTGGAGGAAATGCAAGTGGAGTAGCACAAACACCTCAAAATAATCATGTTTTGCCTCGGTGGTTGGGGATCGTAGGGGCAAGAAGACATAAATGTGATATGAAGAGCATAGGTAGGGCCCTTGAACTATGTTTTTTTACAATGACCACAAAGGAGTCACTGTATCCAAAATTAGAATGAGGACTAAGTGCATGAGATTTAAGGAGTGGTACCCGATTCGAGGAATCCTATAGGAAGAGGACACATAGGTTCTCTCTAGACATCTTTGAGTAGACCATGAAGGAGATAAATCTAGGAAATGTGGAGATTGTTGGAGGACTCTTCAATAGCATTCACCATAACCATCTATTCGGAATCACATAAAATTTGGATTTACAACCATAATAAATGAAACATCAGAGGTTTGATTTTCCCACTTCAAGAAAATAAAGAGTATTCTTGCCCAAGGTATGTTTAATCTAAACTATTTAGAATGAAATAATTAAGTCCTTTAATTCTTTGTGCATGATATTGGATATGGACAATGCAATATGTTTTGGACCGGGTCATTGGAAATTTTTTTGTTAGATCAAGTTGCATGAAATTAATATGTCTATGTAAGACCAGTCGACACCTCTTTTCCCATTGCTTGAAATCTGAGATTTAAATCCCTTGCATTGTAGAAAGTCAAGCCTTTAGATTCAATTTTTGGTGCCTTAGTGGTGTGAATTACTTTGTATATGTTAACCTTGAATAATGGTCACGCGTGCATAAGAAATACTTCATGTTTTTTCCTTGGGTTATGTAATTCATAATTTCTTCTATTGAAAACCCGAATAGGAAGGAGTATGATGTGAATAACCATGTTAAATAATTGATTAAAGATTAGATGTTTCTCCTTACACTTTGAGAGAGAGAGAGAGAGAGAGTTTTTCTTGTACCTAAAATTGTAGGATATATTTGTAATTCATGTAGTTTTCTACTTTATATCAATCGATAATTTATATTATTATACTTAATGTGTGTATTGTTAATTATTGTATATGTGTCATCAGAGTAGTCAAATGAATTAAACTCTTTCTTGGAATTTCATTTATTGGATCACTATCACCTAATAAGTGAAGATCTTATCGTTATTTGAAAATTCTTAATCTTAGGTTTGAAATCGGAGCCATAGGAGGGTCTTGGTGTTTCTAGGATACTTTCTTGTGTTTAAGATGTGGTTGAGTTTCTTCCTTCAATTGGGAAGTTTATTATTGTATATTGGTGTAATATTGGTCATGGGGATTTTAGTTCTGATCTTTTTTGGTGAATCTATCATGTGTTATTGGGATCTTGGGTTCTCCTTGTTGTTCTAGAGGCACAAGAGGTGTTTGAGTTCTTATATTGACGAGGTATTATGTTATTTTGTGGGAAGTTAAAGAATTTAATTTTACTTAGTAAGGTTGTTATTTTGTTAGTTTAGATGTTATTGTATTTTAATGAGGTGGTGAATGTGTATTTTAAGTTCTTTGGTCTATCCTAAGTTATACCAAAGGCATCAGTTGCTCCTGGTCTTGTAGTAGAATTATGTTGTTTATTATTTTATGTTCCTTGTTTTATGGCATGTCATGATATCAACTTTTCATGATTTTTCTAAGTATGTGTATTAACTTGTGAAGTATTATCAAATCTCAATATCTTAACGACCCTTGGTGACCTTTGGTTCTTATTTGTTACAGTGGATCCAAAAATTGTTATGGGCTTGAGATTTTGGATGATTTGAGATATTGGACTTTTGATCTAAGATTTAGAATATGGAGGGGTTCTTGTGAGGCTTTTATCTGGATGCTTATGTGAATTTGATGTTGATGTTCCCTATGAAATGTTGGACATTTGTGGATCCTTTGATAATTTTGAGATTTATTTTTATTATGCTCAAACTATGTTCTTTTGGTTTTCTTGGAATTTGATTCATCTTTGAGGTTATTTGGAGATGTATTGACGGTTTATGATTTTGAATATCATTTGGAGCATATGGGAGGGTTTTCTGGGAACATTGCTAGGAAAGTGACTTGCAATGAGGGTCAGGGCCCTAAAATGGTCAGTTTGGCATAAGCCATTATGGAGTTGTAATAAAGTGATAACATAATAAAATGAACTGGGTTGGATTACACGGTAATTAGATAAATGAGATACCTCACCCATAGCCATGAGAAATACTATGTGGACAATGGATGGGTTGGAGAAGGCCTAGACCTCCATGGGGCATTGATCTAGAAAATTGACTTCCTTGTCCTAATGAAATGTTGTTGGTTCCATATGAGTTCTCAACTGGGGGTCAGGTTTTGGAAAGACATGCCAAAATAACCCAAAATAGTGAGGGACTATGTGATGATACTCTCTTGTACGTGTCTTAGGATTCCCTTCAGTTTGTTTTGTAGATCACCTCTGGTATCTTTTGTTTGTATCTTCTAGTATATTGTAGTAACTTGTGTTATCTCAATTGTTTACCTGAGTGTATTCTCTATGTTATTCTTGGGTTTTGTTGTTTCTTTACTTATTTCCTTTCTTGTGATTGATTGTACAATATGGGGCATTGTGTTATCTCCTAGCATAGGGGAGTGGGCCTCAGGGTTCCACATGGTTGGGTGGAAAATATTTTACCATTGAGTTTTCAAAGTTTTTCATGAGCTTCTTAGGTGATCTTGCATCTTCTCAAGAGTTCCATGTATCCAGATGATTACTATGATTTAGTGTATCTTATTATGTAACTTCACGTTGATGTAATGATGTAATATTGTTTATATCATCATATTGATGTATTGATGTAGTATTGTAATCTCCTTGGGGAGACGAATGTAAGATGTATAAGTAAATGTGTTTCATTGATTACTTGTAATATGTAAATATAAACATGCATCTTTGATAACATTTATGTTCGTATTTAATGTAATGTATCATTGATGAGTTAATGTAATATGCAATTGTAATTATAATGTTAGTTGTATTCTTTGTTTCAAAAAAATTTATTTATCTTTCTAATTAGATTTTGAGTTGTCCTCTCGGGTTCCCTAGCAGGGGCGTTACATTTCTTCTATATGTCGTATACATTTTGTGTTGTTCATGTGCTATTTTTCATGAATTTTCCTTTATTTTGTTTGATTTGAAATTGTGCAAAGTGGTAGAAACCATTAGTTTTGGTCTTCGCAATTTTGACCCAAAATTAGTCTTCTTTGTATCTCTTATGTGATCTTCTTTCATTGTGCTTGTAGTTCTACTACCTTTGAGGGATGATGTCGATTCATTTTGATATAGTTATGATATACATGAGTTATTATATGATCATACTCACCTTAGAATTAGTAGATACCTTTTCTTCTTTCTTTGTCATGTGTTAATTTCCCTTGGTTTGTCCTTGATTGGGGCATCTCATAGTGGAAACATCTCTTGTAGATGCATGTATGCTTTGTTAAAGCTACTACTCTTGTTAAGGCATTTGTAATCACTTTAACATGGTGGCATATACTCTGCTTCTTATTTCACATTCTGCACACACACACACACAATGATTCAATGAAATATCTTAAATAGATGGCTAAGGAGACAATTTTTTCTTTGGATTCATCTTTCATTGTGGAAACTTGGTTATTCTTGTATTGATGGGTTGACTAGCATCTCATAGCTTGCTAGATTATCAATTCCATCTTTTGTAGGAAATGTCTTTTATCTTTGCATGGCCCATAGTAAGCCAAACCTTACTAGGATAGTTGGTCCATCTCTCTCTCTCTCTCTCTCTCTCTCTCTCTCTCTCTCTCTCTCTCTCTCTCTCTCCTCTCTCCTCTCTCTCTCTCCTCTCTCTCTCTCTCTCTCTCTCTCTCTCTCTAGTGTTGTCCTTTTTATCTTGGTTTTGAATTTAATGTGGACACAAGTCACTTGGAGGCTTATTGTTTCCTTGTCTCCTGACCTTGATAAAAATTTTCCTATGCATTGATCTACTTACCATGAGCATGAGGTTATCTCATAATCTTGTTAAAGTGAAGGCTAAATGTATTATCCTAAAAATTTAGCACCTATAATTAGATGCTCTATTAGGCTCCATTCTGGCAATTTCAAGATTTCATGTTTGTTATGTTAAATCCAATAACTTGGCTCCTTTTCTTTTGCTATCTTCTCTTTATTACTGACTCCCCCTTTAAAATTTGGTCCCATTTTTCCTAGGTATAGGATGCCTAGACAACCTATACCCCAACATTTGGGCCCAAATTAGAATGGGTGACCCATTATAATTTTTTAGCAAGGTTTCTAGATTTGTAGTTGGCCTATGTTAGTTTTAACCCCTAAATATTCTGAGAGGTATATAAGTGGCCTATCTCTCCTAATTTTGGTAACCATTATCAATATTTCAAGTGCTCTCCTACAATTTCACATCCAAGTGTTCAAGATCAAGTTTCAAGCATCCAAGGCAATTTTGAAGGCAATATTCTCCATTGTAGCAAGCTTATCTCCCATGATGGTGAATTAGAGGAGTTCCCAATCAATAAAGGATATCTTTGTTTCCATCTACATGCATTTCATCTATCCATTCTTCAAAGGAAGAGTTCATCAAGCATACAACATTGAAGATCTCAAAGTGATATTCATATATCTATGCATTTGTCAAAGGAATCCTTGATTCCATCCTACATTCCTAATCTCAATAACTACATACAAGCATCTTTATAATATGTGTGATCTTAATATCTTTTTATGAAGGTATATATTTACAAGGTAGATCTAATATTTACCTTTTACATAATTTTATTTCATGAAATTTCATTTATATTTCAAGGTTGATTCCTAAACATGGGTTTAACCAAGGTGAAACCTAGTCAACCCAATAATTTCTCATTTTTTCTATGTGCGGGAACAAATGGCAATCTACTAGTATAGATCTGGAAGGTGCATGATCTGATGGATGATCTCTAAAATTTTTAGGAAAAAGTGCAAGATATATGGCATGAAGACATCCTATAGCTAGGTACAAGATGCCTAGGCATTCTATACCCTATAAAACTACTTCAAATTTAAATTCTAGTTCAATGCTACATTGTAGTTTCTATTTATGCTCATTACAAGTTTTTTGTCTATTTGTTTCTGCTAAAAGTTGTCATTTAGCTCATTTAGGTTCCCTATCTTGCCTTGGTCATCCATATTCCCTCAATATAGGTCTTCCCAATTCATTATCAATAAAGTATTATTGACCCATTTAGTGCTTAAGTCATATTTGAGCCTATTGGGCCATGATCCTTTGATTTTGCAATTAGGAAAAGGTGGAGCTCACACATATTCTTCATCATATCTATTCATCCATCCTCCTTTTTATTTCTTGTACCATCCTAAAAAGTTAGCACCCATAATTGGAAGCTCTAGACCCATTAGGCCTCACTTTAGTGACTTTCTAGGTCTGAATGTCCCTTATGCTTGATTCTTGGTGTATGTAGGGAAAAATATTTGCACAAGCTTAAGCATAATATTAATATCACCAAACTAATAAAATAATGAACTAATAATCAACATAAAGCTCTACAAACAATAAAAATATAAGCATGAATAATTAGAAATAAAAATGAAACTAAATTCAATGCAAATTGATTAATGCTTAATGGCTTTTGTTGCTTCTCTACACTATGTTGAGATGTTTCTAGTTGGTGCTCAGAGTTGGATTCAACAGCATCTAGACTCAAAGATTCAAGATAAATACTGAAAAATTTTGATGATTTGATTTCTAAGAACTAAAATCTGCATAAGATAATTGCTATTCAGAAATCATGATCCTTCATTTGGGTTTGAAGGGGATTTATATAGAATCAATGAATGATTGAGATTGATTTAAGAAAAATAAATTGAATGGTTGAGATAATTAGAGACAAGAAGATTTTGGGTAACCTTCCAGAATTGCAGATTTATTTGAATTCGAACTCAAAAGCATAGAGTTCTTTTAGGAAATAAAACATAAGATAAAGATTGAAGACATTTTTTATTTTAAGAAGATATTAGTTTCCAAAAATGTAGTGTTGAGAAAAGAAATGATTTGCAACATAATATCATAATATGGGGAATAATCACCAAATCACATAAATGAGTCAATCTTAGAGCCAAACACTAAGAACACAATGAGTCCTTAGAAGATATAGCTAGCATCACAAATCAGGTATACAACCAACCACAACACAATGGTTCTCACAACCAGGCATAAGGGCATAAACAACTTATTGATGCAATGACATAAATTAGATCACCTCAAAGGTACAACCTCACATAGGTGCATCATGATCACACAATACAAGTATGAATAAACTTGAAGCCACACCCATCAGGATGTGATACAGAATGCAAATGAGAGAGGCGCTATAAATTGCATACTCAACTAGCATACACATTGCGGGCTTATCGCATGAGCGTTCATATGGCTACTGGTACTATGCTCTATAACATTGTGTACAATGTTGATGTTATGATGCATCTTGAATAGTAAATGTCATCTTTGCACATTTCCCTAAGAGGACTAATTGATGATGACACCTATCATACTAGCCATCTTAAGCATCTTGAGTTACTTGATGGGCATCACTTAAAGGCCCTTTAACATCTTCAAGATTATTAAAAATATTTATCTAATAAATATATTCAAAATGTTCTTTGTCAAACCTTTAAAGTAGGAGACCTCATTCTCTATGAGATCAAAGAAATGTAAATGTGCTACTTCACTAAAAAGTGAAGTTTAGCCTTAATTGGTTAGGTTGATACATTGTTACAATTTTGGCACCTATTTGAGATGGATGGTATACTATTAAAAAGGAACTTGTAAATGTCATGCAATTGCATCAATATTATGCATAAACTCTTCCTATGTGTCATGTAGTGTCCATAATGTTTGTCACATTAGGGTAATTTTGTTATGACGCTCCTTCATTAACATATTTTTTGTCTCATTGTGTCATGATGTACATTTGTACGTGGTTAATTTATTTGATAAGGATTTAGTCATTTGTGTGTGTTCCCATTACACACATAGTATAAGAATAAATATCCGCATCTATCTATATCATCCAATCACATTAGATCATCATTGTATTGAACTAAGAATGTGTACAACATATATAAACATTAAATCATTATGGCATCTAATCTAGTCATACATCATAAAAACATTCATAAATATATGAAATCTAATGCATATATCCATAAGAGCACATATTTTTCAAATCAAAATCTCATTTGTATATGTATATCATTAATGTAAAAATGTCAATGTACATGTATCACATCACTACAAAAATATGTGATGTCAGTATACATGTATAGACTTATACATATCAAAAGGAATGTTATAGATCACCAAATCTATTAAATATCTCTCTATACATCAAAAATGTGTATCTATAGTCCCATGACCCAGCTGGTATGTGGGTCTTAGAGCTTGCAAGTGCTTGTGGATCTTAAAACTCATGTAGTGGTTTCCTCACTAAGGTGTACTAAGATTGAGCAACTAAGGCACTCCAAATATGTAGTCCCCCTTAGCTCTCTTCTTAACTTTGGAATGGTCTCCCTCTTCCAAGTCATCTACCATCTTGCACACTTGGGGGTGGTCAAGGTCACCCATAGAACGACAAGTATTTTTAACCTTCCTTTGGAGGTTAACAACCTAGCTCTACAAGACTTGTTATTTCTCATCACTCTCTTCTTGCATCATGGTCTGGCTTTGCTCCACGGGGATGGTACCCAACCCTATAGTAGTCTGGTCCCTTTGTCCCATCATAGTGTCCATTTGTGCCATCCTCTACACAATCCTAACATATGTCTCCATGTAACAAATCTTGAGTTGTGGTAAAAGCTCAAATGGGCCCAGGTATCTTGCAACCACCTAATGAGACCAATATGTACATCCTAGACAAGACCTCATGTGGTAATTTCTTAGACTGCATCTAAGAGTTCTTGGTGGGTGAGGCCAAGCCACTCTGGCACACTCTATACATACACATAGAAAAATATGGTATCAATATCTACATCATTATAATCATCAATCTAATACATCAAACAAAATATCAATATCATAAGAAAACTCACAAGTATACCTAAGTTACCAATCTAGATCAGGTGGTGATGTTGTGCTACCTAGTGCCTCTAGTCTCTCTAGGCTTCACTACATGCACTCAAGTTTACAAAGGCTATGGTGACATGGCCACAAATAAACATGTTCCTTATGTGGGTGGCTAGGTAGATATGACTGGCACGACCATAGCGAAAACTACCCATTGTCAGTAACTTTGTCTCTCACCCTCTACCTACTACTATTGGGGACTACTAAGAGGGCTTCTTGATAGTGTTTGTTATGGGCACTATGGGGCTGCCTCTTCCTCATCTATCCCAAGGGTTTATAGGTTTCCTTTGAATGTATCTATGGGAAAGATAAGATTTGGATCTAGCACAACACACCACATTATGAACCCATCTATCACATCAACATCATCAATATCTAGAAGAGGTGAATGTTCATTGTTGTTTCTCTCCTCTAGCCTCTCCAACACATCATCAATATATAGTAGGGGTGGTAGGTCCTATGGTTGGGTGGTGCTCCTAGTCGAACCTCACATAGGTGGGAGGGGATACTAATAGTGTTTACAATTATCCGAACTACCTCAATACATTATCACCAATAGTATCGAACCACAATGTAATCATGATGTTTAGAAAGGAACTGATCATGTTGCATTCATGTGAGTTGGACTCTATTAGTGGACCACCCAACCATGACCTTGCAACATCACTGGATAGCATCATTATCCTTAGATAATTGATGATGAGCCTCCAAATTATCAAATTTATGAAGCTCCACTCACTAAGCCATAATGGGTAAGTGTGGGCTTGTGGTAGATCAAAGTCAATGGGGTAAGGGAAACCTACTAAACTCATGCAAGTGATATGCTCGAACATCCACACCTTTGGTAATGTTTTGGTAGTGATGGTGTGATACTCATCGTGCACGTATCTACCAAGGTTGTAGTATAGCTACATAAGCATACTCCAACCCCAGGCATATGTGTGTCCTCTCTCCTCCATCTATCTAATGTATGGGACTAAGATCTCTACAAGGTGACATCCCTATCTAGCAAGGGTGACACATAGGGCTACTATCGTAATCAAAATCCAACAGATGAGTGGATTACTTGAACCTTCTTTAGCCATTGTAAGTAAGCATGGTCAGTAGTGTCTACAACTCTGTTGGTACACAACTATTGTCCCACTACAAACTCTCACACTAAAAAAGGTGAGTCTACAGCTACCTACTCACCCCAACTAGGTAGACACATGATCATGTGCACATCCATTAGAATGATTGTCATCTCCCCAATCAAGAGATTAAAGGACATGGTGTCCGTGTCCCATCTCTTAATTAGAACCATCAACATCAGTGCATGAAATTGCATCTCGATCATTTAGTACATCCACCAAAGGCCCACCTATCATAGACATCTTGATCACTTTTCATATTGCACAACATGCTTAACAGATTTCCACCAGTGTTCTCGCAAACCTCTAGAGGAGCCTACAACCAAAGGATAGTATTATATCATATATGCATCATAGCTCTACCATATCTCTATCAAATTTTTAACACTTGAGTCCTAAGGAGGCCAACATGGAACTTGTCTCAGGATGAGTGTGTGGGTCTTGAACTTGCACGTGAAAAAGGACACCTCATTGTACCAAAAATGAAAAATGGTATTAAAGGCATGAAAAAATTGTGAAGAGGTAAAATGAGGCCTACCTCATCTAGGGGATCATCCTTGTCTAGAGCGGTGCCCAACTCCTTGATTTGGGTAGGCCAAAAATCTCATCTACATGGTATTTTTGTGTATATCTATAGTAATTACAATGAAACTCCTCATGATGAATAGTGTAAATGACACTTTTTAGGCCCACCTTTCCAATATATAGGCACATTTTCACCTTAAAACTTGAAAAAAAATTACGAGGATCTTGGCTCATTTTCCTTCCTATTTTTTCGCATCATCTAGGGACAAAAATACAAGGGGACATATACTTGCACTTTATAAGATGTTTCATTCCAACTTTTACTAATGCCTCTTAAGCATTCTTCTTGTTGAGGTAGCTTCATCCATTTTTCAGTACTAATCAATTTTAATTATTGTAGTACCTAAATTTTCATGATAGATGTTGTCATTCTCTCACTAAGCACTGAGGGCATCACCTATGTTTGCCTGGTTGACCTCTGCAACCACTATAGTATCCTTATTTTTTGATGTGATTAATGCATTTAATGCACAAAATTAGTTTAATGAGCATATCTTTCTAAGATACTTTAGTGAATCTAATCCCTCAAGTCGACTAGTCCACTAAAATGGGGGAAAATATAGTGTCACAAATTGCACATGGTGCATTTGTGACACTTGTGCATTAGGCCCAGTACATTTATGATAAAATCTATGATCAAATTTTAACATTTTGATATCGTGGATCTAAAAGGAGCTTTAGCAACTCCTAGACCAACTATGGGATCAATTTAGCTAGACGAAAGCATGGTCTGTGGATATCTATGCAAAAAGAAAACATCCCAAAAAGATTTCAATTTCAAAAAGAGCGCATTTTATATCAGGTTGTGTTTGATGTGTGTCCCTTTGTTGGGACGCGTTCGAAATAATTGCTCCCACCCATTTTGAGCAACAATACCCTCCGTTTTCTTTCATTTGGATATATAGAATCACTCTTGGCTCCTACTCTAGCTCTCTTAACAAAACTCTATCAAAATCTACACACAATCTCATAGTAGCCAAGTCTTCTCTTACATGCTATAAGCTATCATCTCAAGAAAGGGGTCTCCACTATGTAACCCAGTCTTATCTCTTATCTCTTGTATTTATTTCGTTGCAATATTATTTGATCAATTGAATATCTAAGTGCAGTTATCATCTATTTGCATTTGATCTCATGTAATAGTTCCTCCATTAAGTGGGATTTGTTTCTATTGCATAATTGTCATCATTTTATCTTATGAAATGGGGGTTTTCCTCCATCAAGCAAGGTTTGTTTCTATTATGTAATCGTTTAATGGTTTTATTCCAAATCTATCTATCTAGATGTTTGTGGAGGTGAAAACACCAAAATAGAGCTTTGACTATGGCAAACCCCTATACAACCCCCAACATTTTTCCATGTCTCTATGTGTGTAGGTGGAAAACAAGCCTGTGAAGCACAAGAAGCTTTTCAGAGTGGATTTATG
This sequence comes from Chamaecyparis obtusa, assembly GCA_027943335.1. NCBI lineage: Eukaryota > Viridiplantae > Streptophyta > Pinopsida > Cupressales > Cupressaceae > Chamaecyparis > Chamaecyparis obtusa. The sequence goes on along the minus strand of BSBK01008888.1, from coordinate 848,642 downwards.
ACTCTAATGTATTCTTTTTGTACAGAGTATAGCGTGTCGTGAAGATGTCCCCACAACATGTTGGCATATGAGACCAAGGCTTTGTTTACCTCGGGGTAAAAGGTATACAGGTCTAACCCCTTACTTTTGTAATTAAAATATATTAACTTCTCTATCTTATTTGTTTATTTCAATATTTCAATTATTGTACCTAGTTAGAAGCTTTGTTATTTAATTTATCTTCTTAGCTCACCAGAGTGTGCTGGTAGAGTGAAGTAACGTAAGGTTCATTTTCTCTTCGGAGTCTCAATATCCTGAGGATAGAAAATCCACTATTCTACAACAACCTTATGCGATAGGTGGATTTGATCTATTTCTACTACAACCTTATTTAGAAGGTAGACCTAATGTGGAACATACCATTTGAAGAAATAACAAATGAAGACATAGAAGAGGCAAAACAAAATACCAACTATCATTTCTTTTTTTTGACTCAACAAACGTCAAGCTTCCTACAGCTTTTAGCCTCACAAAAGGCATTTGAAATGTCTCGAAAACTTTAGGAGCATCTAAAACTCCTACTATTACACTCACAAATGAATACCATGTCCCAACAACTCAACATATCCATACCATAAACTAACATAACAATTAACTCCACATATGTTTGAATACCATTACCACCACCACAGTTTACATTCAACAATCCACTATTTCAATCTCCCATTTCACCCCAAATTAGCATAATAAATATCCAAAATCAAAATATCCCTCAATCTAATGTTGGTTCAGTGCCTCAAAATGTCAATATGTTCCAAACCATTAAAAGATTTGTACCTCCAAAATCAACCCAAGACATATTGCAACCATTAAATAACATCTCATATAACCAATACATAAGTGCATCGTCGCAACCCATGAACCCAGGTTACAACTTCATTCCACAAGACATTCAAAATCAACAATTTCTAAACCAAAATTAGATTAAAATATTTCAACAATAAAATATACAAAATTAGCAATTCCAAAATCCATTATTTTTGCAACAAAACACTAACATCCCACTTCCATACAACAATCAAAGTCCTAGTTGAAGTTTTAACAAAATATGTCACACCACCATATTCATTCGCTCAAACATCTTAAGGTTTTATCGAACTACAATAACTTTCATTTAGTAGATAATATTGATACACAAATTCAAAATTTGCAACAAAAAATTATCAATAGGCAAATGAGAATACCAAAGAAGAGTTGCAATATGGAATATATATGTCCAAACCCATTCTGCAAATGATCTCCTTTCCCATTACTTTAATATGCTAGAATTTGATAAATACAAAGGAAAGGGAGATCTGAGGTAACATATTCACAAATTATATGTCTGTTGTACGGATGTCACCTATAATAATTGTAATACCCTAAAAATGGGCTATATGTTCATTAACCTCATATATCGACAATTCGAACAAAATCGACATCAAAGTCCTAACCTAAGACACATCTTAACATTATCGAATCCTAATTGATTATCCTAAATTCTGCATCAGGGAATATTCCTAGTAATATTCCTAATTATCATAATTATCTTTAATTTAATGATTATTTGGTGATAAATCCTATTTATCCTAAAGTTTGATTAATTGAATATTCTCAATATTTAATTAATTAGATTTAATTATGTCACTTAATTGTTTAATTGAAGTTAATTCTATTTATTCCTAAATTGTATTATTTAATTTTGACAATAAATCCAAAATCCTATGAATAATTGATTAAATTCTTATTTAATTAATTAAAGCAAGTTGTCAATTTTTAATAATATTGTTTTTTAATAAAAGTTTGAAAAATGATTGATTAACCCATAAATCAATTGTTTTATTTTTCAAAATCAGTTAAGTTGGAAATAAATCACTTTATTATTAAATTAATTCATAAATAAAACATGCACAATCAAGAAAAGCAGACAACTATCAATTATCAAATAAATCTAAACTCTATTTTGAGTTAAACTCTGCTTTTGCATGTTTTTGTGAGTTAAATATCCTTTATTTAAAAATAACTCAAAAATCAACCTGAGTTATTTGAGTGATTTATGGCTTTCTTCCATGCATCCTCAAAGCCCTAAATTTCTATAAATTAAGGCTTTAGCTCATCTCATAATTTGCAAACTTATGTTGGCGAATTGCTATCTGGAGAATCAAAGCTTCTTTGCGAATCAACCACATTTTGTGAGATCACTTTTGTTTTCATATCATTTCTTAGCTTAGTTTGCATATCAGTTTTTCCACATCATTATTAGCATAGATTCATATCAAGTTTTCATTATCTTATTGCATAGAAAAACCAAAAAAAAAGAAAGATTAATTGTATACATTCCATATCTAGATTAATTGCATTCAAATCCTTCGTTGAGGTGTCGTCAAGGTCACTGATCTCGGTATAATCTGAGAATACATACTCGCATCTACTAGAAGGCAGTAAATCACCTGGTTAGTTTAGTTTTTCATTTATTGCACGATTTCAATTTCGACTAACCTCTAATGTTTTACTGAAGTGTTGTGTCTACAGATCAGGTTCAAAATTCACACACACAATAATAAGCTAGCATATGACTTTTACCACGAAACTTAGGTGGGTAAGTATTGACTAGTTCTCTCATCTTCCACTTAGTATTAGGACATTTAATAACTTTCTTAAAAAAATCATAATCCATTTTTCATACAACATTGTGCACAAAATCACCATGAATATCTTTGTAGCACTAAATAATGAAATAGTGTCAGTTGTCTCCCTCCAACGAGAGACCTTGCAAGCAAATGCTCAAGCCACATTCTTGAGAAAGAATTAGTACAAATTTAAATAAAAAATGAGCTTTTATTTACAAGTTCAGGGCTAAAATTCTTTTGATGAGGTTATCAACAAGGGATAATCATTGAGAAGGCCCTCATCACAAGGAAATTTGATAATTTCACATGAGAGAAAATTTGAACCTACTTGTTAAGCTTTCTGGGTGGGAAGACAATATAGATGACAAATTTATAGAGAAAATTTTGGTTTATTTAGATCATCTATGTTCATTACATTTGAAATAAAGACATCTTGTTATTGTCAAGTTCATCATCTCTTGAAGGGATTTAATGCATACTTATTTATTTTTATTTTATTTAAAAAATTAAACATGATTTACTTCATATTTTATTGGATGGTCATTTTATTTTTCAATACCAATACAATAAATCATTAAAAAATATTAATTGAAAACAAAAATTACTTTAATATAAAAGAACCTTCCTTCCTTGTGTTTTAGTTATTCTTACTCCATTACATCTATGCTACCAATATAATTACATTTTTTTGATATGAATAATAAATTAATGTGCAAATGACTTTCAAATTTATATTAATTTTAGTGCTTACATAAAAAATAGTTGAAATAACATATTTAATTTTATGTACTATTTATTCAAAAATTAATAATCTTATTATATATTAATATTTAGATACTGAAGTAGCCTTCAAATTTAAGATAAAAGATTTATAAATTATTAACATGTTTGTGCTATTACACTCCACCCTTTATTCCCATTGTAAAATTTCTAGTGTATAGTGTGACATTTTAGTACTCAATGATTTGTTTAGTAATAATGTGAGTGATGTTTTGTCAATTTTTCCCTCAAGCGGGTTTCCTCTCGTAAACAAGAGACGCAAAGCGTCATAGTTCATGCCAATAGCGTAATTGTTATAGAGTTAAGATGAAGTGGGAAAAATAAGAAATTGGAGGAGTGAAAAAGAGGTAAAATGCTTGTACATTAGAATTAAGAATGCATTCAAACTAAGCCTTATATATATTTGGATAGATTAGGAAAACAAACACAGTCCCCTTGTAGAAGAAGGAAGAAATAGCATGACACATTGATCCAAATAAAAGTAATAATAATTAAATAAGAAGTGGTGTGCACTTTATTGCCTTTAGACCAAATTTATTACATTTTTCTTTAGTGTGTCCTATGTTTATAGTTTTCCACTTGGCCAAATCTCAATTTAGAGTTTTCCACTTGGTCGAATCTCAATTTACGGATTGTACTCATAGCTACTATAAACATAAGATCATAAATCCCACCATTGTCCTCGTCATTGATGGTTCATGACAAGTAATTGCACAATTTTCATGTTATTTGGAAACTCTAGTACATAAAATCGCTTTACAACAACCCCAAGCTTTTGCCAATTGGGAAATAAATGTTTGTGACGAACATGAGCTATAGGGCTTGAAGCATGTCAAGTGCATGGAGAGGGCTTCTTGCATGGAATAAAGATTTAGAAGATTAATAAATTAAGCATAAATGCAATGAAAAAAGAATTGCTTTAAATTAGATATCAATAGCTTCTAGTATGCACTTGACTTAATATTATAATATAAGTTTTATTGTTTAATATATAAACTTTTTAAACACAATTAAAAATATAATTATAATATTTATATAGATATTAATATTAATTTATAATCTTTATATAAATAAAAATATACATAATATTACTATAATTTTAATAAGTATAAAATATAAACAATTTTTTTATTTTTAGTAGATATTTTTAATAAATACATGTTTAAATATATTTTAAATCTATTTATGTTAAGTGTTTTTGTAGGGTTGTTTTATCTACCCACAAGCATGCACTATAATTATATGTTAGTTTGTTTCTATAAGTTTTTCTCATTTTGCTAATCATAATCCTCTTTTCATTGCTTTGCTAATATGATTGGTTGTAAGAGCCCCAATTTTTTTTAATTGTGGTGAGCATTCCCTAATAGAAAGAATGTTGCTCCCATGGCTAATTGGGACGCCCTTTTCACTACCGAAAAAAACATTGTCCATAGATTTACCAATCATATCACAAAATTTTAAAATTTAAACACAACTTTTATAGTTTATATCTATTATCTATTTCACATGATTATATAAATTTTATTTTTCTTTGATTTGTCTACATTAATTTTTGTAAACATAAAATTCAATTTTTCCCATTAAATTTTTTTTAAAAATTACACAATGAAAAGTCTATCAGTGCTGAATGTATGAGACATATAAACATGACCAGTTACTATTGGGCATGGGGTATGGTAAATGCATGTCTATTGTGATGCAAAAGAAACTTTGTTATTTCAAACTTTTTATACTTACCTACCTACCTAAGTCTTTTTAATTATAAATTTTTTAATACTTAAGATAGTTAAATTAATTTTTTAGTTTTTAAAATAATTTATTTTAGTTAATTTAATTTTTTATTTACTTTTACACATTTTAAAGTCATATTAAAACAATAGTAAATGTAATATATTAATGGCTTAATTTTTATTTTTTTTATTTAGATAGTAAAGATATTTAAATATAAACGTATTATGATTTACTAATATATTTATTTTAGAACATATAAATTATTAAAAGGCATAATTTATTTATAAATATTATATTTATTATCTTTTAATGTAATAACTGAAAAAGTTTTAAAGAATTATTTTTCAAATTGAAGAAATAATTTTTATTTTCATTCAACATTCAATAATTCAATAATGAACAATTGTGTTAAGTCAAAACCCTCTAAAAATGTTTAGAAATAATAAAAATTAGTCTGTCTTAATGTTAAGTATCCACAAGCATCCAAGTCATATCGAAAGATTTGTATCTTAATATTGAAAATTCTTGATACTTTTAATTTTTTTCAAAAAACATTAAAGTGAAAAAAAATAGAATAAATATTAGTATAAAATTTTATTGAATATTTTCTATTTCACTATGAAATAATTTAAAAACTAACAATATGAATGATTTATTAATAGCGAAATGGCTCTGCAAAATGGTTTTGAGCAAGCAAAATGGCTCAACCCAAGGGATTTGGTTTTGCAGTCAAGATCTACTCTGAGATCACGTTCGAAATCCTCCATCTTTAGCATTGAATCTCTGGATCAACATTTGAGGGTTTTTTCAAAAACAAAATATGCATTATTGCGTCAAAACCCTCTCCCTGGGACGCTTAGGGCTTCACAGTCTAGGTTTTATCCGGCATTAAGCTCCAATGATCCTCATTCTGCGTTGAGGAAAGGGGGACTGCATGAAGACCATTTGCTTCCTAGGGTTTCTGAGGAGGACGTGCTTGAATGGCAGGAGGTTAAATATCGGAGAAATTGTAAGTTTGTCTCATCTACCACTGTGCATCATTTAAATCTAGTTTCTTTGAGCAATTCCTTTGAATCGCTCAAGAATTTGTTTGAGCGGCAAAACCCCAATTTTTATTCACCACCACACAGGCAAAATCCATCTGTAGTTTTGAAGGGAAAAGTAAACCCTAGGATTCCCTCGCATAAGGACATAGATAATCCGGTCCAGCATTATGCGAGGGTTTATCCATCAACCCCTTGTAAAGACTTATTGTAGCAAAAAGGGCATAATGCAATTAATAATCAATCACGGCTAGCTTTGTCCAAGCAACGGGAGCCAGCTTCACAGGTAAATATGAAAGAAAATCAAAAGAAGGTTACCATAAAGGATCAGGGTATAGAAGCTGCTCTACCCTATTCGACACCTCACCGAAGATTGAATGGTAAGTATTCTTCTCACCGTTACCTAGCATTTGATGGTAAATTTTATAATTTTCCAAAGAAGCTTTCAAATGAGCAATACAATTCCATTTATTCTCCCTCGCATAGGCAGATCAATAATAGCAAGAACACTTATCTTGAAGTTAGAAATAATATTGGTCAGAGAACATCTGAAATTGTTAATCTAGATCTTAGTGATGAATGCATAAGAAATATTCAGAATTTATGTGCAGCATCAGGAATAATCTGCAGATGGAATGGAGTAGGAGCAACAGTATATGATACCGCAGATTGGTTGAAATCACAATTGCCTAATAAGGTAGGTGTAACAATCCTTGTTGAAAAGTTCATTTATTTAGATTGTGGCAACGTTTATCTCAAAAAGAAAATTATGTCTGAAGGTTGTCCTAAATTTAGACACATATCCTTTTCTATTTTTGAATGGTCTCCTCTCTTTAATCCTAAAAATCTCAAGGATTTTAGGGTAGACAAAGCCATTACTCTTAAGAATCTTCCATTGGAATTCACTAGCCAGGAAACAATCAGGAAAATAGGTAATCAGATTGGTAAATACATTGGAACCGTTCCAAATGAATATAACCAAGCAGAGAAAATAATTATTGTAAAAATGAATTTCCATCAAGAGACTATCCCTCCCATTCGTTTATGTTTCAAATCTAGCTCGGTAATTATCAACCCAACCATAATTGAGAATTACATTGAAGAGCTGGATGATGTCTCTGTTTCACCCCTAGACCCATCAGATACATTCCCTCATAATTTTAAAAACATGGATATTAAGGTGCACTTCTATAAAGATAAGGGCAGTTTTGTTTTATTCAACAGCAAAGATAGGAATATAGAAAGGACCCCCTTTCACCCTAAGCACAATAGCCCTTCAAAAGACTCTCCTGTTACCAGTTTAAGAAAGGAAAAGAAGATCTCAATCAAGGATCCGGATCATAATAATGTCAAATCACCTTCTTGTGCAATAAGGGGGGATGCAACAACCCCTATATCAGTTCAATCTGAAGACAGTAAAGCATTAGGAACTTACTCAAATAATTTTGACAAGAACACTAGTAATACTATAATTAGTTCAGATCTGCCTTTGGTTAATGAATTTTCCACCTCAAGATTTGAGGATAAGATAGTTTCAGATACTAACTTAAATAAAGAGAAACAAGGTCTCTCCTCCAATCACAGTATTTCTGATGGAGGTAAGGATATTACAGTCTTGAATAAAAGTAATTCTGTCACTAAGGATGAAAAAGAAAAATGTGAGAAAGAAGTCAATGAAATTATGGAAATCTTAGGAGAAGAAGTTACTAATGATCTAATGGAAAGATTTATGGATGAAATTTGCGATAGGGAGGAAATTATCCAACAAAGGAAGCTCCTGATTAAAAGTATTAAGGATGGTAGGGCAAAAAGAAGTAATGAAAATGTTAATAGTCAAAGGAGTGAGCATGAGAACCTCATCTTATCAATTGAAGATGAAGCTATTAATAAGACATTAGGTCTATCCCAAATTTCAAAACTAGAAGATTATGGCAAGAATCTAATAGAATTTGAAGATTCCTTTATGGATGAGGAGGATTATGCTCAAAATAATATGAATAAGGAGGAAAATCTGATCAATAAACATATACAGAATGATGAAAACTTCAGCAAATGCCTAGATGGGATTACTAATGCTGATAGACAGCTAGGTATTGCAACTAACACTGCTAGTTTATCATCTCCGATCACACTTAAGCTAAAGAAAAAAAGAGGCAGGAAATCAACCTATGAATTAAGAGCTAAAGATGGACAAGTAGAAAATCAACTGAATCTTTTCGATATTCTGAATGCAGGGAAGGGGAAGATCCTTCCCCAAGGTCAATGAAAGTAACAACATGGAATGTTAGGGGTCTTAATGCCCCTAACAAACAAACCTTAATGAAGAGATATTTAAATTTATTTGAATCTAAAATAATAATAATGCAGGAAACTAAACTAAATCAAGAGGATAGCCTAAAATTCAATCGCAAATTAGGTGTTTGGAAATCAGAATTTGTTTTCTCAGAAGGAGCCTCAGGTGGGCTAGCAACATTATGGGACCCTAGGAAAGTAACGATAGAAGATGTCTTAAAACATAGTAATTGGTTATCACTAACAGTCATCAGCGTAAAAACCAAACTAAAATTCAAGTTCATCAATGTATATGGTCCTATCCCAAACCCAGAAAAGAAGAAATTATGGCAGGACTTACATTCTCATATCAGTAACAATCGCATTGATATACATATAATTGGAGGGGATTTCAATGCAATCTTAGATATTAATGAAAAATCTGGTGGATCAAGATTTGTTTCACAATCACAAAAAGACTTTAGGCTTTGGGTTAGCGAAAACAACTTGAAAGACATTCCCACTAATAATGGAATGTTTACATGGAATAATCACAGAACGGGCTTTAGCCATATAGCTGAAAGGCTAGATAGGTTCTTAATTAATGGAGATATGGGCAATTTTAATTTTAACACATATGTGGAAGTACTTACTAAATCAGGGTCTGACCACTTTCCAGTTAGATTAACTATTTCTGAAGATTATAAACCACTTAGAAATCCGTTTAAATTTGAATTTATGTGGTTCTAGGATAAGGAGTTCATGCAACTTTTGGAAAGTTGGTGGAAACAGATAGAGGTCTCTGGCTCTAGAATGTATTGTTTAGTAGCCAAGCTTAAAATTATTAAACATAAGATTTTGGATTGGAATAAAGAAAATTTTAATAATATCTTTGAACAAAAAACCAAGATAGAAACATAAATGAATGACTTAAATGAAATTGTCATAAAATAAGGTATGAATGAAGCATCTTACAATAAGGAGAAAGAAATAATGGCTAAACACACAGAGATCTTATACAAGGAAGAAATTTTCTGGAAACAAAAATCCAGAGAGACATGGCTCAAAGAAGGTGATAATAACACCAATTTTTTTCATAATAGCACTAACAATAATAGAAATATTAATAGAATCTCAAAATTCAAAGGTCAAAATGGCGATCTTATTGAGGATCCTAGACTTATAGCAGAACATCTCATCAATTATTACCAAACACTCCTCAACAATTATGACTTCTCTGATTTAGAAGCCCAAAATAAGTTATTACCGCCAATTCCCAAATTAATTACTGAAGTAGACAAAAAATGGATCAACAACAAACTAACAATAGAAGAAGTGAAAACAGCTCTATTTCAACTCCACCCCGAGAAAGCTCCCGGCCCTGATGGCTTTCAAGCAAGTTTCTTTCAAAAATGTTGGCATTTTCTTGGTGAGGACATATGGAAAGCAATAGAAGCTACCAGAAATTCAGGATCTTTACTAACGGAAATTAACAACACCTTCTTCTCCCTCATTCCCAAGAAACATGACTACCTAGACCCTGGGGATTTTAGACCAATATCTCTCTATAACACAATTTATAAAATCCTATCCAAATGTCTAGCAAATAGACTTAAAATCTTTCTCCCATCAATTATATCAAAAGAACAGATTGGGTTTGTAACTAATCGTTCAATCCTTGATGGTATTATAATAGCTCAAGAAATAATCCATACTACTCAATACAATAAGGAATTGTGCATGCTCATTAAAATAGATATTCAGAAAGCATATGACAAATTTGATTGGAGATTTCTATGTAAATGTTTAGAGGCATTTGGGTTTTCAAAACAATGGATAAATCTAATTTATAACTGCATTTCTACCCCCAAGATTTCTCTCCTAATTAATGGTACCCCTGAAGGTTTCTTTGAAATCTCTCGAGGTATCAAACAAGGCGATCCACTATCTCTCTTCCTTTACGTAATCATGGTGGAAGCATTGGGTAGATCTATAACTAAGGCACATTTAGAAGGTAAAATAACAAGAGTTAGAGTGACAAAGAATGTATCTAATATCACCCATCAATAGTTTGTAGATGACACAATATTACCAGGGGCTAGTAACTTAAAAGAACCTAAAGCCTTTAAATATGCCCTGGATGTATATATGAAGGCTTCAGGACAAGGGGTCAACCCAAAAAAATCAAAAATTTTCTTTGTTAACACACCCCCATCTAAAGAGAGACAAATTTGCAATATTCTAGGTTACAAAACTGGAAAGTTTCCTTGTAAATATCTAGGGATTCCCTTAGATAAGGGGATTCGTAGTTTAAAATTATGGGAAGCAGTTGCTTCTAAGATCCAAAATAAAAAAGGTAGTTGGAAAGGAAAATGGCTTACTAAAGTTGGACGAGCTACGATGATTAAGTCTGTTTTAATAGCTATCCCCACATATCAGTTGTCTCTTATCCCACTCCCTTTCAATATCAAAGCCAACATAGATAAACTCCTTAGAGATTTCTATTGGCAAGGAACATCAGAAGATAAGAAAATAATGCTAATTAAGTGGGATAACCTCTGCAAACCAATTTCCCTAGGAGGTTTAGGCATTAAGAACCTTCAGTGGTAGAATTCAGCTTTAGGAGCTAAGCTAGTATGGAATATGTATAGAAATCCCAATAGAAAATGGGAAAATATTCTTCTTAATAAATATATTCCCAATGCAGAACCTATCAATATTTTTAGAGCCCATTCCCACACAAAAGGCTCTCATAGATGGAATTTTATTATTAGCTCTAGAGAAATCATCAATAACCTTCTCATGTGGGATGTGGGAACAGGTAACGAAGCATTGTTCTGGGAAGATTCATGGGGAGGTTATCCTCCATTAATAAATGAGGGTTTCTCACAAGAATTTATAGAAACTTGCAAATCTAGTATAGGTAGTTACATTAGAAATTACATCTCCCCAGGAGTTGATCCCATATGGAAGTATACAAGTATCACCCTTGGAGATCCCAATGAAATAAACAAACTCAGAGATATTCTTAATCTTAGAGTAATATCACTTAAATGCAGAGCAGATTGATTAATCTGGTCAGGAGCTAACAATGGAAACTATAAAGTAAGAGATGGTTACAAATCAATTATGGAAAAACAAAAGTTGGATTCCTTAGATATCCCCCTAAATCTTTGTTGGAACAAGGTTTGCCTTCCTAAAGCAGGGCATTTTCTTTGGGCAGCATTACAAAAAAGAATTTTAACCTCAGATAGAATTAGAAAACTAGGCTTTGAAGGCCCGTCAAGATGCCCACTATGTGAAAACCAAGAGGAAGAAACTAATCATTTATTTTTAAATTGTGAATTCGCACAAGAATGTTGGAATTGGCTATGCAAGTGTTTAAAATGGTCCTTGGCAAAATTGAAAGATCTATTGGAATTTCTCAAAGCTTGGCCCACCCCTAACAAGGAAAGCTTGTTTAAAGATGTTTGGGTTATTGCCCCATCCATAGTAGTATGGGAATTAATGGAAAGAGTGTAATAGAAGAATTTTCACAAACCAAAAACTTAATTGGAGCTCAATAACTAATAAAATAGAAATTGCAGTTATTGAAATTGTCAATAATAGACTGCAAAGCTTACATAGCTATGAAAACTTGTTCAAGCAATGCGATAATGACATTAGAAGGATATGACCAAATCTAGATATCCCCCCTTTATATGGTAAAGGGGGGAATAAATCAAAGGAAGATAGAAGTACTTGCAAGTGGAAGCCCCCTAAAGATGGGTGGTACAAGCTTAACTTTGATGGGGCCTCCAGAGGCAACCTGGGCATAGCAGGCATTGGAGGGATTATCCACAATGAGAAGGGAGAGCCTATTGCTAAATTTTCTAAATCCATTAAGCCTACCAATAATATGGCAGAATGTGAGGCAGCTCTAGCAAGTCTCAGAATATGTCAACAATTAGACCTAACAAAAATAGAAATAGGAGACTCCCAAATCATTATTAATACTATCAGAATGAGAAAAATTCCAAACTGGAAAATTAATTCGAAATTAGAGGAAATTTTAGAAATCTTGGATAAATTCCCCCAAATAGAAGTAAAACATATATATAGAGAAGGGAATTCATCAGCAAACCTCCTAGCAAATAAGGGAGTAGATGGTGAAACCATTGCAGATCAGTTTTAACAATTTCTAGGACAAACCTATTCTTCAGAGGACCCATCAGTAAATACATACATTACCCTTCTCATCCGCAGCCTAATACTACAAAATAAGGATACAGGATGAATTCACTAATAACTGTTAGGTGTTTATCTTGATTATCTTATTTCTAATAGTCTTATATATACCTAATCTTTTTTCTTCTTTTTTTATCGATAAAAGGCCGAAGCCCTAAAAAAATTTTATTAATATAAATTATTATTTTACATTGTGACCCCGCTCTCTGCAGGCGCTAGTAGGAAAGAGCGAGGTTGAGAAAACCTCCAGCCTTGCCCAAGACCATAGGTCTTGTCCTTATACAAAATTTACATGGGCATACCCACAACTCGTCTATTGACGAGATTTGTTAAATACATTCTTTCCGTAGGCATACCCACAGCTCGATAAATATCGAGAATTGTACATTTCTTCATGAGCATACCCATGTCCCGAGTGTTCTCAAGATTTTCTTTCTTTAAGAAACATGATCTAATAGTTATACATTAGGATGAATAGTTAAGGACTGATTCATCCTCTTGCTTTGCCGAGAATAATACTTGCGCATCCAGAAGATTCATTCTTCCTCTCCAAGTTATATAAGACAAGCTGTGGATAGGGTATCCATTCTAATTTAATACCAATATCTGCCAATGTTAGTAGAATATACTATTAAGTAGTAACAATCCCTAAATCCTTTACTCAATATTAAATCTGATATCCAACTAACCTTGATGGATACAGAATTGCCAAACACTCTGCATCTAAGCTAATTGAAATAACATTAACCTAGTTTGGATGTCTATATATATATGTGTGTGTGTGTGTGTGTGTGTGTGCAAACATGTATATATATTTATGAGAGAGTATGTATAAACACATGCTTGAAGCTTTATATATATCAGTGTATATTAATGTGCAATATATATAGATATAGATAAAGTTGTCATATAAAGTCTGAATAAACAGTAATTTGAAAGAAAATAAATAAGTATCTATATATATAAATATACCAAAAATATATAGATACATATATATAAGAATATGGTTGTCTTCATCCAAACTGCTTCATATAAGAATATGGTTGTCTTCATATATATAAGAGTAAGGTTGTCTTCATCATAACAATATATATAGATGTTTACATAGTTCAGTATGTATACATTTATATATATATGATGAGCATAAAAGTATACATATATATGCATCCAGTATATGCATATTTATAGAGTCTGAATACATATATATGCATCCAGTAAATTGAAAATAGAGAGTATACCTTTTATACCCATTCAGCTTTGAATGAGGATTAATATTAACTTATGAAAACAACCAATCCTTCTGTGCAGGGAAACAAGCCGAGCTCGTCCACAAAGATAGCCATTCTTTTGAAAACATATATAACATCTATACATCTTCTGTTTCCAATACTGATCAGCTGAATATTTTTTAAGCAGGGTAAAAGAAGGGAGGTGCCAATAATATTAAAGCATCTGTTGAAAAGCTCGAGAGATGCTAGGATATATATATGGATGTACGCATGAATTATATGTTGTGCACATTTATATATATAAATGAATATACAAACATGCACATATTATACATGAAGATATCCATGTATAGTATGTGTATATTTGCATACTTTGAGGATCTAACTTTCCATCTACCCTTAAGATACAATTTAAATACATTATGTTTATCAACCCACAATTTGAACTTACAAAATCAGATTAAAGATAGATCCTTATGGATGCATAGAGTAGTAATGTGATTTGCAGCTCAAGAAAATATAACCTTGTGTCTGAAAATGCTAAAAACTTGAGAAAGCGCTGGTACAAACGAGCTTATTAAGAGTTATAAATAGCCATCACCATCAATTAAAAATCTCGAATAGCCATGGATTAACAAATGAAGTCATAATTCCAATTTACCTTGTTAAAAGTATAGATAAAGTATTTATTATTTGAAGAGTTCACTTTACATTGTTCTTCTGTAGATAGAGAGAGGGAAGCTTTTCATCAAAGAAGATTCAAAACTAGGCCTATCCCTTAGTATATAAACTGTAGAGGCACACACCTACCTATGTACATAACTGTGAGAATTACATCTATAATCTAGATACAACTTATATAGCTAACTTGCATACAAATTACTATAGGTGACCGTAATTATACAGTTGTTTACATATTAAGGTTATACCAGTAGGAGCTCTGGGACACTAGTCTTTCATCTTTTCCACCGCAGAGCAGAGCCAAGTGTGGTTCTCCTGGCGCATCACCACTATGTTTTCTTCAGTTTCATCCAAGATCCTAGAGTGTCGGGAACATCTTTTCATGGCTGGAGCAATGACATGGAGCTTAGTAGGTTCCAAGTCATTTAAGGAGGTGGGGATAACAAAACCCTCGGCCCTCCAATAGTCTAGGATCTCCCTCGATTCACGCTTAGACTGCAGAACTTCCTTATAGAGGAAGTCTAAATTTCTTTCCATGATTGGCCACTGGGCATCAAAAACTTCTTCATTCTTAAATACTATCAAGGGGACTCTCTACTTCGATGGGATACTAGCTAAGTCTGTATTTATATACACCCATAAGTATCTCAAAGTATACATATATATAATACATTATAGACCTCAGAATAGATAATATATATATATATATGTATACCAAACTCTGAGCTTGGGAAGGGAGCTAGTGTACTTTATTCCATAATGTGATTACTATTGGCTCCAAGATTTGCTAAAGTGTATGCCTTAGTATTACCCTCCCGGTATGTGTGCTTGACAATTACCTCAGAAAAGGATTCAAGGATGAGATTAATTTCCTCTATCTTAGAATTAATAATGCAGTTAGAAGTCTTTTTAGTGCAAATGGCGTTAACGATGATTTGGGAATCTCCTTCAATAACAAGCTTTGAAAAGTTGAGATTTTTGCAGATTTTGAGGCCTTCCAGAGCAACAAGGCATTCAGCCATGTTATTCGTAGAAGGCTTTATGGGATGGGCATATTTAGAAATTAATTCTCCCTTGCAGTTCCTGATGATACCACCTATGCCCGCCTCTCTGGGGTTACCCCTGGATGCTCCATCAAAATTCAGCTTTACCCAACCCTCCTCAGGAGGGACCCAGGAGCAATTGGCTCTGTCAACTTTTGCCTTTGCACCTCCTCTACCAAAGAGATTTGGTATGATTAAAGAGGGCCATTTAAGTCTAATCTTGTTATCCTAGGATCTGAATGAATCTTCATAGCAAGTGGTATTACGAAGTTTGCTGTTAATCTTTTCTGTAATTGAAGCTTCAATTTTATTAGTGATGTTTTTCCATTCTAATTTCTGATTCGTAAAAATCCTCCGATTGCGTTCCTTCCAAACCTCCCAAGCTAAGATGGATGGGGAAATAGTCCAGATATCCTTATAAAGATTGTCTTTATATAGAGCTAGCCAAGCTTTTAGGAGGCTTAGTAGATCGAAAGGAAGAGTTGTCTTCCAATCTAGGGATTGTTGTAGCCATTTCCAACAATTCTGAGTGAAGGAACAATTTAACAGAAGATGATTCACATCCTCTTCTTGACTTTCACATAAGGGGCACCTTGTCGGACCCGTGAAGCCTATCTTAGGAATCCTATCAGAAGTTAAGATTCTATCTTGCAGAGCAGCCCACAAAAACATTCCAGCCTTAGGAAGACAGGCTTTGTTCCAACATAAATTAAGGGGAATGTCTAAGTTGTCCATTTTTAATTCTCGAATAATGGTTTTATAACCGTCTTTAACTGAATATTCCCCATTATTAGAGCCAACCCATAAGAGGGTGTCTGGCCTATTTTTAATAGTGATATTTCTTTCTTTTAAAATACTAAATAACTTTTGACTTTATTGATTATAAGGTAATCCTCTTGAGGTTAAGTCTGTAACATAGTCGTTGTTAAGATTAATATAATCCTTAAGGTAAGTACCAATGGTGACTTTGCAAAATTCAATGAAGATTGGTGAAAATCCCTCTTTGCTAAGTGCGGGGAAACCTGCCCAAGAATCTTCCCAAAATAACGCGTGATTCCCAAGACCTATATCCCATGTGAGGTGTTTGTTGATTATGCCTATAGAATCTTTAACAAAGTTCCAAATACGTGATCCCTTGGCATGAGATTGGGCTCTAAAGATATTAATGGGGTCTGCCTCCGGGACGTATTTGTGGAGAAGAATTGAAGCCCACTTAGAGTTGGGCTCCTTAAAAAGTCTCCATACAAGCTTTGCGCCAAGGGCTTGGTTTTGCCAAATAAGGTTCTTGAACCCTAAACCCCCCATTGAGATGGGTTTGCATAAGTTATCCCATTTGATTAGGGCCATTTTCTTGTCCTCGTTTGACCCTTGCCAATAAAAATCTCGCATCATCTTATCTAGTTCGTGCTTGATGTTAGTAGGGAGGGGTAAAATAGACATATGATAGGTTGGGATAGCAGACAGAACTGATTTAATCATAGTGGTTCTCCTTGGCTTAGTAAGCCACTTACCTTTCCAAGAGCTCTTCTTATCCTAAACCTTCGCTAAAACTTGTTGCCAAAGTTTGGATGAATGTTGTCCCTTATCCAATTCTATCCCTAGATATTTACATGGAAAAGAACCCCTTTGATAACCAAGGGTATCGCAGATTTTCTTTTCCAAATCAGGTGTAGTATTTAAAAAGAAGATTTTCGATTTAAGAGGGTTGACTTGTTGGCCAGAAGCCTTCATATAAGAGTTAAGGACTTCTTTGAAGGCCTTGGCCTCTTTGCAATTTGTTGATCCTGGAAGAATAGTATCATCCACAAATTGTTGGTGAGTGACAAATGGGATGTTGTCTGCGGCTCTTAGGCCTATAATCCTGCCTTTTGCTTATTTCTTGGTGATAGTTCTCCCCAAGGCTTCAGCCATTATAACATAAAGGAAGGGTGATAGCGGGTCGCCTTGCCTGATGCCTCGTGAAATCCCAAAAAAACCTTCTGGGGTACCGTTAACGAGGATAGAGATCTTGGGGGTTGATATACATATAAATATTAGGTTGATCCAATGCTTGGAGAAGCCGAAAGCTTCCAAGCATTTACACAAGAATCTCCAGTCCACCTTATCATAAGCCTTTTGGATATCAATTTTAACAAACATACTCGGTTCCTTGGTCACTTGGGCAGTATGAATGAGTTCTTGGGCAATGATAATGCCATCTAGGATCGACCTCTTGGCTACAAAGCCCGTTTGTTCTTCTGAGATTAAGATTGGGAGAAGAGTTTTAAGTCTATTTGCTATGCATTTTGATAATATCTTATATATAGTGTTGCATAGAGAGATAGGGCGAAAATCTCCTGGGTCAATACAGTCATTTATTTTGGGAATAAGAGAGAAAAAATTATTGTTGATTTTCGATAGGATAGCACCGGAGTTCCTGGTAGCTTCCACAGCTTGCCAAATGTCGTTACCCATAAAGTGCCAACACTTCTGGAAAAAACCGGCCTGAAAGCCATCTGGGCCTGGGGCTTTGTCAAGTTGCATTTGGAATAAGGCAGACTTGACTTCTTCCAATGCAAATTTGATGTTCATCATGATATTATCTTCATCCGAAATTACCTTAGGGATAGCCTTAAGCATTTCCAATTGATCTTGATGATTAACTGCTTCGAGGTTATTAAGAAGAGAGTTAAAGTAGTTAGTGATACAGTCTGCGATGACTTTGGGGTCTTCCAATAGTTTCCCCCTTTCATCCTTAATCTTAGTTATCCTATTAATATTTCTTTTTATATTGGTTGTCTTGTGAATTTTTTTTGTATTATTATCTCCTTCTTTCAGCCAGGTTTCCTTGGATTTTTGCTTCCAATATATTTCTTCCTTAAGTAAGATTGCATTATATTTATACATGAGTTCCTTTTCTTTAAGATAGCTCGCTTCATCCATACCATGGGCAATGACTAAATTATTTAGGCTCTCTATATCCTGTTCTATATGTAATTTTTCTTCAAAGATATTGTTGAATTTATTCTTGTTCCATTCCAAGACTTTATTTTTAATGACTTTAAGTTTGGTAATTAAGCTATACATTTTGGATCCTTCCACTGTTGTCTGATTCCACCATTGCTCTAAAAGGTTAATAAGATCGGGATCCTGGAACCACATAAATTCAAATTTGAACGGATTTCTATTGGGTTTACAGTCCTCGGTAATAGTTAGTCTAATTAGGAAATGGTCTGAACCCGCATCTAGGAGAATTTCTGCTATCAAAATTTGATTATCTGTATCTCCTGAAACAAAAAATCTGTATAGTTTTTCCACAATATGACTAAAGCCCAACCTTCTATTATTCCAAGTGAAGGTTCCATTGATGGCCTCAATGTTAATCAAATTATTGTTTGAAACCCATTGGGTGAAATCCTTTTGAGATTGTGAGATGTAGTTGGAGCCACCAAATTTTTCATTGATATTCAATATAGTGTTAAAATCTCCACCTAAGATGAATGTCTCTTCTGTATTTAATTGAAGGAGGGCTTGGACTTCCTGGAAAACCCTTCTTTTTTCTATATTTTGTACAGGCCCATAAATGTTAATCAAGATGAATCTCAGGTTTGATTTGAGGCTGTTGACCCTCATAGCCATCTAGTTACTACTGTTGGACATGACTGATGAGGATATTTTCTGGGGGTCCCACAAGGTTGCTAGGCCTCCTGATGCACCTAATGCAGGTACAAAATCTTCTCTCCAAAGGCCGAGTTTGTTACTTAATTTCTTTCCTTCATCATTATCTAGCTTAGTTTCTTGTAGAATTATAATATCAGAATCAAAAAATTTTAAATATCTCTTAATTAGTCTTTGTTTGTTAGGGGCGTTTAAGCCCCTAACATTCCAGGTAGTTACTCTCATTGCTCCTTGGGAAGGCACTTCCCCTTCCCACTATTCAGAATGTCAGAGATTTTCATTTGATTTTCTGCATTGTCGGCTATGGTTCTAAGTTCTATGCAGGATTTCCTACCCCTTTTCTTCTTAATTTTGTCAATTTTGGGGGAGGATAAGCCAGCCATATTGGAAGCTATTCCAAGTTGTCTATCATCATTTGTGATGCCAAAAAGACCTTCAACATTATCAGTGAAATTTTCTGCATTATCTCTAGAAGGTATGGCTAAGGCAGGGAGATTTGTTAGAGCTTCATCCCCATATACTATATCTATTTCCATGATGTCTTCTTCAGCTTCTAAGGATGCTTGTCCAAAAGATTCTATGCCATTCTCAAGGTTAATGGGAGGGACTGTCTTATGTGGCTCCATTTCTTCTTGATGGATCTCTATTGAATCATCACTCTCATCTCTTGAGTTTCTGAGAGCCAGAATCTCCCGAATCAAGACCTCCTTTTGATATTTCAAGTCTTCTTCATCGCATATTTCGCTAATAAAAGGATCTTAAGAGTTCATCTATAAGGATCTCACCTATGTAATCTGTTATATTATTCACTTCCTTGAAGCAATTATCCTCCTCAGAAGGAGATATTTGTAGAGAGTTCTTAGGCTGATTACATAGTAAGTTTTCCTCGGGCCGAGCTATATTTTCAAGGGGTTGCACAATCTCTATTCTTTCTGGAAGATTTACCCCAAGTTCAGATACAGGGGTATCTCCCAACTGGGTTGATATCAGAGATTTGCTAATATTATTATCATTTAGAAATCTAGGTGGGGAGGCACAATCCAGAGTCTTTGGAGGAGATGCCTCTGCATTCATTACTTGATTGCTGGTGTTATTAATTTCAGTTGTAGGCTCACCAGGGGGTACAGAGATGGGCAGAGGAGATAGAACTTTAGAATTGTCCTCCTCTATATCTGTAAAGAAGAATCCCCCTCTATCTGATAAGAATTTAATGTTTACATCGAGGCTATTATTTAAAAGGTTAATAAATCTCTTGGGTTATGTAATAGCACCCTTATAATTCTACTTTGATTCAATGAAGTTTTCAATAATAACTGGATTGATAATAATTGAGTTGGAGTTGAACTCTAGATGCATATGAGGAATGAAATTCCTATGTATGCTCATTTTGACTATAATTGTTTTCTCTGTTGTATTTGGTGTATCTTTACTAATTCTAATAAATTTGCCTATATTATTGCCTATAATACTTACAGTTTCTTCATTTGAGAGTTCAATTGGTAAATTTTTAATTAAAACTACTTTTTCAACTTCGAAATCCTTAAGATACATTGGGTTAAATAAAGGTTTCCAATTTGTAACAAAGAAAGCTTCATGTCTATATTTCAAATCAAAGTTATCTAATATCTTCTTCTTAATTTCTGAATATTTGCAGTCTATGAGAAAAAAAGAGTCTACAAGGGCCGTTATACTTACCTCACTGGGGAGCATATTTACCAGTGCTTCTACAACGTCCAAATTACTTGCTCCAATTCCTTTCCATCTGACTATGATACCTGTATCCTCAAAGTAATTCTGAAAACTTGCTATAGAGCTACCCTCTAGGGATACTTTGTTAGAATCCTTGTTAGAAAAAGTTGTCTTTTTATTATGCAGATGCAGATAATTACTGTTATGCCTATGTGGCGGAGTATAAACAGGAGAGGAAACATTTGCTTGCAGAATATTAGCCTCGAAAGAAAGATGATTATGAACAGGTTTTAGATACTTACCATTCTCCTGTCGATGAGGAGAGTAATGTTTACCTCTGTGTGGAGAAGATTTTAAATTGGACTGCTCATTATTCACCCCAGCCCTAGCCGACCCTTCTTTGTTGACAAGGGTTTTGGAGAAGGAAGGGGGGATGTGCTTATGAGCATCATCCCTGTGATTTCCCTTACTTCCCAAAACCCTAGGGCATCTAGGGGGGAATAATAGCTTTTATTTAGGGCACTCTCCTTTTTTAGTAAATCAAATGAATTCCTTAGAGGAATCTCAACATTTCTTACATTTTGTGATCTTACCTTCTTGTTCCTTTTAACCTCTTGCCATTCGTATTATTTCGGCCTAGTTTTCCTGGGATCCTACTGGGACACAAAAAATCCACCTCTCCCCAAGGCAGAATGGGGGTCATGGGAAAGTTTGACTGATTCAACGTTGGATTTTGGGGCCCGTTCGATCCTAGGAAGGCTCAATTTTTGCAAAGCATACTTTGTTTTAGCAAACCGCTTGATTTGCCCATCCAGATCATTGACTGTGAAGATTTTAGATAACCGGATGCAATTGCTTTTCTTAGATTTGCTTTCTGCGGAAGCCCTAGTTTCCACATCAAGCTTTGTTATCCGAATACCTTTTTCTTTATTGATCAGAGCATCTTTAGATGATTTATCTGCTATCAGACTTCTCCATTTCTGCTTTGCTATGAAGGGTTTTAGGTGATCATAATTGGGATGTGCTCTCACATTCCTTTATCGACAATCGATTTCTTTATGCCCATACAACCAACATTTGAAGCAATATCCGGAGAAGCCAGTTTCACTGGTGTCATTTGCTGCCTCCGTATTCGAATGGAAACCTAGATCAGAGAGCATTATTTTATTAACTGCTTTGTTCTTTGATTTTTTTCACATATTCGCATACTTCATTTTGTTGCTCACCATTTTTCATTCTTTTTCAATAATATTTTTCTTATATATACCTAATCTTAGCTAAGGTAGTTCTTAATTCATATTTTGATGGTTGAGGACCCTTTCCTTTACAATTTTAATTTCTAAGGTTCTTTAGATAGGCTAAAATGTAGTGAGCCCTCTATTTATGCCTTGTCACTGACCTTCAAATCATCTCATAGTATAGCAGTCTCTTCATATTTAGATTTTGGCTTCTTTTCTTCAAATATATATTCTCAATCTAATAAAAGGATCTCTTCCATTTTTAGATAGTTCATCAATATCTTATTATCATTCTTATTATAATATATATCTTCTTGCTCTAGTCTAATCCTTATCCTCACTCAAAAATATATGTATAAATACATATATACATAATCATAGACATATACATCGTCATGTATATTCATTTATGTATAGTTTCTAAGGTATATGTATTTATACTCATATTCATTTATCTCTATCCTTATTATCATCATATATCTTATTTTCATTATTAGTAATATATATCTTCACATAATCATGCGATGGGTAGGGATCAGGATTAAATAGGATGTCTTGTCCCTAATTCAGTTCTTATCTTTCATCGGGGTCCAATATCAATATTAATATGTCTCTAATATATTGACTTTTAGTATTCATAAGATTAAGGCTGGGAGGATAACTATCCTTTGGCCCTTTATATGTTTATAGGAGCTCTTATCTCTTTCTTTAGCTAGTTTTTCTTTTTAGTCTAAGTTGATTCTTAATGGTAGGTTATTTTTAGGTCCCTATTCTTTCTAATCATAATTTGGGGGGTAGTTCCAGAGTTTTCTCTATTATCTTGTTCCTCATCTTGGATTATGATTACTTTCTTAATAATTTTTACTGTTATCTGGCTACATTCAGGGTTATCTCTTAGGGACATCTCATCTATAAAAGGGATATAGTTCTTCGAGAGCCATCATTCAATGATGACAAGATTTTGTTGTAGACCTTGTTTCATGATGATATTGGCTTTTCGCATCATTAGGATCTCCTGGTGAGATTGTTTAGTAATGATGATCTCAAAAATCGTGCAGGAGGTGTATTAATGAATATGGAACCAATTTGATTAACCTGCTATCATTCAACATTCTCACCCTCAATATAGGTGGAATTTAACCCAGATTATGCTAGTAACACTCTGGGTCATAGCTCATGCTTATTATTTTCATAGGGTGTCTAGTCAGGCTTTGATTTGATTTGAATCATAGATTTTTGTTCATTATTATCCACAGGTAGACACACGGCCTAACTTTAGGCCATATAAACCCCTTTAAGGTATGTTTCATGTTTGGACAGCTCTCTAATATTACATTATGTTTAAGACTAGCATTTTGCTTAGTAGGAGCTTATTATGATCAGAATCCTCTACCCCTAGCAAATGGTGATCTATCTGCAAACCTCCAATTATATCTTCATGCTTTATCATAATCTGGGTACTTTTAGGCCTAATGGCTGGTTTCAGATATGATGTAATGGAACTGTTATAGCCAAATAAAGAGCTTAGGCTATGAACTAAACATAGTGACTCTCTGTCTACTGTTATTATTCTAACTTAGATTAAATGATGTCTAAACTTCCTTTTAGGTTTGAAATATGATTGTCATGTTTAAGTAAGCATCAATTTCAAATCTAAAAGAAATATTAAGCAGTATAGTGTATGGAATTAAAGGCTATTAGCGTATCTATGGTAAATCTACTTTAATGCAGTATTTGAGACGTTGCTATATTGGTTATATTGAAGATATAAGGTAAGAGGGATGTTTTACTGTCCCCTCTTCTTATATCTAGTTTATTATATGCTTATTTCCCCTTTTTGTTTTGAAGTACAAGTTAACCCTGAAGTAGGAATTTGTACAAATTGACTTCAAAACAAAAAGGGAAAATACTCATATAAGTTTATGCTTATAACCTAGGTGCTTTGCATAGGCTCGGTAGTTGGTGCTAAGGGCCCACTGATTCATTATCTCAAGGTAAAAAGGCAAGAATTTTATCATTACATATGGATCAATGTAGCCTCTATCATTATGTGTCTATGATCTTTATGCAGTTTTAAATTAAATTGAGAGGGCTTTAAAACCTTAAACAAATTACATTTCCTTGAGGCAGTGAATATGTACTAAACTCCTATACAAGTGATTTTCAGTAGTATATGTAGATAGTATTTCTTAATACTTTTTCAGGTTTAAAGGCTACTACATCAGCGCATCAAGTAAGGAATAGGTAATTCGGTATGAGGTACAAGCAATTTTTCTTGATTAATATATGCATACTTGTTTACAATTAAGTTATAGAAAGTTAGCTAACAAAGCCAGAAGGAAGTTCTCTGGTTTGTTTTGACAGGAGCAAGACTTCTACGATTCCCAGCTTCTCCAATGGCCGTTTCTCATCACGCACAGCTACCTAAACATGACGTCTTCAATATTTGATTGTTCGATGACCTCTCGCTGTCCAAAGTGTACAATAGCTACACAGTTTAGTTGCAAATTAAATCATTCCAGACCATGTTTATCGAATATGCATAATCATGAAAACACAAATAATGTTTTCTACCTCTCAAAGCAAACCATGCTACTCGATCTTCATAAAGGATTGACCAGACCGATGGTAAGTACTCCATTTGCAAATTTCTAATAACGAAAGCTTACAATCGATTCAAGCACAAAAAAGAAAGTTTGCAACGGTTTCCAACCACATTTACCTGTCCAGAAAGTTTGCAACGGTTTCCAACCACGTTTACCTGTCCACTCCTCATTCATTTGTTTCAACTAACGGTTGAGTGGACACGGGAATATAGGAATAGGACGTGGATCGATTTGAGGATAGGGGAGTAGAACACAATCAGCAACGATGCTATATTAAAGATATTACGCATTATGCCTTTTTCAAAATAAATTATTAAATATAATATATAAAATTGATTTATATTAAAAAAATGAATGTAAAAATTATATTGATTTTAATTTATATCATTAATGACAAAATTAATTTATATAAATTTAATTTTATATATAATTTAAATAATATTTATATTATTATGATTTATTTTAATATAAGATATATAAAAAATAATATATATTAAAAAAAATTTAAAAATAAATAAAATAATTTATATATTATGTATAATATAATTATTAAACGCAGCCACAAGCCAACTTAACCATAGGCAATATATACTTCAAAAAAAATGGAGTGTCCCTTGATAAGATTTGATAAGATATGATTTTGACGTTTCTGCGGTTGCAGCACATAGAAGTTAATGCTTGCCCTTTCCTCGTGGCTTTCACCGGTGGAGATGTATAACATGTGTGCATAGATTTTAATGCATATGCAAGATTATTAATGATTCTTAATGCTTCTGTATAAATTACATTTTAAAATGGAAAAAAATTATTTTTCTCCCTACTGTTTTCAATATAGGCCAATAGAAAGACAAATAAATACTAATTTTTATAATCATTAAAATAAAAAATTAAATAAAACTATAGTAACTTTATTCAAAAATTTAATTCTTTATTTTGATTGATTAGATTAATGAAAAAATAAACTGAACGATTGCAGTAGTTTTCCTGCCTTTGGCAGGAACTAATAATTGTGATCTTTAAATATGCTAAATGGCAAGTTTGAAGTTTGAAGCTGATGTTATCTGAGCCATTAAGCTTGAAAAAAAATTCCCTTCCATTTACTCTCGCTCAAAAAATAACAAGAACAAAATTCTGCGAAAACAAATTGTGTAAAATGAATCTGGACTCCAGCTTACATTAGCGAGTCACAAACTCAATATTTTCCCTCGCATATTTGAGAATACTGATCAAATATGAATCACCTTGCGAACTACATGCCATGATAGACCTGTTTATTCTCTGTTGCAAATGAATAGTGTCATACTACTCCCGATGATACTCCTCTTACAATCCTCTCCCAATGTGCTTGGCGCAACATAGAAGGCAATTTGCCATCAGAAAAAATCTAAGGGAAAAAAGATACGTTACAACACAGCACCTTGTGCTGGAATTAGTACACCTGTTATTGTGTTGCAGTCTAGCTTGGCTTGTTTCTAGTAGCAAAATTTCTTCTACTCGGTTTTCTCATTAGCAATTTGCGACTTGGACTGCCGAAAAAAATTTATTGCACTCATCAACTTGTCTTCTATTACCATAAATAATGGCAATTTCAACTACGGGTCTTCAGTTTTTTGTTCTTACTATAGTTGTACTCTTCGGCCCTACAGAGACAGGAAAACAAGATGACACCGAGATCAACATATGATGCAATGTCCACAAAAAAATCATCATTTATATGCCACTCCTATTTTACAAGAGCATTCAGTATCCTTTTTGCAAGAACTTGGTTTCATGAAATGCTATTATTAAAAATTGTAACTTACCAGCCATCCATGATATAACCAACATGGCCGCCTTCTATTTCATATGGGAATCTGTTGATCTCTACACGGTCAGACTCCAAAGATGTCTTATACAAGATTGCTGGCAGCCACAAATAGAAGGTGCATAATTATTTATGGATAAGAGTAAAAGAACTTAATGTATAGAGAAACTTAGTGTTTAGCCTGTTATTGCATGTAATTCGGCCTTAAAACACACATTGCTTACCATTTTTGTGGACAGTTTCCCTTTGTTGCTCACATTGATCTTGAAAATTTGAAGTGACAGAGTTCACACAATTTTTTTGTGGAGATTGCCCACAATCATTAGCATCACATTTTTTAGCCTGATCATTGGATCTTCCAACACAAGTTCCACTAAACGGTTGGTCCACATTATGTTTAGGATAACTTCCCTTGAGCACACCATTTTGTGAACAAATCTGTCTAGAACTAGTTTGAGCACTTCCAGGGAGCAAATGGGATTCCAAGTGAGTTTCCTCAATTCTAGTAATTGCAGAGCCATTCTGGGCAGATGAAATAATTGACTTCTGGTTTTGCTTGAGCTCACAAGAATTATGGAAGCAATTTTCATTTGACATTATGTGTTGCACATTATTTTCAGATCCTCTTTCAACTATTGGATTCTGCAGAAGAGCTGTATTGGTGGCAGATTTAACATATCTATCAGATGAAGTACTACAAAGCAAGTTATTGTATTGGAGATGATGAGATTGTTTCTTCCTTTTAAAGGATCTCTGCTTTCTAGAAATACCAAGCGCTGTATGACATAGGAAGCGCCTTGATAAAGGCATGGCAAAATTTGAGTACCCAACAAGTCTCTGAAATTTAAATCTTTTCTCATGCAAATGACAGTTTGAATCCTGCTTTTGAGGTGAATTGTTGCCCTCCTTGACCGTTTTAGATAAATCCAAAATTTTGATCTTCTCAAGTGGGGCTCCATCAAAATTTTCCTTTAAAGGCAAAGCACCACCATTTCCATTGTTCTGCAAAGACAAAAAGTCAAATTGAAGATTTCCACAATTAAAAAGTTACCAAGAAAAAGGAACCTAACAATTACAATGAGACCTGATATGGAATCATTCATTGATAAAGTCAAAGAAAAAGATCAAAGTATATCAATATTTGACTAGAAAAGCAACAGGAGGCATTACCAATACATCTCCTGACATTGAAGCCTGACCATCATTGCCCTCTCCAACAGTCACATGATCGCTCATATGAACTTCCCTGGGAATCTTAGAAACCTGGGGCACTTTAGCAGCACCAGCAACAAATTTATCGCCATTCATCAAGTTTTCCACAGCCGAGTGTCCATTACTATGTGCATGGTCAATCATATCATCATTGCCCAAGCTTTTCACAATCTCAAGCTGATTATCAGCAATAGCTTTCCCCAAATGTGTAGAAGCCTTCTCTCCATTATCAGCTCTATCATTCACCAAATCCTTACCCATGTTACAGTCAAGATAAGTGACAGGATCATTTGTACGGGAACTCAGCATGATTGCAGTACCTTGTGGCTCACCATCATTTTCCAACATATCTGAGTTTGAAACCAAAGGAAGCTTTGGTGAAGAATGAATGCTAACATGTTGATTGCCATTGGAAGATTCTAATTTGGTGTTCTGCACAGCTTCTGCACCTTTACAAGCAGAATAGTCATCTAACATGGTTTCCTTCCTTAGTACTGCATCCTCCTTCCATGAGACTGTTGTGCCATTAGAATTCAAACAAGATGACATTTTTGAAATCGGCTGAACCGGTGAAACAGATGAATGACTTTCCTTTCTAAAAGTGTCATTCAATGATGTTGATTTATTATGCTTGAGCTCATTGCCTTGATGCTTTGAAATGACTGATGGCTGGTTTATTGTCTGTTTATCACGTACATAGAAGAGCATGTAAGCCTTCTGCTCTAACACAACTTGCTCACTCACCTTATAGACCTGCAATTCATATTAAATGGATAAGAACGTATTATACTTAAAAGTTAAAACAGATGTGCCATATTCAAACATAAAGCACAAGCCTGCTATCATAAAAATGACATCCAAATGCACCATGGCCTATGATAACAGATTTGGCTCATTGGAAAACTAAAAATAATAAGGAATCGTGATGAAATTTTGATTGCATGCTATGACTGATGAAGAGGAAAAAAATTGTTAACCACATTAAAATAAAGCCTAATGGCCCTTTACAAATGAACAGTGAAAACAGAAAATCTATACCCTATTATCATCTAAAGCATGCCAGTTGCCAGTTGATGTACGAATGAAGCAGAAATAATGACCACAATCTGTGCTCCAGCCAGCATGCACCAGGACACCATAGAGTGTGTAGTTGAAATTTCCTTCCTAAAAATGAATATAAACAAGAAAATACAGCTTAGACAAGTTGGACTGAGACAACTTAATATTTTCTGCACAGATCAGGATAAATTACAGAAAGGTATCTTGTTTACCTGTTGACCACTAACAAAGGGCTTCATGTTTAATGTGCGCCCAAACTCAACTTTCTTATTTATTTTCCCTCCCGTTGGACTGAAACGCTTGAGATGAATAGCAAGAACATGTGGAACCTTATCTACGGTGAACTGTTTTACAGCCTGAACTTTTACTTTACATTGTTCACAGTGATATACTTTCTCTCCTCCTTCCAGTTGTTCTACTGCGGTAAAATGGGAAAGCATCTTCAACAAAGAATTGGATTGAGAAATTTCCAGACTCAAATCTAAGAAAGGTTCATATGTATTTGAGCAATGCGAACATTGTCTGCATTTGACCTGTAGACCAAATTTCAACCACAATTTTCAAAAGAAACTTCCAAAAAATGATGTGTGCATGCAGTTTGCAGTAGTACATAAGTAGTATTCAGCTTCTCAAAGCTAGCTAGTCTTATATAGTTGCTTATTAGCAGTCCGGAAGCTCTACCTGGCTCCTGAGACGGCCACCAAAAATTTTATGTACAAGGCTTTTTTCATATGCACTTGGAGACTCGCTCACTATCCCTGAAGGAAGAGAACATCTGTGCATGGATTCCATAAGCATTACCATGTATTCATGAGCATCTTCTTGTCTGGATATGCGGAAGCTGCGAGATATGTCTGACTCCATGTCAAGGACTACAATGCTTCATAAATGACAGACTTTGCTTCTCAAAAATGGGAATGATCAATCATCTCAAACAAAAGAAATTCAGCATTAGACATTTTAGCCAATGTAGTTTAGAGCTTTTAAATTTTAAGGGAAAACCATAATGTCAAAAATATGGATACAGCGCAGATTGTCCACAAGATGAGAAGGTGCCAAAATCTTGCCACTTGATGACAGAGCATTCATTACATGGTTTTGTATTGCACACATGGCACAGAATCCAGAAGCACGACCTTCACATTGAAAAAGAAGAATGTAAGTACAAAATAGTAAATACAATAGATTGTTCATGGAAAAGCCTCAACAGAAACAATAAAAATTGTAAACAATACAGTAGTCTCGTATCTTTGTAGCCAAATTCTGTGACAATTTTGCAAAATTAAAAGACAAGTGGATACATGCCTTGACAAACACAATTAAATGAGCCAATACTCAAATAGTATAAAGTTGTATTTTTACAGAATTAGGCACTAATAAGACATATACAGAGTCCTGGCATATGCTAACCAGAGCATCTATTAAACTAGTTCTTACAGTTCCAATCTTCATAAAGCATCACTTCTTGACCTTTCCACTTAACCAACAATGTTCACACGTTAAAGAGTTACTGCAAAGCAACAGCCAAATAGAATAATGGCAAACCAAATGCTTCAGGACATCTAAAATTCAACTATAAGTGTGTAACTATATTTTGGGAAAACAGTGCAACTATATTTGGTTCAATATTTTGGATTTCTAATTCACCACCTTTTAACCTTTGTGTTCCTCCTCAACAAAGTTTGTAACAGCATTACCCCTGGCCGTCTTGAACCTGTCCCCCTTTTGCAAATTGAAACCATGTTAAAACTGGTCCTTTATTTATTTTGATTGCCTATTCTACATTTTTGGGCTCTCTATTTGCCTGGTGTTTTGAAGTGCTCAAACATTTTCCTCATATGAGTCTCCTCTTTCTGTGAATACAGACTGAACTTTAAACAGAATTGCCCAACCCTCTTGAACCTGTCCCCATTTTGCAAGTTTAAACATGTTGAAGCTGGTCCTTGATTGTTTATTTTGATTGCCTATCCTACATATTTGGGCTCTGTATTTGCCTGAAGTTTTGAAGCACTCGAACATTTTCCTCATATGAGTCTCCTCTTTCTCTGAATACAGACTAAACTTTAAACAGAATTCTCTTAACTCGCCATGAAGCAACTGCTATTGATACGTAGTAGTTGTCTGTCTAGAAAACTTTTAACCCTGTCTCAAATGACGGTTCTTGAGCTGGAAGTACTGCCAAAGTTGTTACCATCTTGCCACCCAAATGCTCCTAAAGATAACAGACAATTTTATTTTAATTGTGAAGAAGTAATCAATCATATGTTATTTTCTTAATCCAACCTCAGCTACAAATTTATGCAGATAGATTTGTCTCCTAGAAATGCTGCTCCTCTCATTCCGCCCACCCCATTATCAGGTGATCTTGCAGAGGCTGAACCTTTCTGGATGAGTATGGCATCCATTTCTTTCCTCTGTTAATTAATGAGCTAAAGATGACCTTTGATCAAACTGGAATGGATGCCAATCATTGCGCTCCTATGATGTCTTTAGGCATATAACGTGGATCAATTGGGTTAAATGGCCAGCTTCTAAGATAGATTACATTTAGTATTTAGTGAGCCAAATGTGTTACAATTTGGGTTTATCAGATAAGAGGCTACATATAGAGGCACGTGTAAATTGTAATTATAAGGCCATCACTTGAACAACATGTGTTTTTCTGGGTTCTCGTAGAAGGAAATACTTTGGCATCATTCCTTTGGTAAGCAGCATGGTGAAGTGTAACTTGGCCTCAACACTTTCTTCTATTTGGAAAATTTCAAATATTAGGAATTGCTACCCACCATAAATCTTCTGTTGAATTGTCTTCGTTTTACTTTGCATACATTCTACGAGCATCTTTGGATCTCAACAGCCTATAAGGACAAAGCACACTCGGAAACAAACTGATTTCTATTATCATCAAGAAAACTGCAATCATTCATTTGAATTCGTTTTACTTTGCATACATTCTACTAACATCTTTGGATCTCAACAGTTTCTTCTATTTGGAAAAGTTTAAATATTAGGAATTGCTACCCACCATAAATCTCGTGTTGAATTGTCTTTGTTTTACTTTGCATACATTCTACTAACATCTTTGGATCTCAACAGCCTATAAGGACAAAGCACACTCGAAAACAAACTGATTTCTATTATCATCAAGAAAACTGCAATCATTCATTTGAATTCTCGTATTCAAATTTATAAATTCAACTTTGACTTGGTAGATTTTTTATGTCTTTTGTTGTGTTTTACAAGGTAAGTACTTCAGCTGGATTTTGCAACTTAGCCACTACCAGCCTTTGAAAGTTGATTTTCTGCAAAGGTATGACCATTTTTTAATAGTGTGGTATTCTCATATCTTGAAAAAACAAGGACCAAATTTCTGAGTTGTACAGAGAATTTCTTTGAGTATCAATAACATTATTTAGCTTCTAAAACTTAATATGCATGGCTAAGGCTACAACAGAGAGAGCTATGCCTTAATCTGTATTTGAATGCATATATCCAAGCCACTACCAAATGAGAAAGACATCTCATTATCACAGGGCTGTTTCACACAAAGACCTGGATATGAACATTTATCACACTGCCATGTCTGCCACCGGCCACAAATTAGTGGCACCTTAAAAAGATATTGTTCCAATCAAGACTATCAACATCAAAGGCAACCAGAGAACCCATATCTTACATGGAGACCTAAGCAGCAGAGAGAGGAGCGACACGATGACATGTTTCTGCGGCTCAAGCAGAACTTGATAATCTAATAACAGTCAATCAAATACAACAACGGATACAGAGGTTAGCCAATAGCGATCAAGATATAATTGAACTAATGATGACAAACAACATGTTCAGACTGACCGCAACATGTCCATAGGACGCATTTCAAAGGAACCCGTGGAGCACTTATAGAGGGAATAAAGCTAGACTAATACAACGGAGGGCAAACAGATGGCCAACGCAAACCATTGGAGATGAATTCCACATGCAAGGCCAACGCCATAAAATAACAAATTCCAACCTGTCCAGGGAGCAAATGGGCCTACAGCGGGGCAGATAAAGTATATTCACAGGAGGTGGCTCTAAATCTACTGCCATGCCAAAGAAAATCAAACACTTGAATCCATAAAAGAAGTCAAACTAACAATAGGAATGTGAATCCTAATGTAATTTTAATAGCTAAAATAGGCTGAACATCAGAAACAGAATAAATAATATGATGCAATGGACTAAATCAATCCTAGAGCTCCAGGTACAGAAAACAATCAGAGGGAAGGCCCCTCCATTGGCAAAATGGAGTGCCTTTCCTGATACATCTAAGAAATAGAGGCCTCCAAAAATGCCATCTGCTAAAGAGAATATTTCTTCACAGACCAGACATAGCTCTTAACACTAGCTTTTTTATGCTAAGCATTTCTTACGGATTATTGATGTGGTCATTGTTCGGCCCATCTATTTTGAGCATCATCAAATTCGTGTATGAGGAATCCCCCTGGCTAGTTGTGGGTGCCCCGCAACATCATGTTGAGATTGACCACCATCTTTTGCAGAGTGAAAGATTATGCTGCCTATGTTCTCTTGAACAGGTGGAAACTGCAGAGCATTTTAATGTCCAGTGGCCTATTGTCTATATAGAGTAATGATGAATCAATTGAAACCCTTATATAGGAAATAAAGCTAGAAAAATACAAAGGAGGGCCAACAGGTGTCATACAGAAACCATAGGAGCTGAATTCAACATCCAAGGCCATACGAGAACAAATTCCAACCTGTACAGAAAGCTAACAGGCTTAGAACAGGGCAGACAAAGTATATTCACAGGAGCTGCCTCTAAATCTACTGCCACCTCAAAGAAAATCAAACACTTGAATCCATAACTGTTGACAAACTAACAATAGGAAGGAAAATCCTAATGTATATCTAATAGCTAAAAAAGCCCTGAACATCAGAAACAGAATAAATAATAGGATGCCATGTTATAAATCAATTCTAGAGCTCCAAAGTCAGAGAACAATTGGAGAGAAAGCCCCTTCATTGGCAAGATAGAGTGCCTTCCCTGATACATTTATGACATAGGGGCCCCAACAGATGGCATCTGCAAAAGAGAAAATGCTTCTTTGCAGACTGGACATAGCTCTCAACACTAGCTTTTTATGCTAAGCATTTTTACAGATTGTTGATGGGGTCATTGTTCAGCCCATCTATCTCAAGCGTCCTTGAATTCGCATGAGGAATCCCCCTGGCTAGTTATGATGTGCATCCCTCAGCTTCATGTTGAGATTGATCTCTAGCTTCGAGCATAGATCTCCTGGATCTCCCAGATCAATCACTTCTTTATTTCAACTCATCACCATTGTTGTAGGCATTATGTACCCTCTAGACACTATCAATTTGTGCACAGACAGGTAGAAATCCATGACATTGCTCTTCCTTGAAATTCACTACAGCTGCGGCTCACCAGCCCACCAAATCTGACTCTAGTGGTCATTTCTCTATCCCATCTCAGTGTCAGGGACCCTCTCTCACCACCCTTCTGTAGTGCAGATCTCAGGGGCAGGCTCAAATTACCATTTCCTTCCCACTGCCAACAGTTCTTTGGCCTCAAATGTTAGAAGGGTTCTACACAACACAAATTACCTCCTAAGATTGTCCAATCTGTCACTCTTAGATCTAGACTCTCCACAGAAAACATTCTCAGACTCTGCATTGGTACTCTCACAGTAATCAATGCCAATTTGTTGGCTCCTCCAATGCATCTCAGGGCATTGACATTTGAGAATTTTAGTTCCACAACTCAATGGCAGTTTGATTATTGCCTTTACGGATCTTCTCCCCTTTTTATTTATTTTAATATTGAACTTGCTTGGGGGTATGTCCTTTTTTAGTTTAGCCTCCATGTATAGATGCTTTATGTCTACAGCCTCTGTATTTGCCTTAGTCCTTTGCTATTGTCCTTTCTGTACATTTCAGTCCCATTCATCTATTTGTTGTCAATTGTGGGCATTAATATATTTTCTTTATTTTTTCTTTCTCTGACATAATTATTCAGAACATTGGAAGAGATGAAAGCACCGATCTGTACTTGCCATTGACCAATCTAGAGGCTATGTTGCCATGCAGAGTCCAAAGATTATAAGTGCAATCTCATAATTTCAAGCAGTAATTCGCTACTATATCTCATCAAAAGCTATAAATATAACCTGGGGACAATCATTACTTATGTTTACACCAGAATTTCTGCAATTCTAAAGAAGCAATGTGTTATGAAAAAATGGAAACTAAATCTTTTGTCAATCTAGAAGGGTTCAGGAGGTTGTTCTGTGTGGAGACTCCAATTGCATTATTTCCAGTGAAGATTAAATATATGGGATCAAAAGAAAACCTTTTTTAACTCACTACGAGATGTAAAACCTAAGAATCATAAATTAACTTGTGACAACAGAAGAAGTAGCATTGCACAATAGCAGAAGGGATTGATTACTTTCTACATTGTCTAGATTGATTGAAACATATGGGACTGCTGGAATCTGATATTCAAAAAGTATCTGGTTCAAGTCATGCTCTGATTAATCTGTCAATCAAACCTGAATCTGCACCTATGGCCAGCCCATTATGAATGTTACTAATATCATATAGCATAAGATTAGCAAGTGTAACGGGAGTTCGTCTGAGAACCGTTCACAGAAAATATTTGGAGCCTACATGCCCTCTTTTCTCAGGCCAGTACAAACATCTATATGGCAAGAATTTAATTAAGAGATTCCAATCAAAACTTGCTAGTTGGAATAGAAAATATATGTTCTTAGTAGGCAGGGTTCAGCTCATTAATTAAATTCTGTAAGTCCTAGTTTTTTCTTCTCTATCCAATAAAAACCAACAGAAGAACTTGATTTGGCATGGTACCTCTAAGGATATAAATACAAAATTCTTAAATGGTAGAATGCACATAAACCCCAACGGCAGGAGGGGCAAGTTTAAGAACTTTTGGCTAGAAAAAGTTGGAATTAGGAGCAAAACTAGCTTTGAGGTTCCTTAAAGAACATAATCAGTGATGGAGCAAGATGCTTGGATCAAAGTACCTGGGCAGTATCAGCCCATATATTGAATTTTTGGCCTTAGCATTCCCTCAAGGACAACACATCTTGAGCTTTGTAAGCATATCCAAGGATATCATTATTCAGAATATCAATTGAGTAGGAGCAAAGAGGGAAACGTGTGCCTGCAAAGTTTTCGATTGATTACTGGAGTAGGAAGACCTCTTACAAGCAGAGAAGAACTCTTGCAGGTAAGACAGCTATGTCAGCTAGCAATCCCTCTCCTTGAGAAGACAACTTCCAACCACAATTGAAATTGAGCAGAATGACCATAGCATATTATGGAGATATGTCACTAAATGCTTCCTCACAGATGAATCACAAAGAAAATTATTCATAAGCAGGTCTAATGTAGAAATATTTTCTTCCTCACAGAAGAGGACTGTCTTAAATTGACTAAGGATTCCACAGAAGACTACAAAGTCAAGGTAGCTTATGACAGCATTATCAGCAACCCTCAAATGCCTGATTGGCCTACATTTAGATTTGGATTCAGGCATTACCTTACCAAGGCCAATTCCTTTGCCTTGCAAAGATTCTGACACATAATAAACTTTAGAAGCAATATTGATTTGTTCCTCCAAGATGTTTTCTATGTGTCAAAGAAGAAAAAAAATGATTACCCATTTCCTCTTTCTGCATGCACGTGTCCCAGATGAATAGCGCTTAGTAATTGGGAATTGCAATTGCTTGGATCTAAGAAAACAATATGAAACCGGACTTTGCTTCATGGCCTTGTCTTAGCAAGCAGCTTTAAAGCCTTTGAAATCAGTTTTATCAAATCACTAAAATAGCTGTTATTGTCATAGTAGCATTCCATTTATGGCACTGATAAAGAATGGCAAAAATGTAAATGGAATTCACTTACTAGAATCTAACATGGGAAAAACTTAACAAAAATTATGAACTATATACAAATACAGAGAAACATAAATTTCTTATTCATGTCAAATATTGTGCATAGAGATTAAAGAAGATTTTGAAAAAAAAAATGTTATAATTTTGTTGAATAAGGTTAATATATAAAACAAACAGATGGCCCAGTAATAGTCCACTGTTCCATCATAAAGCATGACCTGCAAATTTATCAGCAACCTTAGTCTAAAGTTTAAACACTTATTAATATAATTTCCCTCATACAGTTAATACTTTAACTTCTTAAAAGAAACAATTCAAAGCAAAACTTAAAGAAATTGTAAACTACGCTTACTTTAACCCTGAAGAAAACTTTGTTCACTCTCTCTTTGCACTGTGTGTTTCTGCCTAAGTGTAGAAATGTGCCAAACCAAGACAAATGCGTATACTTTGCTGATTAAATTTCTGAGATTTTCATCATGTGATTTTAAGGAGGAGGCATCAATGACAGCCACATTGTTCAAGAAGAGTACAATATCGAACCAGCATACCATCATCGGCAAAAAATACAGAGCCAAATGAATTTCATTGCAGCCTTTAACTTTGAATATTTCTACACTGATCTTGTAATTGGATCGATCATTGGCATCAATAGTGAAAATGCAAACTCGAAATATTACCGATTATGGTTTGTGGAAAATCATTTCAAGCTTTGCGTATTCGATGTTGATTTATATTCCTAAAACCCACGATCTACAGGAACACCATCTCACTGGTTCTCTCATTCTCAACAATAGTTAAAATCCCACAGATCACAATTACTTCTTCAGACCTCTGATAGATATTGTCAAGTATTACAGATTATAGACCCAAAAGGAAAACAGACAATCCAAGCAAAGCAAACGATACAAGGTGTATGAATTAAAGCAAATTGAACAGGAAAATCAAGAAAAGATCTTACAAGCAATCTTGTGTCTGCCGCTTTGCAAGTAGGCGGCGAGGGGTTCTGTGTAAGTAAGACATTGTAGAACCGAATTCAGAAAGCATGTATTACCGAGGTTGGCCAAGCCAGCACCCTGCAAATTTGTTGAAGACGTTTACACTTTATTGAAAGCATTTCAAAACAAAACCAGTGATGTCCACACAACTTACAATTTTTTGCAATCCAAATCCCATTGGCTGCTCTAGATCGAAGCCGCTGCTTTCTGTGGCGTGACATGGCCCCTTCCTCTTCCGTGTCTTTCTACTTTCGTCATCCATGGATTCAACTATACTGGTTTTTTCCTTCGTCTACAGCCGCCAAGCCTAACCCCCTTAAACCCTAATAAGCCCTTCAATCTCTATTCGTGCGTAATTGAATTCATTATTTGGATATTATCACAACCCTAAAGTAGACATTATGGGTCGCCGTGACCTTTCTATTATTGCTCATTCTATATATATGTTATCTTTCTTTGGATGGAGAGCTATAATGTGAACACAAATAAGGAAGTGGTTTCATGAAGGGGGATTCAGGATTTTATAGTGAGGGAGGGAGAGGGATGAGTTTTTTTTAAAAAGAGGATAAAATTGTATGGCATTTTATTGTGTATATAGTTGTTATGTGTTTAAAAAAATTATTTTAATTAGATTTTTTTTTTGTGTCGTTGAAAAAATATTCAATTAATTTTGTAGTATTAATTAGTGTTATAGAATTTATAAGATTATGTGTCTTTTATAAAATTTGAATTAAGTTTTAGTATTAGTTGTTGTTATAATCTATGAGACTACTTAATTGTAAAAAGATCTTAAATTTTCTCAACATTGTACTCTAACAAAGTCTTAGTGGTCTCCTTCATGGAACCATAATATACCTTGAAAAGGCACTTGTTTGATGTTTTTTTGTAACAACTTATGTTTTTAAGACAAGGCATGAACAATGAAAATGCTCATCTTTATTATTTGAACATTAGTTATTGTTACAATCTATGAGACTACTTAATTGTAAAAAGATCTTAAATTTTCTCAACATTGTACTCTAACAAAGTTTTAGTGGTCTCCTTCATGGAACCATATTATACCTTGAAAAGGCATGTGTTTGGTGTTTTTTGTAACAACTTATATTTTTAAGACAAGGCATAAACAATGAAAATGCTCATCTTTATTATTTGAAGAAATCGAAATATTATCCAAAACTAGTAAAGTAGAGTTATTTGTGAGGCTTTGATCACCTTGGTCATCAATTTCATGTATGTGGTTGGCAAGTCAAACCAAATGGCACCACTTCAAATTCCTACTTTCTATAGTATACTTTGAAGTTTCTTTTGGAACATCACCATCACAAACTCTTAGTTGATTATGAGTTGACCTAAAATCAACCTTAGAAAACATTGTTGAGTCTTTCATATGATTGAAGATATTATATAAATAATAGATAGTGATTCATGATTGTTACCTTGTTGAGAATCCTAAAATAGATATATAGGCATAGGATGGCATCCTTCTCCTTAACAAATATTACTAAAGTACCCCTATGCAAGACATTAATCTTATTCAAGCCTTTATCCAGCATATATTTAAGCTATAATAACTCAATTGCATTCACTAGCAAAGTGTCTTAAAGATATGTCTTGTTCTAGGTTTAAAAAAATTATAGAAAAGTTAGGGTCCATCTTTGATGGAAACCATGGAAATTTTTAAGAAAAAAAGCCCCTATATTCTTGAAAGAATGGTAACCTTCAAAAAAGGGAGGTTTCTCCCCTTTTGCCTCCTTTGTGTAAGCAACAAAGATTTGGTAACTTTCACAAATTGTAACTTCTTAATATACATGAGATAAATTTTCCTCCAGATCAATGATTTCTTTATCCCTTGCATATTCACTAGGCTTCCTTGGTTATCCAAACATTCAACACTCTTAAATTGAAATTCAACCTAGACTCTATACTCACAAGGTTAACTTTCCTAACATGACATAAGATGAGCCCAATCAATCTATATAAAGGTTAACTCTAGTTTGGATGTAGAACACTTATAGTTTTACCTCAAATAAACATATACATACCAACTTAGAAGAATATTAAAACACTTTTCTTTCCATATACCTCACAATATGTGTTGAGATGTGAATTTTGTAAGAAAAACTCATGAAACTACAACATGTTTCATAGAGTCAACATCAATAAGAATAGTAATTAGGCATTATTATGCCCTTGATACATAGTATGTTCGGGAATACATGTAGCCAACTTCTGGCTAGCATAACTTTGGACATGAGTGATAACAAGATTCTGAGTATTGAAATCGAGACCCATATCCAGCAGTAGATCGAGATAAAGATGCACCCTTTAATTGCAGTTCATTTCCTAGTTCATATTAATCCATAACCAACAACATCCCTACCTCTTAGAGACCCAATAGCCCTACTATATAAGAAATATGTTGTAAGTAATTGATAATAATAAGTCACTTTGAAGGGTTGATCTCCAAAAGTAAGCCACTTTGAGGGAGACACCTCCATTGGTCTTCAAAAATATCATAATATGTAATATGGTGATAACAAGTTAAGAGGCTAGCTTATCCTCGTTGTATTATGTATTATGTTCTTTTGAAGACTATTGGAGGTGGCTTACTTTTGGAGGTTGTCCCTTCAAAGTGACTTATTATTATTAGTGACTTGCAACATATTTTATGTTTCTTATGCAACTTAACTCATTACAAGTGGTAACAAATAATTATCTTGGTATCAAAAAGGCAAATGATTTTTTCCCTTTAGGAGGCTAGATGTATATTTCCATCAATTTGGTGTTATTTTTAATTTAAAGGTGGATCAAAGATCAAATTAAAGCTACTGCAATCTAAATTTTCTCCCAATACTATGAATTGATTAATTTTCTACATATATTTTGTGAAAAGATGAAACTGAGCAAGGATAATTTACACTTAAAAAATAACTTGCTTTGATTTATTTTATTTTATTGTTAAAAAGAATTTGTTGCATGATGACAAGGCCACAAACTAAATGATAAGGCAAGACTTCCTACACATAAGATAAACCTCTTAATAAAGAGGATGTGGGTTTGGAGTTAGGACTGAATGAAAGATTGCATAGAATGTGCTCTTTGGTAGTGTTTGGTTGATGAAAAAGGGAATGGACAAGTCTAGGGCCAAGACCCTCTTTCAGCTAAATATTGGAATACAAAGCTACCAAAATGTGAGTATGATTGACTAACTCTTTTCCAGA
Source organism: Chamaecyparis obtusa (assembly GCA_027943335.1). Classification (NCBI taxonomy): domain Eukaryota; kingdom Viridiplantae; phylum Streptophyta; class Pinopsida; order Cupressales; family Cupressaceae; genus Chamaecyparis; species Chamaecyparis obtusa. The sequence continues at coordinate 807,568 of BSBK01008888.1, read as the reverse complement.
AGAGTTAAGCAAAATCTTAGGGCATTTATTCCTATTTTTCTTTGAAAGATTACTTGAATAATTTAAAATGCAAAACAAGTAGGATTTAAGGATAAGTGAGCAACACTATTTGATACAAAAAATAAATGTTGCACAATGTGGATCTAGAAGTGAAATGAGGATTTTGTGGTGCACTTGTGTTTGAAAGCTGAGCTAAAACTAGGAGGACATTACCAAATTTGGGTGCCTTGTCTAATGGCTAAATTTCTTCATAGTGTTCTAGATGTAGGCTTTTGAGATACTATATTGGGTCTTTGTCAAATTTAAAAGTAGATTGGGAGGAAAATGGTACCCAAAAACACTCTTTTTGGGGATAGTGGTACCCCAATAAACCCTTGTCCAATATGAACTTTAGACTAGCATTCTATCTCTAAATCCTGATTATTTTCTTATCTTCCATCTTTCGAACTCGTACTCAAACCTGCAAAATAGAGAGTGTGATTATGGCTATATAGGGGTATGACTTATTCAAACCCCCTATTTTGGTGGTTCCCACCTCCACAAATAGTTGACATTGAAATTGGAACAATGTGTGTACTCTTGGATCTTAAGTGTCTAAGATTATTATGATATAAAGTGCATAAAATTAACTAGAGACATACTCAAGTGTGTTGGATAAAAACCCTAAGTGGTTTATTGAATGTAGATTATAAAACTAATTAAGGAATGCATGAATCACATGACTTGAAATGATAAAACTCATATCTAAAGCTTAATTGCAAAAATACAAAACAACATGAAATCATACAAAACCCCTTAGGGAAAGGTACAAGCCAATCATCAGTCGATGATTCCCTATCATCCTCCAACATCTCTTGAAGATTTCATGGTAATGAATAAATGTTGATTGAGGACTTGATATTTTTTTATTTTTCTTTTAATTTGCAAATCTAAAGGATTTTCACTTCACCAATTTTCACAATTGACACCTATCTCATAAATGAGGAAATTAACTTGCTTATATATGGGATTCTAACTTTGAATTGATAAAAGGCCAAATTAGACTTATCATTTTTTTCATTGAAAATAGTTTTGGAAGGGAAAGGTCGGCATAATATCCTCTTGAAATTTTGGCCAAAAAACATCAAACACTACCAGCCAAAAATTGCCATTGTCTTGAGAAAATTGACAAAAAATTTTAGGGGTACACAATAATAGGATGTTAATACTAAAGATGCAATCTTATGAAATGATATAATGTTTAAGTAAGGGAAAGGTGTCTTGAGATTTTAAATGGGTAGGACTTATAATAAATTAAAATGATTAAAGACAAAGGGCACATCTAGAGTTAAGGGCCCAAATAAGAGTATGATGAGGTTTAAATTAAGAGAGGACTCCTATTCTTGAATTAATCATTAATTAAATGTATATCAAAGTCTTATAATGCATAGTGTACAATCCTAAAAAGTTAGCACCTATAATTAGATGCTTATTTAGGCCCTATTTTGGTGATTTCAAGATTTCATGTCCATTATGCTTGATCCAACTACATATCTCCACTTATTTTAGCATCTTCCCTTCATCCTCAACTCCCCATTTTAGTTTGGGCCCATTTTCCTAGATATATAATGCCTTGTGTGTTCTATAACTAGGTATACAACACCTTGGGCATTGTATACCCTGACATTTGAGCACAAATTTAAATGGGTGGCCTGATGCAGTGTTTTTGTAGGATATTAGATCTTGTGTCAACCTCCTCTGATTTTTGAATCCCAAAATGTTGTAAGAGGTATATAAGTGGCTTATCTCTCCTTATTTGGACATTAAAAAGTAAGCAGTTCAAGATTTGCAAGATATAAGTGAAATTTTAAGAGCATTCAAGCATTCAAGATCAATATTAAGCATTCTTCAAGCATCCAAGGAAATTTTGAAGGAAATCTTCTCCATTGTAGCAAGATTGTCTCCCATGATTCCCAAGTAGAGGATTTATCAATCAATAAATGAGGTCATTTTGTAATCCACATGTATTCTTCCTTCAAAGCAAGTATTTATCAAGCATAACAACATTGTAGATATTAGAGAGGCATTCATAGATCCATACATTTGTGAAAGGCATCCTCAATTCCCTCCTACATTCCAAGGTTCAACAACTTCAATTAATCAACATAAAATCTTCTTCATTAATATGTGTGATCTCAATATTCATTTATGGAGGTATATTCATTTACAAGGTGGATCTAACATTTACTTTTACATTTATGTGCTTTCCTCTAAGAAATTTAATTTACATTTCAACGTTGATTTCTAGATAGGGTTTTGACCAAGGCAAACCCCTTTCAACCCAATGATTTCTCTTTTTTGTGTGTAGGAACAGGTGATGGATCTATCAAGACTTAATTTGAAAAGTGCGGGATCTGATGAATTGTCCCAAAAAGTTTCAAGAAAAATCACTAGGTATATAGTGCCCTAGTCTATATATACCATGTAAATCAACTTCAAATTGAAACTGCGGGTTGGTACTATCTTCTAGTTTTTGTTTTAAGTCATTGCAGATTATTGTATATTTTTTGTCAGTCGATATTTTCTATAAATTTTCATATTTGCTTATTTAGCCTTCTAGCTTTCATTATTCTATCATTTCCTCTCGAAACCCACTTAACCCAAATCATTATTGCAAATGATCATTGACTTATTTAGTACTTAAGTTATACTTATATTTCTTTTGATTATGTAATCAAGTAAAGGAGGACAATTCTCTTTGCATTACATTTGCCCCCTCCTTTTCCTTTATTGGACATTTTGGTGAACTTGATGCATGACATTTCTACTTTTTATTTGATGGTTAGATGTTCTCTTCATTTATTTTTAGGTGCAATCATGCTTAATTTAATTCATGATATATAAATTTTGATGAGTCTTTACATGTCTCTTTCCAATTCTATACATACATTTGTTCGATATATCTCTTGTTCATTTCCTTGTGCATGAGTGTTATAATATTGATTCCTACATATAGCATTTTGGTTAGGAGAAGTCATAGAAATATGAACTTTTTAAATCTTTAATCCTATTTGTTCTCTAGGAATTTTGATGAAACACATATGCCTACTAATGAAATTCCCACTATTATTGAGAATCCTTCTTCCCACTCTTCACATGATGAAGATGATACCTTAAGAGCACCTCCAAATCCAAGTGCAAACTTTTTATAATGACTTTGAAAATTTTGAGCAATGGTTAGGTCAAGAAAATTCTAATACAGAATCCATCTCTTTGGTAGAAGGTTTGAGGAAGTTGATTCACAATGATGAACATGGTGTTAATTAGTTATGCACTATTTACCATCTTATTAATAGAAATATTAAACCCATTAAAGAGTGTGCTCAAGACCTTGGTTTAACTCAAACTCCCACTAGTGTTGAGATTTTTATGCCTATTCCTACTTCATTACCTAGTGTTTCTACTTATGCTCCACCTCATGACTACATCTATTCCAAATATCAATCCTACGCATGTTAGTATTGGAAGCATTCCTAATCCTATTGTTCATCCTCCTTAAAGTACTCCATGTGTTTCCCAACATTCATCCATGCCTACCTACAACAATGTCTCATTTTCATGTTCAAATGTTTCTTATATTTCCCATAATATGCCAAAACTTTCACACATGTCTCATAACAACCTTTCCACTAAATCCACTATTAATAGTCTTGCTCAAATTGTTTCATCCTTGCAACAATAAATTGCCTCCATGAATCAATCTAAATTCAATATTTCCACTTATTACATGGCTATCCCTTTTTCCTTAAACATCATTGATGTCATTATCCCTCGATACATGGAAATACCTCACTTGGAGACTTACACTAGTAATGATGATCCCTTGACTCATGTGAAGAATTTTCAAACATTATGTAGTTATTATTTTCATGATCATATATTCATGGCTAAACTATTTAGTATAACCTTTTGAGATAATCCTTACAATTATATTGTTCTTTATGGCCTTATTCTATTGATTCCTTTCAAAAGTTTGCTAATTCTTCCATTCAACAATTTCAAAACAATATTGGTCCTAATATTTCTTTGACTAATTTGATGCATTGTAAACAAGGTTTTAAATAAAATGTGATTGATTTCATTGGTAGATTTAAGAATTTGCATGCTCAAATTTCTTATCATGTACCTAATATTAATGTGTAATGTGTTTTCAATGCTCATTTATAAAAAATACATTAGAGATAATATATTTATTTTTGAATTCTCTTCCTTTACTCAATTGTGTGTGGTGATTCATAATTGTCAACTTCAAGTGATTCAATTTGAGAGCACCACTCCAATGACTCTAATTGATAAGATTTATGCCACATCTCATCCTTTTCAAAAGTTTCAAAAACCTAAGGAATTCATCAAGATCAATAATTCATCAAACAACATTGATGCGCAAGTGGCAACAATATCCAAAAGTGTGGCTCCTTTGTCATCTATTTTTAGACCTTGTCTTAATTTTACACCTCTTTTTGAATCTTTACATAATGTGATGTTGAAGTTGATTAATGATACTGTCATAACACTTCTTACCATTAAACTAATTGATCATTCAAAATAGACTCACAAAAACTTTGATCCCAAAGCTTTTTGCCAATACTATTGTCAACCTTGTCATGATATTGAGAAGTGTTTCCATTTGAAATCTTTTTTTCAAGACCTCATTCATTCTAATTCTATATTTATTAAGGGTGATAATGATCAAGGAAATAAGTTCATTGCCCCTCCCAACCAAAACTTGCAATTTTATACCAATCCCTTACCTTCCATCCTACCAATATCATTGAGTCTACCCATTCTTTGCCTTCTTCTTCCAATGTTGTTGATCCTCCTACTATTGTGAACTATGATGATGGATGCATCAAGGTCAACAATGTTGTTAACTTTATTGATCACTTTGAACCTAAGCCCCAACCAAGACCTGAGCTTTGCATTACATTTGATCTTGAGGAGACTATTAGGGCACCTGATGGTCCTCTTTATATTGTTGTGAAGATTAATGGTCTTCCCACTCATGGAGGTATTATAGAAATTACTTGCATGGTGAATGTTATAACTAAAAAACATCTTTACACTAGACACCTCTAGTGAGATTACTATAACCAATATGATGTGATAATCAAAAATTTTAATGGTTTCACTTATCCTACCCATGGTTCCATTACTTGTCTTGTAGAAGTTGGAAATAAATCCTTAGATGTCACCTTTGTTGGCATCTCAACTTCCTAATAGTTTCAAGTTATACCTGGTCTTCCTTGGCTCACTTCCATGAACACTATAGTCTCTCCTATCGATAAGGGCTTGAAATTTCCCAATGATGGAGAAATCATTACAATTAACCATACCTTTCATCAACCTTTAGCTAGTCATGGGAACTTTTACCTTGAATTATTTTGGCCTATCATGCATCAACCAGTTCAACCTCGCAAAGATAATTTCTTATTATCCTATCAAAAATTTAAATTCAAAAAGATTTGTGAGCTTATAAATTATTCTATAGTTCCATCTCCTTACCTCAAGCCTAGACTTCTTCCTATTCCTTCCACGCCTCTCATTTATGTTTTAATTCCACATCTTGTATCTTACAAACTTCATGCCAATGATAACTCTCAACCTAGTGTGATTCCTTCAGTTATTCCTCCTAAAGAAGAAAGGGACCTAATGTTGATTAATCCTAAACCACTTCAATTTAAAAAAAACAAACAAACATAACTATTGTGCTCATGATAGTCACCATAAACATTGTGTTAAGGCCTATGAGAATACTTGCCAAAACCTTTCCTCTCCTAAGACACACATTGATGCCTCGATTCCCTTTAACCATCCTATGCATAGCCCAAGGGAGGAAGTTAGTCTTAAAAGAAGAAATTACATAAACGTGGTAATTACATTCATAGTAAAGATTCTCCTATGATTAATTTTTATGAAGAAGATACTCTTGATGATGATGATTACAACATTTCTAATGAAAATGATGTTCATACTAGTGGCTCTAATGATGTGTATGAGCTTATTGATGTTAACCATGATTTACCTACTATATTTAAAAAATAGTGATCTCTTGATCCTAGTGACAAAAAAAGTGACTCATCATTAGAGCATGATCCTTGTTTGGAACTTGGGATAGCTCCATCTATAGTGCTTGACGTTGCACTTCTTGCATGTTGCCCACATTTCCTAAACAATATAGACCAAGATTGGCAGGCCAGTTATATGCATGATTAGCTCCTCTTCTACGATGGATTCTTTTGTTTGTTTTATTGTTGTGTTATGTTTCCCTTGTGATGTATTTATTATTATATGTTTTGTTTAGATTTCTTTAAATGACCATTGTTGTTATGTTGGTGTAGGGTGATCAAGTAATCAATCTTTTGTGACATTCCTCTATTTGTCTCTTTTCTTCTATATGTCATCTACATGTTATGTTATGCATTTTCTATTGTTTGTAAATGTGCCTTTGTGTTGTCTAATTGGGGATGAAACAAGGCGGTGGCAATTGTTATTTTTGGTATCTACAATCCTAGCCAAAAAAATCTTCTTCTATGTATCTCTTATGTGATCTTCCATTTCATTTTTTGTCCTATTACCTTTGGGATATGATATCAATTCAGTCTGGTATAGTTCATAATATACATGAGTTATCACATGATCATACTAACCCCAAAGATAATAGATCACTTTTGTGCTCTCTTTGTCACGTGTTTCATTTCCCTTGGCCTATCCTTGCTTGGGGGAATCTCATAGAGGAAACATCTCTCGTGGGTGCATGTATGCTCTGTTAAAGGCATTTTGCTTGTTAAGGCATTTTCAATTTCTTTTAATATGGGGTCATACTCTTGACTCTGTGTTTCACATTTTGAATACACATACAACAATTCAATGTGATCTCTTGTGTAGATGCCTAAGGAGATAATATTTTCCTTAGGCTTATCCTCTCACTACATCATCATGATATATGAATTATTCAATGGATTATAAAATTGATCCTCCTTTTGTAGATCCCTTTGGAGACTATACTTTCCTTAGGACCAATCTCTTTCTAGATCCCTTAATGAAGACAAATCTTTCCTTAAGGATTGATCCTCTCTTTTGATATGTTTTCTAGTGGACTATGCTTCACTTGGTTATACTTTTGTCGATGGTTGACTAACATCACATAGCTTGCTAGAATATCAATTCCACCTTGTGTAATAGTTCCCTCTCTCTCTCTCTCTCTCTCTCTCTCTCTCGGGTTACCTCTTTTATCTTGGTTTTGGATTTGATGAGGACTTGAGTCACTTGGGGGCTTGGTTTTTCCTTGTCTCCTTAATCTTGACATAAATTTCCTATGCAATGATCTAATTTATCGTGACTATGAGATTGTCTCATCTTGATAAAGAAAGGGCTAAATGTATAGTCCTAAAAAGTTAACACCTATAATTAGATGCTCAATTAGGCCCTATTTTGGTGATTTCAAGATTTCATGTCCATTATGGTTGATCTAACTACCTCTACCCACATATTCCAACATCTTCCCTTCATCCCCAACTCCCCATTTCAGTTTAGGCCCATTTTACTAGGTATATAATGTCTTGGGAATTGTATACCCTGACATTTGAGCCCAAATTTTAATGGGTTCCCTGATGTGGTGTTTTGGTGGGAAATTAGATCCTATGTCAACCTCTCAATTTTTTAATCCTAAAATATTGTGAGAGGTATATAAGTAGCCTATCTCTCCCCATTTGGACATCCACAAGTAAGAAGTTCAAGGTTTGCAAGCTATAGGAAAATTTTTAAGAGCATTCAAGCATTTAAGATCAAGACTAAGAATTCGTCAAGCATCCAAGGCAATTTTGAAGGAAATATTCTCAATTATAGCAAGATTCTCTCCCATGATGGCCAAGTAGAGGAGTTATCAATCAATAAAGAAGGTCATTTTTCCCATCCACATGCATTCTTCCTTCAAAGTAAGTGTTTTCAAAGCATAACAACACTGAAGATATTGGAGAGGAATTCATAGATCCACACATTTGTGAAAGGCATCCTTGATTCCTTCTTACATTCCAAGGTTCAATAATATTAATCAAGCAACATATGAGATTCTTCATTAATATGTGCAATCTCAATATCCATTCATGAAGGTATATTCATTTACAAGGTAGATCTAACATTTACCTTCACATATACATGATTTCCTTTTTACAATTTAATTTACATTTCAAGTTTGATTCCTAAATAATGGTTTGACCAAGGTAAACCCCTTTCAACCCAACAATTTATCATTTATTTGTGTGTAGGAAAAGGTGACAAATCTATCGGGACTTAATATGGAAAGTGTAATATCTGACAAACTGTCCTGGAAATTTTCTAGCAAAATCATTAGGTATACGAAACCTCGGGCTATCTATACCTAGGAACAAAACACCCTGGTGTTCTATACCCTATGAATCAACTTTAGATTGAAACTATAAGTTGGTACTATCTTTCAGTTTATGTTTTAAGTCACTACATTTTGCTATATATTTTCTATCAATTTGTATTTTCTATAACTTGTCATATTTTCTTATTTAGCCTTCTATGTTACATCATCATGTACCCTAATTCATTATTGACAAGGATCATTGACTTGTTTAGTGCTTGAGTCCTACTTGATTCTATTGGTCCATTGTCCTCTTGATTGGGTAATTAGGAAAAGAAGGATGAATCCTATTACATTACATTCATCCCTTCTTTTCCTTTATTGTATACATAGTAATCAGAAAAGGTATAGTAATCATGTATGGTAGAATTAGCATGAGTCCATACAATGACTATATTTCTTTTGTCCAATGCATCAATGATATATAGCTTCATATATCTTCAAAAAAACTCAAAATTTTGAAGCAAAAGCATGTATTCTAGAAAAGAGAAGTACTTAAAACTATAATAGCCATCATAATTTTGTAGTTATTTGAATATGACTCTTGTGATAATGTCTAAAAAATCATACCAAAAAGGTTCCTTCTTCTTCCTTAGTTTGAAACCTAAACCCATTTCAAATTATTCTACCTCATCATCCCAATCAAAACATAGATTAACACAAGCATCAAGAAGATGTCTCATAGGTATTTCCTAAGAGCTTGTAAGAGTTGTGGGGAAACTAAAAACTATATTTTCATCTTGTTCCATTTCAACTTATAATTGTAGAAATAGATTTGGTTGTCCTTGGTGTTGAGTTTGGATTGTGTAATGGTTGCACAATTGCCTATGAATAAGGAGTTCTATCAAAGGTCACTTTAGGTTGTTTTTGAGGCATAAGTTCTTTGATAAGCCTCCTCTTAGAGTAGGTATTATAATCAGATTGCACTTGTGAGGCTTTATATGTAGACTCCTTGTTGGCAAAAAAAAAAATCCTCACCTTCCATCCAAGAGAAAAGAACATGGTCTGAGGCAATTTCAATTTCTTTCTCCAAGGACATGCCTTGCATCTTGGTGTAATACCCCAAAATTAGCATCTTGCAATTCTAATCAATTTTGGTGCATTTCTTCAAATTTCTACATCATCAAAGTCCTATTGTCCTAGGTAATTCTGTCTCCTAATTGACTTTACCTGACCTAGTTTCAAATGCAGAAAACCCTAAATTTGCATTAATCAAATACTATATTTAATTCCTAAATATCGACATTTATTGGCTAAATAAACCCTATGATCAATTAATTTAATTATAAAGTCCTAGCACTTTAATTAAATTAATTCCACCCCCTTTAGCTAATACACATCAAAAGGAATTAAATAATTATTTAGTTCTATAAATGAGATATCCTCACTTGAATTTAATTATTCAAGAAATTAGAAAGGTCACCCATGTGGCAATATTTTATTTATTTTATTAAATAATCTCTCCAATTTGTTTCACCTTCCACTAAGGAGATGAAGAGTCGACAATTTCTTCACAAGAAACTCTTCATTCTCCACCCAAGCTCTTCTATATTAGAGACCTCTCTTTCCTCATTTGGAGAGGTAATCTTTGATCATCAAATTTCTGTCGAATTGTTGTCTCATTCTTACATTCTAAGTTACTTTTTGCATTGCATAATTAGAGTAATTCCATTTTATTAGTATATTGATGCATCCTCATGCTTAAATTAGTTTGCTTACTATGTTCTTAGCTTAATTCTCAATTTACTACAAAGTTCTAGATTAATTATGCATCCTCATTTCTAGCTTAAATTCAATTGTACTCATTTATAGCATTCAAATCCTCCATTTTAGAGTCTAGTCTATGGTTGTTGGGCTCTCAATTCTGAGAGTTATCCAAAAACCCCACCTAAATAGGAGGCAACAGGTCGATTCATGTATGTGTGCGAAGTGAATAATTCATATTCATTTTCATAATTAGCTAATGAGTAATGACCATGTTGAAGTCTATGGCTGAATTAGAGGTCCACATTCAGTTGTAAACACTTGGAATTTATTATAGCATTCTCTATGCCAAGGGATGAATGAGTATAAACTCTTGCATGTGGAGTGATGTATTGACTATGTTATTCAACCACCTTCTAATGTAGGTTGTTAGAAAAATATGTCTCAACCTTAAATTTACATAAGGTTACTATTTGTAGTAAGTTTGTTGTTTGAGCATAAATTTTCCCTATTCTTTCCCTGAAGGTTTGATTGGGCTAGATAAGCATGCTAATAAATTTTTGTTGCAAGATCATGTCCAATTTTTAAGATATTAAAGTTTTCATTATTGGGAATTGTTGAAAAAAATTGAATTTAATTTTGGAGGCTTTAGAGGTTTCAAAATAAGCCACAAATTTGGGTAAATGATGGAGCAATTAACAAGGTGATAGATCACTTCACGATCTTTCTAGCACTTTAAATGGTTTGTCAACCAGACACATGATTCTAAAGTTATAGCCTCTGAAAGTTGGGTCTCCTGAAATAGGAAATGTAAAAACATGTTGAATACATAAATGAGTTGTAAAGGGACTTACATGTGTTGGTGTGTGTATTGACACATTATAGGGCATCTTTGATTGGAGATAAACTGGGCACCATTTTATAAGTGATTTTTAGACCATCATTTTGTAATATCATTTAATGGTTTCTTATATTGTATCTCTTATATATTAAGTGCATGAGATGGAGGGTGAGTGTAAGAGTCTTGTAGTTATTCAATTACCTCTAGATCTATGGTTGGTGATACTCTTGAGAGAATCTTTCTCTACAAGTATATTATAATATCTTAAAATTTTAGAATAATATATTGGGTGGCTTTTGGAGTGTGGGGTTTTTCTCCCAAAACAGTTTTCCCCATGTAAATCATTGTGTTGTAGTATGAATGTTATTTATGTTATTTTTGCTAAGTTTTTATAACTACTGAAAGAAACTAATTTTTTTTTGCATTACTCTCCCCTCAAGGTTAGTGTAGGAAGTTATTCCACTACCTAACTTCCTTACAAATGGTAACAGAGCATGATTGCCTTTGGTTTTAGTTGTGGGTTGTTGGGAATTTTTGAACTAATTTATATTTGAGTGGGAGTTTGTCTAGAATATTCTTTGTGATTGTTCATCAGGGATAATATAGGCAGAAATTTTGAAATGTGGAAGCTAGAGATGGATTATATGCTAATAGATTGAGATTTATGTGAGGTTGTTGATGAGAATACCATGAGATGTACAAATTTGAATGGGGCTACTAAATATAATGGTATGGATTGTAAAGCCAAGGTTTTGATTAGATTGTACCTTATAGACCATATTTTAATCAATGTCCATGGAGTGTCCTCAACAAAGAATCCATGGAAGAAGCTTGGTGAGATGTATCGATTAAGAGAAATCTTTAGTAAATAAGATTTTCTTGAGGAAGAAACTATGTTCCTTGCGAATGGAGAAGGGAGGAAAAATTATAAACCTAATGGAATAACTGAATATGTTGGTGTCAAGATGGATGAGGAGGAGAAATTTTAGGTCTTGCTTTGTTCATTTCTTGATTCGTGAGATTCTCTTGATATGCCCATCAACAATACTTCTATTGTTTTAAGGATGGAAGATGTGGTGGGTTCTTTGATTTTAGAAGAGATAAGGATGAAGGTATCCATTAGTTCTAATGAAAACCTATTTCTTCATGGAATATATAATAAAAAAGGCAAGAAGAATGAGAATCATAATGAATCTAATTCTAGAGGGAGATCCATTTGTCTTGAAAAGTCTAACGTTATTTGCTAGAATTGTAGTAAGCCCAAACATCTATTGGGACTACAAAGAAGAAAAGAATAAATTTAGTGTAGATATTAAGTCCAAAAAAGAATATGGTGATGTGTTCAATGTAGCTTTGTCCACTCCTACATGTGGTAATTCATGGTTAACTGACTTAGGTGTATCTTTTCATCTAGCCTCAAATAGATATTGGTTTTACGAGTATGAATAATTTGATGGAGTTAAGGTGTACTTTAGCAATGATTCTCATTTAAAATATTATTTCCCATGGAAAGATAAAATCAAGTTTCTTAACGGTAGAATGAGAAAGATTAACATTGTGTTGCATCTCCTTGATCGGAGAAAAAATTGTTATCAGTGAAAAAACTAACATATTCAAGTATGCATGTAGTGTGTGTAGGATGCAAAATGTTGAGAGGTGCTATGGCATTTGCTAGAGGTGTTAGAATTGGCACCTTGTATAAGTTGCATACATACATTGTTGAGTGTAATAATACTTCTATGAATACCAAATCTATGGATAATTTGATGAAAAAGGTGAGGGTTTCACTTTCAATAGATGGTCATGGATTTTGGGTACCTAAGGCTGATTTTTATTTTGAATTAAAGTTACTTGTAGATAAGACTATGTTATGGCACCAAAAACTTGGCCACATTGGAGAGAACAATTTAAACCCTGAAAATTAAAAAACCTTGTTGAAGGTTTGAATGATTCTAATTTGATTTTGATTCCTGTGAACATTGCATTTATGGAAAACAAAATTGCATTTAGTTTTACTCAAGTTCTCATAAATCTCATGGTGTGCTAGATCTTATTCATTCTAATGTGTTTGGTCTTGGAGATGTTTCTTTCATTGGAAATCCACATATTATGATTCATTTATTGATGATTATAACATAAGGATATTGATACATTTTATAAAGTGTACATCTAATATTTTTTAGTGAATTTAAAGAATTTAAAGCAATGGTTGAATTCCAAACTAGAAGGAAAATACAATATTTGAGGAATAATAATGGCAGTGAATTTTTCTCTAATAATTTTGATAGATTATAGAAATATTGTGGCATTCATAGATTGAAGACAAATTTGTATTCTACATAGGAGAATGGAGTCATAAAAAGGATGAACAAGACGTTGGTGGATAAGGCTAGGAGTATGCTAAGTGGTGCTAGTCTAAAACAAAGGTTTTGGGTTTTAGTTATTATTATTGTTGGCTACTTAATTAACATGTGTCCTACATCATCTCTTGTTAATAAAATGCCTATGAAGGCATGGTCGATTCATAAGCCTTCATTGAGACATCTTATAGTTTTTGGCTATGAGGCATATAGATAGGCGCCAAAGGAGAAGTAACAAAGATGGATAAAAAGGTTTTGAAATATTTCTTCATCGGTTATAGTCATGTTGTGAAAGGTTACAAGCTCAAGGAATCTATTGGAGAAATGGTAATACATATTAGAAGTGTTATTTTTGAAGAAAATAATCCTTATGATATTACATTTTATCCTAAGAAAACTAAAAAGGAAGATGTGATTCAACTACCTTGTACACGTCAGAAAGATGAATTGAGACCCCTACATAGACAAGTTTGAGGACAGATCATCTAACTCTAAATCTTCAAAAGAAGATGATGAACCTCCAACTTAACTTTTTTGAAGGTCTACAAGGTATAAACAATCATTTGAAAGGTATTCTCCTAATGATTGGAGATATATTTTTTCTTTGAATACTAGCATAGATGAACCTATATTTGTAGAAGAGGCATTAGGTATTAATGATGAAGAATCCTGGAAAATTGCTATAGATGAAGAAATTGCAGCTTTGAAAATGAATGATACATTGTATCTTGTACCATTTTTAAAGGGTGAAAGTGTATTGGTTGAAAATGAGTGTTCAAAAAAAAGATTGGTTCATATGGAAGCATTGAGAAGTATAAAGCAAGATTAGTTATGAAGGGCTACTCTTGGGTTGACGATGTTGATTACGGAGATATATTCTCTCATGTTGCAAAAATGACCTCCATTACATTTTTTATTTATATTATTTATGCTTATGATTTAGAGGTTGAGAAAATGGATGTGAAAATTGATTTCCTTCATGGTTATTTGGAGGAGGATATTTACATGACACAACTAGAACACTCTATAGTAAAAGGAAAAAGTAATTTGGATTACAATTCAAAGAAATATTTATACGACCTCAAGAAGAGTCATATGAAGTGGTACCATAAATTTGACACATGTGTATTGAGTGTGCAATTTGAGTATTCTAAATTATATCATTGTGTTTATTATAATTTTGATGGTGGTAATTTTATTAACGTTGCATTATATGTTAATAATATGTTGTTCATTATAAAAGGGAAAGGTATGATTATAGAACTGAAGTCTCAACTTGTTTCTAAATTTGAAATGAAATATATTGGTGCAAGTAAATACATTATTGGGATATAAATTAGAAGAGATAGAGTGAATATAAGTCTATGGCTAGGCCAAAGTGAGTATTTGAACTCAATTTTACAGAGGTTCAACATTCAAATATTGTAGACCATTATGTGTTCCTTTTACAATTTGAATGAAATTATCTATTTTATATTATCCTACATCCCCATCAAAGATGGAAGACATGAGAAAAATACCTTACCATAATGAAGTTGGGATTTTTATGTATGCTATGGTTTTTACTATACTAGATCTTGCCTGATTTGTGGGAGATTGTATAGGATATATGTCTTATCCTAGCAAAGTTCATCAAGATGTAACTAAAATAGTCATCAAATATTTGAAGGGTATATCAGCGTATTCTTTGTGTTATCATGGTAATATGATAGGAGATTAAATTTCCCTTGATATTCATGGTAATGCGGTTTTAGATTGGGTAGGTGATATTAATAGAAAAATATCAACTAGTGCTTATGTGTTTACATTATTTGGTGGTGCAATTAGTTGGATGACTAAGAAATAGGTTGTTGTTTCATTTTCCATTACCAAAGTTGAGTACATGGCAACTACTTGTGCTTGTAAATAAGCCACTTGTCTTAAGAGATTGTGTTCAAATGTTAGAATAAACAAGGAGTAGTAATAGGTTATTGTGATAGTTAATGTCTAATATTCCTAGAGAAGAACCAAACTTTTTATGTGAGGACTAAGCACATTGATGTTTAGTATTATTTTATCAAAAACATGGTTGAGGATGTTAGAATAAATGAGAGGGGGGTGAATTAGTTATCCAGTGTCCCAAAACAAAATGTATAATCCAAAACAAGTTCTTCAACTTTTGCTACTCGGTAAACATAAAATACTTTCATTGTCTATGCTTTTACCGATTATCAGTCTAAAACTTATAGTAGTTACCGATTAAATCTAACATGTAATATGAAAAGTATGATAACAAACAAATATCACAATCAACACATAACACAAGATATTTAATGTGGAAACCCTTTGAAGGGAAAAACCACCTGGGACCGACAACCCAAAAATGTTCACTCTTATGAAGTGAGGTCGGTGAAGACCCAACCCTGTTAAAGGTTACAAACACACTATTAGGTGTGACCTTGTTAGAGGATTTTAGACCAGAAGTTATCATCCAACCAACAATCACTCTGGGGTTGACAGGATAACAATGTTCACTCTATGAATGAAACATAAAAAGACTTTCTTAGTCCACTTGGTTAAGAGATTTGACTATGTACAATGGTTAAATATGTAATAGTAGATGATCTGCCTTAATACAACTTCAATTGCAGTTTATAGATCAATATTAAGCTCATACAAATCTTTCTGATCAATATATCACTTCAGATTCAATACTATATCAACTTACCATCCATCGGTAATTACTCTCTATAGCTCGGTAATTGTTCTACAGTTTAGTTCTCACTAACCAGTATGATTAGAATGCATGAAAACTTGTTCACACAATAATTTTGCAGTATCTTCTTCCTCCGGCATTGTTTCAATCAATGAAACCAATGTCTCTTAGATAGACGAGTAAATCATTTTCTTTTTGTCCATCAGATTTTGCCACTTAATCTCATTCATTGATTTTGCTGCTTTAACCTTCTTCAGCTGATGTGTTAGTAACATGTTTCAATCTACTCCATTAGATCTTCCTTGAATTATGTTAGCCGTCAATCTTCATAACAAACCTTATATGTTACCTCGAATTCATACACTTTCCAGCTCATCAATTTATCGGCTAAACTAATCATTTAATTCCTTTTTGCTTTGCTTGGTTAACAAAGAAATGAGTTGATGAACACAAGCTTAGTTAACACTACACTCGGTACACACTACACTCCATCGGTGTATACTAGAATGCTTCATTTACCAACAACACTGCTTTGTGTCTTTCAGCTCTATTCTTCATCATAGATGAATGCAACATAATAAAGTCAATATCATCAAGTCATAGAATCATAAACAAGTTACTCAATGTATTCCTTATCCTCATCTAACATATACATCTTCCTCATGTAGATACTTATGTTCTTCATCTCTTTCACCTTTCTTTAGATGTTTCGGTATAGTAACTTACAAGATAAGTACTGTCAAGCTAGTTGACATCAATGACAACATAATATTGATTTAATCATCTTACATATCTAATCAACAACTCCTCAGTGATCTTTAATCATAGATTCTTCATTCAAGTTCTAAATTAGTTGTAGTTCATCAATCTCTCCCTTTGGCATTGATGGCAACTCAAGTAATATGAAGTGTACCATACACATACCAAACATGTATTCTACAACTCTGTGAACAAAATGTTGTGCAAGCTCTCCCTAGCTTAATATGTTTAATCACTATGTTACTAAACATCATTATAAAATACAGATTTTTCATTCTGTAGATATGATCTTTTCAGCTCTCAAGTTCCTGCTCTTGTTCTCTATAACTGATCTTCAACGTTCTATTTCTTTAGATTATCTCTCCCTTAGATAGTTCTCATCGGTGCATGTTTAACTTTTCTTTCATATTATTTATCTCTCCCTTTGACAACAATGCTAAAGAAACAAATAAATAATCAGCTCTGTAGTAGCTAAGTAACTCTCTATTGTCCAATACAGTCTTTGTATCTCTGTTATAATGATATCCCAATTTGTTTCAGTTCTTCAAACTTTAATCACAACCTTGAACATTATCCAAAGTGTGAACTATGTTGCATCAATATGTGTGATCTTTTGATAAAATTAAGTTGATGCAACATCCAAATCACATTAGTGACCGGTAGACAAGGGACAAACCCCAAGTCTAGTCCTCAAGTATTCAAATGTGTCCTTCGGTAGAGGCTTTGTAAAGATATCTGTAAGTTGTTCTTTATATGTAACAAATTCTAACTTCACTTGCTTCTCTTGCACTTGTTCTCTTAAGTAGTGATACTTAATTGATATATGCTTTGTCTTAGAGTGCAACATTGGATTCTTTGAAATATTAATATCACTGGTGTTGTCATAGTATATAATCACCGGGTCAATGATTACCTCATTCATTCCTTCCAACACTTGCTTGATATATGCAATGTTTGAGCAATTAGTAGCAGCAACAACATACTCCGCTTCAGCTGTAGACTGAGAAATACAAGCTTGCTTTTTACTTGTCCAGGTTACAAGTCTTTCACCAAAGAATAATGCTCCTCCGGTGGTGCTTTTTCTGTCATCCACATTTCCAGCCCAATCAACATTAGTATAGACCTTCAGTTCAAACTTACCTTCCTTAGGATACCATAGTCCATAATCCTTTATCTTTTTCAGGTATCTTAAGATTCTTTTAGTATCAATCATGTGTGATTCTCTAGGGTTAGCATAAAATCTAGCAACAATTCCCACAACATGTGCTATATCTAGTCTACTATGAACTACATACATTAGCTTACCAATCATGGATCAGTAAAGTGTCTAGTTTACCTCTGTAGTTTCATCTTCCTTTGTCAGTTTACATACAGTAGCCATCAGTGTTCCTACAAGTTTAGCATCTTCCATTCAAAATGTCTTCAAGACTTCCTTTATGTATTTAGATTGTGTGATAAATATCCCATCACTCTGCTGACTCACTTGTAGTCCTAGAAAGAATTTAATCTCTCCGAACATAGACATCTCAAACTCCTTTCTCATCTCATCAAAAAAAGATTTACATACATGATCTTGACCTCCAAAAATAATATCATCAACAAATATCTCAACAATAATAATAGTGTCATCAGTATCACCTTTCATGTACAAATTATTGTTCTCACTAGTTCTAACAAATCCAATACTTAACAAGTAAGTATGCAGCCTTTCATACCAGGCTCTCAATGCTTGCTTCAAACCATATAAAGCTTTATGTAATCTACATACCATGTCTTTTTTGTCTGGATCAATGAATCCTTCAGGTTGTTCTATGTAGACCTCTCCTTCAAGTATACCATTCAGAAATGCTGACTTCACATCCATTTGATAAACTTTAAATTTCTTGTGTGTAGCATATGCAAGTAGCATTCTAACTCCTTCCAATCTAACAATAGGTGCAAATGTCTCACCATAATCAATGCCTTCTTCCTGTGCATATCCCTTGCATACCAATCTAGCTTTATTTCTTGTCACCTCACCATTTTCATTCAGTTTGTTCCTGAATATCCACTTAGTACCGATAACATTCTTATCTTTAGGTTGGGGTACGAAGGACCGGGTTTTGTTCTTCTCTATTTTTTCTATTTCCTCTTTCATTGCATTAACCCATTCTTCATTCTCTAATGCAACTTTCACATTTTTTGGTTGAAATTCACAAACTAGACATGTACCTTGTCTTGCTTTGCTTCTTGTCTACATACCAACTTGTCTGTCTCCAATAATTTGTGTCTCAGGATGATGTCTCCTAAAGAAACTAGCCAGTACTTGGTTTCTTCTTTCTTATTCATCCTGTTCAGGTTCATGTACTTGCTTGGTAGCTCCATCTTGTTCGTCGGTTTTCCTTTCCTATTCCTCGGGGTTATTTTCCTACTGACCGGTTATCACAGGATGCGACTTCGGTAGATAATCAGGATGTTCAATGTAAGTGAATCTACCATAGTCTTTCAGTTCCTTTCTAGTTTCCTCTATGTTCTTGTCATCAAACTCATCAACATGGACATTAGTACTTTTAATTATCTTATTTGTAACCTTATTCAGACATTTGTATGCTTTACTCTTAGTAGAATATCCTAAGAATATTCCTTCATCACCTTTAGAATCAAATTTCCCATTTCTCTCATCTTTCAGAATAAAACATTTGCTTCCAAAGATCCTAAAATAACTTACAGTAGGTGTGTCCAAACCATAGCTCATAGGGTGTCCAGTTGGTGTCCTTCAGTTGTACTCGGTTAAGAACATATACAACTATACTGACAACTTCCCTCCAGTATGTCTAAGAAATATTCTTTTGCAGCATTAGTGTTCTTGCACAGTCAATTATTGACCTATTCCTTCTTTCAGCAATCCCATTATGCTGAGGTGTTCTCGGTGCAGAGACCTGTCTTTTGATACCATGCTCATTACAGAAATTAGTAAATTCATCAGAGATAAATTCACCTCCTCTATCAGATCTTAAACATTTTAATTCTTTTCTAGTATCTTTTTCTACCTTTTCCTTATATCACTTAAACATCTTAAATGCTTCAGATTTTTCTTTTAAGAACATAACTGTCATCAATCTAGTATAGTCATCAACAAAAAGAATAAAGTATCTATCGTCATAATAACTCTAAGTTCTCATAGGACCACATAGGTCGGTATGAACCAACTCAAGTATCTTCTTTGTTGAGTAGTCTTTGCTTTTAAAACTAGACTTAGTCATCTTACCTTTCTGACATTCATGATACATAGCATGATTAGGTTTTGACAAGTTAGGTAACCCTCTAACTCTTTTCTTCTCACTAATCTTGATCATGTTATCAAAGTTCACATGGCATAACCTTTTATGCCACAACCATGCATCTTCATCCTTCATTAATAAATAAAAAGACTGATCAATATCAAGATAAAATAGATTACCTCTGGATTGTGTACCAGTTCCAACAAGTCTTCCTCCATCATCATAGATTTTTACCTTTTTGCTCTCAAAAGAAAGTCGGTGGCCTGAATTTTTTAGCTGTGCCACACTTAACAAATTATAGTTTAGTCCATCTACCCAGTATGCATTTTCACATTTTATTCTATCATTAATCATCAGTGAACCTTTACCTCTTACCATACAGGGTGCATCATTTCCCATCCTAACAAATCCTCCATCGTATTCATCAAGTAGATCAAATAACTCTACATCACCAGTCATATGATGTGTATAGCCATTGTCTATGATCCATGTATCATTTCTACTTACTTTAGAGATCAGTGTTGTTTCTTCATGTTTCTCTTCTTCCTCTGAGTCATCTTTCATAGCAAAAAAAACTACTTCTACATCATCATCAGTATCGAATTCAGATTCAATATCTTCGGCTATGTAACATACCTTTTTCCCTTTGTCATAGCTATCTCAGTTGTCTCTGTTGTTGTGTTGGTAGCCTTTGTTAACTCTTCTCCCATAGCTTCCTTCAGATCGGTCTTTGGATCTATCATCGTCTTTCTTATTTGGACATCTAGCAGTGATGTGGCCAACTTATTTACAATTAAAGCATGTCAAAGGTAGCTTACCTCTATACCTTCCTTTGCCTTTGGGTAACCTTCTGGCCATAAGAGCTTTAAGCTCATTAAGTTCATCATCGGTATTACTATCACTATCATTATTCTTACTATTCCTACTATTAGAGTTACCAATCTTCAAAGAAGACATGAAAGAAGATTCAATAGAAGGTACAACACTTGTCAAAGTTATTCAATTCAAAGGTTGTAAGCTTACCAATCAGTGTGTCAAGAGTAAGGTTGGATGTAGCTCTTGTTTCATGAATTATAGAGATCCTAATTGCATAAACTGGCAGTAAAGTTCTGAGAATCTTGCTTATCATTGTTTCATTATCAATAATTCCATATGATGTTCTAATAGCATGTACCACCTCTTTTAGTCTATTTGAGTATTGCACAATGTTCTCACCTTCTTTCATCTTCATATCGTCAAATTGACCTCTTAAGCTTTCTACTCTGGCTCTTTTAACATTCAAATCTCCACTGTATATTAGAGTTAGTTTATCCCACATGGCTTTGGTAGTAGTGCATCCCTTAATGTCTTCAAATTCAGCATTAGTACAGGCAGCAACAAGTTCCATCACAATGATATTGTGTTCATGTCTATCTTTTAGTTGATCAAGGGTTAAGGGACCAGGTGTCAATTCAATGTAGTCATTCTTCATCAGTTCTAGTGCAAAATTCCCAATTCCATATATGTGCAACTTCATCCAGCTTTGCCATACTCCGAAGTTCTCTTTTTTCAATCTTGGCACTTCCCTCTTATACATCTTGAGATCTTTATGCTAGAGTCCTTAAAACTCTGTTCTAAGCAACCACAACTCTGATACCAATTGTTAGAATAACTTAGAGGGGGGTGAATCAGTTATCTAGTGTCCCAAAACAAAATGTATAATCCAAAACAAATTCTTCAACTTCTGCTACTCGATAAACATAAAATACTTTCACTGTCTGTGCTTTTACCGATTATCAGTCTAAAACTTATTGTAGTTACCGATCAAATCTAACATGTAATATGCAAAGTATGATAACAAACAAATATAACAATCAACACATAACACAAGAGATTTAACGTGGAAAGCCTGTGTAGGGAAAAAGCACCTGGGACCAGCAACCCAAAAATGTTCACTCTTCTGAAGTGAGGTTGGTGAAGACCCAACCCTGTTAAAGGCTACAAACACACTGTTAGGTGTGACCTTGTTAGAGGATTTTAGACTAGAAGTTATTGTCCAACCAACAGTCACTCTGGGGTTGACAGGATAACAATGTTCACTCTATGAATGAAACATAAAAAGACTTTCTTAGTCCACTCGGTTAAGAGATTTGACTATGTACAATGGTTAAATATGTAACAATAGATGATTTGCCTTGATACAACTTCAATTGCAGTTTACAGATCAATATTCAGCTCATACAAATCTTTCTGATCACTATATCACTTCGGATTCAATACTATATCAACTTAGTGTCTGTCGATAATTATTCTTTGTAGCTCAGTAATTGTTCTATAGTTTGGTTCTCACTAACTAGTATGATCAGAATGCATGAAAACTTGTTCACGTGATAATTTTGCAGTATCTTCTTCCTTCGGCATTGTTTCAATTAATGAAACCAATGTCTATTATATAGATGAGTAAATCATTTTCTTTTTGTCCATCAGATTTTGCCACTTAATCTCATTCATTGATTTTTTCGCTTTGACCTTCTTCAGTTGATGTGTTAGTAACAGGTTTTAATCTGCTCCATTAGATCTTCCTTGAATTATGTTAGTCGTCGATCTTCATAACAAACCTTATTTGTTACCTCGAATTCATACACTTTCCAGCTCATCAATTTATCGGCTAAACTAATCATTTAATTCCTTTATGTTTTGCTTGGTTAACAAAGAAATGCATCGGTGAACACAAGCTCGATTAACACTGCGCTCGGTATACACTACACTCTGTCAGTGTATACTGGAATGCTTCATTTACCGACAACACTGCTTTGTGTCTTTCATCTCTATTCTTCATCATAGATGAATGCAACATAATAAAGTCAATATCATCAAGTCATAGAATCATCAACATGTTACTTAGTGTATTCCTTATCCTCATCTAACATATACATCTTCCTCATGTAGATACTTCTTTTCTTCATCTCTTTCACCTTTTTTCAGATGTTTTGGTATAGTAACTTACAAGATAAGTACTGTCAAGCTAGTTGACATCAATGACAACATAATACTAATTTAATCATCTTACATATCTAATCAGAAACTCCTCAGTGATCTTTAATCACAAATTCTTCATTCAGGTTCTAAATCAATTGTAGTTCATCAGAGGATGGAAAGGTGAAGCTAGTTGAGGTAGAGACTTTGATGAATTTTGCATATTCATTAAGTAAAGTTATGAGCATAGAGAAGTTCAAATGGTATTTGGAGTCTATGGACCTCATAGCATCTAGCAATTAATTTACTATGTAGATACTCTCTTTTCTCTTATAGGGTGTTTAACAAGTTGGAGATTGTTAGGAAAATGTGTCTCAACCTTGTGTTTGCATAGGGTTACTATTGTTAGTGTGTTTTTTTATTTGAGAAAAAAATTTCCTTTTTCCCAAAAGATTTTGTTCGGCTAGATAACTATGCTAGCAAATTTTTATACCGAGATCATGTCCAATTTTGAAGATATTAAAGTTTATATTTTTGGAAATTGTCAAAAAAAAAAATTGAATTCAAATTTGGAAGCTTTAGAGGCTCTAAAACGGGTCGATTTTGTGGGTAATTGGCACAATAATTTATGAGGTGATAGAGCACATTGTGAGCTTTCTGGAACTTCAAACAGTTTGTCAATTAGACACTCGGTTCAAAATTTATGGCCTTTGGAAGTGGGTCTCTTAAAATAGGAAATGTACAAACATGTTGAGCATATAAATGAGTTGTAAAAGGGAGTTACACATGTCGATGTGTATATTAACATATCATAGGGAACTTTTGATTAGAGATAAGATGAGCACCACTTTATAAGTAGTTTTGATCCCATTGTATTGTAATACCATTTGGTGGTTTCTTGTATTGTATCTCATATATATTACATGTGTGAGATATGAGGGTGAGTGTTAGAGTCTTATATCTATTTATTTACCTCTAGATATCTTGTTGGTGATAGTCCTAAGATAATTTTTATTTATAAGTATATTTTAATGTATTCTTTATTAAAAAAAAATATATTGGATGACTTTTGGAGTGTGGGGTTCTTCTCCAAAAAGGGTTTTCCCTACATAAATCACTATGTTGTGATATGAATGTTATTTTAGTTAAGGTTATGTAACTATTGAAAAGATTTGAGAAAGTTTTTATAACTCCCCCTCAAGGTTAGTATAGGAAGTTGTTCAATTACTTAACTTCCCTACATAGGTTTCCTCATGGACAATTCTAAGGAATGTATGCATAATTATCAAGAAAAAAATAACCCTTGGTGTCATCCACTTGATTTTTTAGTCCAAAGACTAGATCTCCATTTTGATTGGGAGGTATATCTTGAAGGGGAGTAGGAACTAGAACAATCTAGTTTGAAGCTTATGGTTGGTTGTTATCTTTAACATCTCCTTGATACTCATTTTGTTGGCAAGATAGTCTACAAAATTGATGACCTTGATAGGGAGGTTTTAGGGGCATTGCCTCTTATCACTTTATGTTTTTTTATTTCATTCAAAATAGTTCACAATAGGTTATGCATGTCATCTATTTCCATAACTAGTAAATAAATGCATCAACATTAATTTGTCATGTATGTGGATACACATACATTGATTGAGGTAGGATGGATGAACTCAAATTAGCTTGTTCTTAATTAAGATAATATCTCAGGGAACCCTAACATTGGTAGTATGAGTGGAAGTTTCTTGGTAGGCTGAGCTTAAGTTTGAGCTCACACTGCACTTTATCAAGAATATCAACCCTAAGTTACTATCACTAATGAAAGTAGTAACAAGCTAGTATTCTATAATATTTATGACCTTGTAATAGGCCTATGGATCATACATCCACTTATGGTTCAAAATTAATTAGGTCTCATTAGGTGTGCTATAAAAAAATTATTTATCTCTAAAGCTTACGCCAAAGAGAAATATCCTAATGAGAAGTTATGTGGATGAGGAACTAATTTTCACTCTATAGAACAACCTCTAGGTTTTTTAAAGCTAACTCTTCATTATTTATAGGGGGAAGGAAAGGGAAAGAAAAAAAACATAAGAAAACTTGCACTAAGGTAATGCACCAAAGATTTTACAACACTTTAAAATTCCCTCTCAAAATAACAAGAAACACAACTCCAGAGGGTTGAACACAAAGTGTCATTGAATCTTCGTTGTTGGGAGAAAAAAAAATGCATAAGATCCAAAGATATAGAGCATAAATTTCAAATATTCCCACAACAAGGCATTTAGTAATATTCCTTTAAGCGCATGTTAACCACTTATCTCTAACAATAATTTCCTCAAACTTTGTTTGCCAAGAAACATAATATAATTCCAAATAATAATAAATTTTAGATAATTGAAAGAGTGAAAAATATGACTCAATGACTTGCACATTAATACTTAAATTATAAAAGTTAGAAATCAAGATGAATAATGGCTACTTTCATGGATGACACAGAACATCATATTCAAACTCAAGAGAAGCAAACACATAGTAAAGGTGATCTAGGTGAAATCTTATATGCTTTTCTTCTATTGATTTTGAATACAATGCTAAGGTCTGACAAATAGATCCTATCTTGAAAGTGTAATTTTTTTCAATAATGACAAACCCCTTTTACAACGTGTAGGTATAGGGTTATATAGAACAATTTCCCTAAACTTGAAATTGAGACTGCGACTAAAAAGGATCTTGCATATTTGTCATGAGTTGATCACCATTATGGAGATTTCTATAACTATGTGTGAACTTGTGTGCTAAAATGTTGACACACTTCTATGAGTCATTAAATCCAAGATTGCTCAAGAATGAGGTCTCAAATGGTGACTCATAGCTTTCTATTCATGGAGTGCAAGGGTTTATAATGGAGGCCCTCAGTTTAGACCTAGTTTGTGCCCATGCAAGTACACCATAAAATGATAGATTCAAAAAGGAAAAGCAAGAATGCTAGTCTCCATGATCATCGAATATGCATGCAAATGAAAATGGAAGCTATTCTATATGATAACAATGCATGAAAGAAAACTAATCTATGAAAGGAAATGCTTATGCAAGATTATTCTATGAAAAGAAATATGAATCTAATCTAATATGCAAGTGCAATATTAATCTAAATGGATTGCCATGGGGCATAAGAGAAGAAGACAAGAAAAGAGAAGTTACAATATCCAAGCTCAAGCGCTCAAGAATCTTCTCCAAAGTTGCTCTCCAAACCTGTAGCATAACAATACAAAAATCTTCTATTATATCCAAATGAAAAGGAGAGGGCTCCTTATAAAGGATCTTGGATGGTCAAGATTAAGAGGCAAAAAGAAATGAGCAATGGTGGAGATTAAATCTTGGTTGATCCATGTGCTCAAGATTCTTTAAGAGACAAAAACATGAAAAAGACCCACCACTTAAAAGTATGTGCATTCAAAGTGGAGAGAAAAAGGGATTTTTATTTATTTTATTTCTTTTTTCAACACAAAAAGAGATTTAAGTGGGGATTTTATTTTTATTTTAATAAGATGATTTATTTAATTAAAAGGGAAGTTTTCTTTTAATTAAATGAGGCTTAGGATAAAATGATCAAACCTTAGAAATAATTAAATTAATTGCGATTTGATCAAGGAAATTGATTTGAATTGAAAATATTGCAAGGCATTGATTCAGAAAATTGATAAAAAGGTTCCATCATTTGATAAATTGAAGAATGGGGCCCAAAGTTTAGGCGACCATTTTAGGGTGCATACATTTTCCCCTCTTTGGCTAATGTGTGATCTTTATGGGAACACATGTAGTCAAAGAATGAAGTTTGAAATGTGAGATCAATTTGGGATCACAAAACAACCCAAACGTGTGATCGACAGACGAGAACACATCAGGACAAAGATAAGTCAATTGAAAAGTACAAGGCCAATACCCCTATAAATAGGTAATTTTCAAGTCTCAAGAAAGGTTTCCCCAAGTGAAGCAATTGAAAGGATTGATAAACTTGAATCAAGGATTGAAGTTTGATAGGTACTGCCCCCTCGTGATTGAAATCAAAATGAGATAGAGGAGAAATAGTGAATTGATAAATTTGATAGAGCAACTAAATGCAAAGATGTACTTGCAATAGAGCAACTATAACATAGGATTTGTGTTCATCATTCATTAGATAATGTTAAGGAACTTATTTTCATCATTGGGCCATTATTAACGGACATTGAAAAATCACACAATCATCACTAGTCACAAGCACAACTATGAAGATATGAATGTGATTGATATCAGATTGGAATGTAGAAAGATTCTAACATAAGCATCAAAGACATAAAGGTCAAGATGACTTTGATGTTAGCTTACCCAATTTAATGTAGCAAAACCATGCTCGCATCAAGGCATAGATGCTGGGATGACCATAAGAACGGTTGTGCAAAAATAGTCAAGGATGATGCCTCAAATCTCCTAAGTATTTCAAGGGGACAACAAGTACACTCTAGAGTTTCAAGACCACACCCACAAGAAGAAAGAAAATAAAAACATGCCCCATGCCCCAAGTCCTCTAGCTATGTATCCCAGAGAGACTTGTTAGACAAGTACATTCAACGAAGATCAATAATAGTTAGCACACAAAGAAAAGATCATGACATAGCTCAAGCATTAAGTGTTGTGTTTAAAAATTTAAGTGTGTTAATTGATACTGAGTTTAGAGGATAAGGATCAAATGCTTGCAAGCAAGTAAGATCACACGACAAAACTAGGTAAGACCAAACTGAGAAGTGTTGAAAAACACTCAACGCCAGGGGTTGTGTTGAAAAACACAGTTTGAGTGGTGTTGAAAAATACCATTTGCGAGGCGTCCTAAAGACTAACGAATCCAAGAGACCAAAGCTCACATAGTTATGCCCCCTAGACAAAGACAAATACCAATTCCAAACCAAGGCAACAAGGACAAGGCATGATGGAGAAAGGCTAAGTGTTGAGGATGCGTGCTAAGAAACAAGGGTGCAAAGGCCTCAAGTAGTGCCCGTTTCCAAGTTTTCACCACTTGGATTTTATTGCAAATTTTTTTTCAGGGTTTTTTATAATTTTTTTGTATTTTTTCTACCAAGGTGCCTGTTTCCAGGTTTTCACCAAGGCACTTTTTCTATTTTTTTTTGAATTTTTGAATTTTTTGAATTTTTTTGGTATTTTTGGAATATATAATTTTTTTTGTAGATACATCAAAGCACCTATTGCTAGATTTTCACTAAGATGATCATTTTTTCAGGACATTTTCTAATTTTTAGAATTTTTGACAATATTTCATTTTTTAGGATCAATAAGTATGTAGAAAGGATGCCCCCAGACAGAATTGGCATCAAACTCCCAAGAAAGATCACATTGTGTAGTCCCAATGTCCAGCAAGGTGGAGGACAAGAGGGATTAACAAGCTGATGGAAGAGATAGAAGACAAGAGAATGAAGGAGAAATGAAGGGAAGAAATCCTCAAGGGCAAACTCCTCAAGAGTACCCAAGCTAGGGAAAAATTGTCATGTAAAGCACATTTGGACAAGCAATGAAAGGCCAATATAGGATAAGTCACAAAATTGTAATGCAAAAGAAGGAAAGGATGTAGTCCAAAGGAGTAGACATGTCAAGAGGCTTCATAGCATCATGTTTTACTCTTTTTTATTAGATCAAGACCAAAGGGGAAAAGGATAGCGAAAGGATATAATGAATGGAGGAAAATAAATATGAATGCTAAACATGAATGGAATGAAATCAAGATCATCGTAAGATAGCTCACAAGATAGCCAAATATTCGTGTATAGGTCAACATTGTCAAGATCAAAGAGAGAAGATAGAATGGATGAGATATGTAGAAGAACTACGCATGATGCCTAATTGCCAGGTTTTCATCACAGTACTTATCCAAGGTGCCACAAGGGAGTGGTTTTCACCATAGGATGAATTTATTTCTCTTTACTTTTGCTACCAAGGCACCTGTTTCCAGGTTTCCACCAAGGCACATTTCAATTTTTTCAATTTTTTTTTGTTTTTTTTAAAAAATTTTCTATTTTTTTATTTTTATTTTTATTTTTTGGAAGAAGACAAGATTTTTAGATAATGCTCCTTGAAAGGATAAACCATGATATGCCAAGGATTCAAAATGATATGCTCAAAGATGTTGATAGGGAAAGGAAGATGGAAGAGAAAAATGGAGGATAAGGTTTTATGTAAAGCGAGTGAGGTTGGAAGATAGGAGGAATAGGCAAATGAGGAAAAAGGATAGAAGGTAGAAGGATAATGAATTGAAGGATTGTGAAAGGGTAGATGGAAAGGAAGGCAAGATCAACATCAACACACACCTTGAAGGGTGGTGAGAGGATGGAGGAAATGTGAATGAAAGAATATGTGAAGGAATATGGTGAATGGATAGCAGAGGTTATGGTTTAGGTGCATGGAATGGAAGAATGTTTTTGGAAGAAGATAAAGTGAAAGCCTTTGGAAGCTTGAATGTCAACTTCATTTGTTTCTCAACATCAGAATCTTTCAAGAGAGACTTTGGAATCCATATAGCCATAGGCTTTTCATTTCTTTTTGATGATTTAGAGAGAATATCTTCAATGATGGATTTTGGAACCCATACTTGTCTTGTAGTTTTCTTCTTAGATATCTCTTTTGAATTTATGCCTCCATGTTGATTAGAGGAGACATGGTGATCTTATTTTTTTGATGGATTCTTGTATTGCTACTTTTCTTGTATTGAACATTCAAGTTACTTCCAAAAGACTTGGGACTTGTGGAAGAAGAAGGAGGATATGACTAGTTTAGATGGATGGATGGATGAAAAGGATTCAAAGGTATGCATCTATGTTGATCTTGAGGAAAGATAGGATATGGAGGGATGTAAGGACCCAAGATGGATGGTGAATTAGGAGAGTTAGGAGGGGAAAGTGAAGGGACATAAGGGCCCAAGATGGAAGGAAGACATGAAGCCCTTAGTAGGTGGAGGAGGTCCAAGGATGGATGTGGAAGATACAAAAGGATAATCAATAAGTTCATCAACATCTATATGACAACCAAGGACATCAGCATCTTTAGAGTGAGCATTAGGATTTACAATAGGATCACGAACATCTTGAATAGAATCAACTTCTTTGATAGGATTGTTCAGAGCTGGAAAAGACTTAGGAAGAGTAGAAATTGGAAGCAAACATGGAGTGGTAGAACAAGAAGATGGAAGACTTTGATCTTGACAAGGAGCTTTGGATAGCATAAGTGTATAATTTTTCTCTTGATTTTCAAGAGGCTTAACATTGGAAGTAACAACACTATTTTTAATAACCTTAATGGAAGTATCATCTTTAGAAAGCGCAAGTGTAGTAAGGTTATTTTGATTGTCAATAAGCTCAACGGTGTAGGTAGTAGCTTGATCTTTCTTATGAGAAGACTTAAGACATGGTGGAATGAATGAGAAAGGGTGTGCAGGATCAAAAGAACCATGAAAAAAATAAGAGACATCATGAAAAGGATTGGATGACATGGAGGGTTCTTGATCTTGATCTTTCTTTATGTTTTTTTCTTTATCATTTTTAGAGTCCTCTTGACATGGAGCCACTTCTAAGGACAAGGAAGCATGTTGGAATTGTATGGAAGACTTTGGAAGAGATGGTGAAGGACTAGTTGAAGTAGGCATTATAGTGTATAAAGGCTTAGGCTCTTTAGGTTTAGCATTGTTGAAAGTATTTTCAGCCAAGTGAAGGTTAGCTTGAGTTTCTTTAAGAGGTATCCCTTGAGGATAACTATAGGGAATCGCATGAAAAGTATCAGGACATTTGTTGGATGAAGGATTTGTGAAAGATTTGAGAGACTTGGAAGCTTTATGAAATGTATGGGTATTGGAGGAAGTAGGGGATGGAAGGGAACCATCACAAGACAAAGGTCCATCATTAACATAATCTTTCTCGAGAGTGTAATCTTTATTTTTAGCATGAGAGTTCTTAGAGGAAAGATTCTTATAGTATTTACATTTATAATCAATGTGGAAAGATTTCTCTTTCTCAATAGAAGTAGATGTATCATCTAGGTATCGTTCACATAAATCATCAAAGTCTCTTTCAAAATCAAAATCATATGAATCACCATCATGATCTATCCAATGTGATGACCCATTTCTAGTAAGCATGAGCACACAACTAGGAGGACTCTTAGGAATAGAGGTGTCATAGGTATCACTACATTGTCCATCATCATAGTCATCAAAGATGGGCATATCACTCTTTATGGAAGAGGTATCACAAGGATTGTCACATTTCTCATTATGGTATATCTTGAGAATAGAAGTAAGACTCTTGGGAGAAGTATAAGAGGAATGAGATTGTGAAAAAGAGGAAAGTGAAGACTTAGTGGAGGAAGAAGACTTGGATAATGAGGAATGCGAATAATGTTTAGAAGAGCCATTGCAAGACTTTGAAGATGAGGAAGGATGAGAAGAATTAGAAGATGAAAAAGGTTTGGAAGAAGGAGGTCGTGAAAGGATCATGCATATGATCCTAGCAAAGGCATCTGATTCAATCCATTTTTCTTTTATTTTTGTCTTAAGTTTATCACCTGTGTAATATCTAGAAGGACTATTGGAGGAATAAAAATCTTTGAATTTAGCAATGAGTTTGAGATCATCTATTTTCAAGAGAGGTTCCATAACAAGATAGTTGAAATTCATGGTTCTAGAAGAGGAGGAATAAATCATGGAAGTGACAGAAGAGATGAATAGAAGAAGGTAGACTAGATAATAAGAGGAAAAGAATCAAGAAGACGTGAAGAGTTTAGGAAGAAGAGGAAGAAGCGTGAAGGAAGAAGAGAAAGGATGGAAATGGGAGACTAGGAAGACATGAGAGATGTGGAAGAAAGAAGACCAAGAGTCATTTTGTGTAGCTTGATACCATTTAAGTTTATTTGGATGTTGAGCAACATGTCATAGCACTTTTGGGGAGATCTTTGAAGTTTTTATCACTTGGGAATTCAAATTTGTTTGTTTAATGTGACCAACTAGATGCATTAATAGATTTTTATCATTAATCAGGCACGCAAGACAATAATCAGGGAGTTCAAGAAAACAATTGTCTTCAAACAATGAGCAAGGGACAAAGCAACCTTGCACATGAACAAGAATAGTGATGTAGTATTCTACTCCCTAAAGATGCTATTTGTGTATGTTATCAAAATGGTTTTCAGTCATGCACATAGTCCTAGAAAGAAAATTTTGGTTGCACTATGGTTCGTAGTAATGGTCAACTCTGCAACTTTTGCAATCTCAAGAGGGAGAACTCCAATCTAGGTGCACTGGGGTTTTGACACATTTTGAGAATTTAATCAATCAAAGACGCTGAGGAGATCTGACATCTTAACAAGAAACTACACCCATGGAGATTTATTCCACAAGGACATTTATATAGCGGTTGTTGCTACCATGACAAAAATGGCTATTACCACTTGAGGTTCTGTCCACATGGTTTACCCAATAAAGGAAGTGTCCACTACGGTTAACCCTCTCTAATAAGGTGACTCACAAAAAGGACCACATGGGGACTTGGTTTAGATTCAAGGATACGAGTTTCTGATACTACCCAAAAAGGGAGTAGAGCATAATCCTCTAGCCTCTTCACCTAAACATAGAAAATAGATTCATTGACACACTAAGATTGAAACCACTTCACCAAGGTTCGTATGTCAACAACAATGTCTACCGATCTCTCTAAACGGGTCCAAGAGAGAACGTATCGATCAAAGTTGAGGACTAAACCAAGTAAGACCATGAGATAATAACAACTTCCTTCCCTACCTACAAGGGGTTCTATCATCAAGAAGAGTTTTTCATGTAAGACAAGCAAATGAAGCCCACTCTCTCAAGAATGCCACAAATAGTGTTCATAGGGCCTAATTACTATGTGAGACATATATGCAAGAAAGAAAATCTAGATTCATTGTCTCCTTTATAGAAAAATTGAAGTGTGATCTATGAAAGCAATAAACACTCAAGCCAAACACATGAGAGATTCATTTTATTCCCAAAATCCAAATGTTATAGAGATGCAACAAAATACCTCAAGTCCAAAGCAACGCGCTTAGTAGATTTTTGTTGAGCTTTTTTTGTGCAAGCAAGCCACACACTCTGCAACAAGCAAACAAGCAAACATGATATGCAATGTATATCCAACTTATGCAAACCCTAGGGTTAGATTTGAAAATCAATTGTTAGGAGCAATAATATCCAGCAAATAATCCAAATTACAACTCATATCATGCATTTAACCTTGAAAAATAAGTGCATACTCATCACAAAATTTTATTTTTTTGCATTTGACGTAGTCAACAAGATTTGATTTTTTTGATATGATTTCGGCCACAAAAATAGAAATGCAAAATAGAGACCCCTACTAAAAAATAGAGAGCTTTCCAAAAATGTAAATTTTTTTTTAAAATCTCTTTATTTGTGCCCTAGAGACCCATTTTACCAAAATAGACCAGGTTTTGTAAATCGACTATTTGAGCTATGATATTGCATACAAAACCATCATCACATTTCCATTTGGAATTTTCCCCTTCCATTGTAACTACTTAAAAAGGTAGGCTTTTGCTTTGTCCTCCTTCATGCCCTCTAGGTTTAGTACATGACACTTCTTGGTTTCCTTCCACTTATAAAATAACCAATAGCACATTTTTAATTCCTTTTTTAGGCTTCAAACATGCTTTGGATTTCACTCTACCAACAAGTGACACCTTTCACTTTGTTTTCTCCTTTAGTTGGCACACATTTTGGACATGTGGTGCATGACAAGATTTGTTGAAGCCTTGTTTTCCCTATCCCTCAAGAATTTCCACGATGCTAACATGTAATGTCTTTCATAGTGAACACTACAAAAAATTCCTTTTACTTATATTAGACAAAGCCCTCATGAGGTGCCTTCACATGTCCTTGTGATAATAAAAAGCTATGGACTTGCTAGAAATTGTGTCATGACACATGGCTTTGTCCAAGGCAAGCTTAACACTTGAAGAATAAAGTATGTGGGCTACTCTAATGATGCCAGATCCAAAAGAAAAGGTTGTGAAGCATCTGAATAATATGAATGAATGATAGCTCAACCTTCATCTACTAGGGATTAATATATAGAATGTATATCGATTTATACATACATACATATTGTAGTGTCCTAAAATATAAGCAGTACAATTTTGGTCCTCAAATAGACCCCATTTTAGTATCTAAGGATTCCATGCATTATTTGACTTTTTTCCATGTAATTAATTAATTAATACATAAATTTTGTCCCTCTTTAGATTTAATTTGTATGCACGCCCTTAATTTTAGGTGTGCATTTTTTATTATTTCCTCTCATTTATTTTTCTCTTGCATACATAGGCCCTATTTAATTATGGGTGGCCTTTTGTGTTTGTCTCGAGGTCAACCTTAACTTTAAATACATTTTTAGAATCTTTATATTCTAATTGGATCTCGATTTAAATTTGAGCCTGAAATTGTTGGTATAGGGAAATTTTGTGGGTGAAGGGAAAGTCTAGCTTGGCCCATACCTATAAAGTAGCCTTGTACTCTATAGCTTGTGGGAATATTTGAATTGTAGTTTACATTTGGGTTTTTAGACAGATTTTTAATCCTAGTCATATTTCTTGGAGTTTCAAGCTCCAAATGGGCTAGGTGAGGCATTGTACATGGGGGAAAATGAATCAATCATGAAGTGTATGTATATATCACTTCTATATCCATGGATTACACATCTAGGAAGGAATATGCCCCCAATAGGCTCAAGAGGTGACTCAAACACTAAGTGGGGACAATTATTTTCTTCACTAAAATATTTAATAGATGAAATGATAATTACATGATATAGAAATGTATATGGATAACTAGGAAAGTCACTAAAAAGATGATAAAAACAAACTATAATAGATAGACATTGAGATGGAACTAATGAAAATAGAAACTATAAGAAAAATCTGACCTATGATAGAAATTTTAGCTCTATATGGTAGGAACATGATGAGAATGGTGATGTGCTTGCAGAACATGATGACAATGGTGATGTGTTCCCAGTGTTTTCAGCTAATTTTTTCATAGATCATTTGATTGTCCTTATTCTACCCAGATTTGATCTAATGGATCCATAACCTATTTCTACACATTGAAT
The DNA here is from genome assembly GCA_027943335.1 of Chamaecyparis obtusa. Taxonomy (NCBI): domain Eukaryota; kingdom Viridiplantae; phylum Streptophyta; class Pinopsida; order Cupressales; family Cupressaceae; genus Chamaecyparis; species Chamaecyparis obtusa. The sequence continues at coordinate 772,381 of BSBK01008888.1, read as the reverse complement.
AATAGGGAAAAAGGTTGGCTAAAGAGGTTTTCCTTGGTCAAACCCATGTTTATGAATCAAATTTAAATGAAATAAAATTGCATAAGGGAAAGTAGATAGAAAAGAAAATAATAGATTCACCTTGCATAAACCCTCATGGACGGATGTAGAAATCATTAATACCCATGAATATACTTGAATGTTCTTAAATACAAAGATTTTACCTTGGAATGAAATATAGAATCAAGGATTCCCTCACAAATTCATAGATCTATGAATGTTACTCCTAGATCTTGAATGTAGATATGCTTGATAACACTTGCAAAAAAAGAGAGAAAAAAGGATGGAAGGATGGATCTTGTTGCTTGATAGAGAATTCCTCTACTTGGCCATCATGGGAGAGAAAATTGCATAACTTGGAGAATATTTTCTTGAACTTGAATGATCTTAAAGAATTGGAGACTTGGATATCTTGACTTTGGGTGCTTGCCTTCAAATCTTGAACCCAATTGCTCTTGATTTCTTGAAAACTTGATAGCTTGATTGCCAAAATGCTTGCACTTGATAATAGATCATGGATGTCAAAATGAGGAGTGATAAGGGGTTTTTATACTAACTCCATAATTTTGAGATTCAAATTTGATCCAGATCGACCACATAAGGAAATCACCAGAGAAAACCCCTGCATCAGGCCCTGGGATAAGGGCCCCAAAACCTAAGGAAACATTGTTATTAGTGACATGTATCTGGGGGAATGGGCTCAAATTCAATGGGATATTGGGGAGAGTGAAAATGAGTGGGAAAAAGGAAATGATATTGCTAGGATCAAGCATAATGGACATTCAGATCTCAAAATCACCAAAATGGTTCTAATAGGTCCTAATAAAGCATTCAATCATGGGTGCTAATTTTTAGGGTGTTACATCTAGCCCCCACTTTGGAAAGAGTATGAGATGAACTCATGGTCATGATAAATTAGATCAATGCATAAGAACAATCTTATCAAGGTAAAGGAGATAAAGAAACATCAAGCCCCCAAGTAACTTAAGTCTTTATCAAATCTAAAATCAAGATAAGAGAGACATCACTCAAAAGAGAGAAGAAAGAGAGAGAAAGGGGGAAAGAGAAAGAGAGAGAAGCATGATTACCAACCTAGTAAGATATTTCTTTACTATGGATTGTACAAAGTAAAAGACATTGCAAAAGATGGCATTGAAAGGTCTAGCAAGTTGTGTTATACTAGTAAACCCATCTAAGAGGAACATTCCTTAAGGAAAGCATTATCTATGTTAAGGAATTTGATAAGGGTGATCAGTTCTAATAAAGGAATTGTCTCAATGGGGATCTAAGAAAAGGAAAATATCATTCCTTAAGGAAAGCATTGTCTCCATTAAGGGATCAAGAAAAAATATTAGGCCTAAAAAAACCATTGTCTCCATAGGGATGAAGGAGGAATGATCAGTCCTTAAGGAAAGAATTGTCTCCATTAAGGGATCTGATGAAAGGATGAACATAAATAAAGCATTGTATCATTGGTCATATGTAAGAGAGGTTTCATTTAATAATTGTGTACGTGTGCTCAAAATGTGAAAAATAGACTAGAGTGTACGCCCCCACATTAAAGCAATTGCAAACACCTTAAGGGGAGCAATGACTTTAACATAGCATGCATGCACCTACAAGAAATGTTTTTTCTATGAGATTCCCCCAAGAGAGGACAAATCAAGTGAAATGAATACATGACATAAGAGAGATCTGAAGGGATCTACTAACTCTGGGGTCAGTATGATCATATGGCAATAGATGAGATATTATATCAAAATGAACTATCATCATCCCCCAAATGTAGTAGAACTACAAATACAGTGGAAGAATGTCATGTAAGAGTTACAAAGAAGAGTATTTTTGGGTTGGCATTAAAAAGACCAAAAAGAATAGGTTGCTACCCTTTTGCATCATCCCCAATTTGACAACACAAAGGCACATTTACAAATAGTTCCACATGCATGACATAACATGTAGCAACATATAAAAGAAGTGAGATACAAATAGAGGAGTATTGATGACATTTTGATTCCTTTATCACCTTGTGCCAATAGAGAAAAAAAAGGGCCATTTAAATAAATCTAAACAAAACATATACTAAGAAACACATCACAGGGGAAGCACCTTACAATAGGCAAACACATAAAATCCACTATGCAAGAGGATCTAGTCAAGCATATTGTTTTCCCTCCCCCATCTTGGTCTGTAGTGTTTAGGGAAGGTGGTAAACATGCAAGAGAAGAAACATTAAGCATGAAAAATGAAACAATAGCCAGTTCCAAAAAATGACCATGCTATTAAGATGGGTCACTTTGCTTGTCACTAAAACTAAGAGATAATTATTGTAAAAACATAGTTGGTAAATCATGATTAACATAAAAAAGATCATACATATCATCATAATCACTAGCATGAATATCACCATTATTTGTACTAGGAAGATCAATAACATCATCATCAAGAGTATCTTCATCCAAATAATTTTAATAAAATCCAAGATACGAATATAACTATCATGTTTTTTCAATTTCATATTTTTCAAGTCAACTTCATCCTTTGGCTCAAGCATAGGATGATCAAAGGGAATTAAAGCATCAATATGTGTTTTGGGTGATGAAAGGTTTTGGGAAGCATGTTGAAAGGCTCTATCATGGCATTCATGGTGATGGTCATGAGCAAAACAATTATGTTTAGTTTTACTAGAAATTTGGCTTGGTTCAAGATCAATCAACATTGGGCCCTTTTCTTATTTAGGAGAAAGAAGGGAAGGAACTAAACTAGGTTGAGAGATAACATTGAAATAAGACTTATAAGATATAGGAGGTATAAATAAAGCATATGAAGAAGGTGTAAGGAGAAGTCTAGGTCTAGGACAAGGAGATGGAACATCCTTAGGATTATTAAGATCACAAATCTTTCAGATTTTTTAGTTTTGATATCGAAAGAGATTATCTATACATGGTTGAGTTGGTTGAGGAATAGAAGACCAAAACAAATTAGGGTTAATAGACTCTCAAGGTACTGGAGACTGATAGAGGATATGGTTTAATATTCATGATTTGTACATTGTGAGGAAATTTTAAACACTTGTGGATATGAGAGGCTACATATTTCATGGAAGTAAGCCAAGGAAGACCAATTCTGACTTGAAACTGGTCGAAAGTTGGGATGACAAAAAATGTAACATCTAAAGTTTTACCACCAACTTCAATAGGAAATGTAATGAAACCATTGGTAGTATAAAGGAAACCATTACAAGTTTAGATAATAACATCATATCTATTATAGAAATCACATTGTAATTGTCTATTAAAAATATGCTCTTTAGTTATTACATTCACCATGCAAGTAGGGTCAATAAGAACAACACAAGAATAGAGATCATTAACCTCTGCAACAATGTAAAGAGGACCACCAGGTGCTTTAATTGTCTCACTAGGGCCAAAGATAATACAAAGCTTAGGTTCAGTTTTGGGTTTTGGTTCAATTTGATCAATGAGGTTGACAATGTTATTGACTTCAATACACTTATTGTCATAGTAAAAAACATGGGTGGAAGAAGAAGGAAAAGATTGGGTAGAATCAACATAGTTGGTTGAATGAGATGTAAAATGGGTTAGTATATATTTGAAATTTTTGGTTTGGAGGTGCTATAGGTTTGTTTCCTTAATCATTAACACCCACAACAAATATAGCATTAAAATCAATGAGGTCTTGAATGACAGATTTCAAACAAAAACACTTTTCAATATCATAATAGGGTTGATGATGGTATTGACAAAAATATTTGTGATCAAAGGACTTAGGTAGTGGTTTGGATGTTTCAATTGGTTTAAAATGATTAAGAGTTAATACTTTATCATTAATCAAATTTAACATCAGATTATGCAACGATTCAGAAAATTGAGTAAAATTACGAGAAAGTCTAAAAATAGATGAAAAAGGAGCCACACCTTTAGATGTTGTTGCCACTTGGTCATCAACATTGTTGGATGAATTATTGATCTTAATCAAGTTCTTTGGTTTTAGAAATTTGTTAAAGTTGTTGGATGCGACATCACTCTTATCAACCAAAGCCATTGGAGTGGTGCTCTCAAACTAACTCACTTGAAGCTGATAATTATGAAGCACTGCACATAATTGAGTAAAAGAGGAAAACTAAGAAAGCATAAGCTTATCTCTAGTGTATTTTTGTAAATTATAAATTAAATTTTTTTGAGCATCAATATCAAGAACAAGATAAGAAATCTAAGCATGCAATTTCTTAAATCTACTAATGAAATCAATCACTTTTTCTTTAATGTGTTGTTTACAATGCATTAAATTAGTTAAATAAATCTTAGGACCAATATTATTTTGAAATTGTTGAATGAAAGCATTAGAAAGATTTTGAAAATAATTAATGGAATAAGGAGACAGAAAAATACCATTGCAAGGATTTATCTCAAAAGGTTCTAGTATACAATTTAACCATGAAACTATGATCATAAGAAAAATTACTACACAATGTTTGAAAGGTTTTGGCATGGGTCAAAGGAATATCCATTATAAGTCTCAAGATGAGGAATCTCAATGTATGTTATAATAATGACACATATGATATCCAAGGAAAAAGGACTAGCAATGTCACAAGTAGGAATATTGAACTTGGATTGAGTCATTGAAGTAATTTGTTGTTGCAAGGAAGACAAAGTTTGAGACAAGCTATTAATAGTGGAATTAGTAGAAAGAATGGTAGGAGGAGATAGGTTTGAAATGTTTGGAGAATTGTGATAAATTGAAGGAATGGTAGAATATGAAAAAGGAACACTATTGTAAGTGGGTATTGATGAAGGTAAATAAACACATGACACCCTTGAAGGAATAGTAGGGACAATAAAATTAGGAATGATAACATGTGTAGGATTGATGTTTTGAATTAAGGTTGTAATGATAGGTGGAGCATAAGTGGACACACTAGGAATAGAGGTATAAATAGGAATGATAGTCTTAAAACTAGTGGTAGGTGTAATTAAACCTAGATCTTGAGCACAATCCCTAACAGGCTTGCCATTGTTATCAATGAGATGAGAGATACTACGCAAGATATTAACACCGTGTTCATCATTATGGATTAACTTAATTAAGCCCTATACAACATAAATGACCTCAAGATTTGAATTTTCTTGTCCTAACCATTATTCAAATTTCTAAAAGTCATTAGAAATTTTGTGTTCTTGCATGCGAGGGAATCTTAAAGGCTCATCTTCATTATGAGAAGAATGGGAAGAGTTATTCTCCATAATATGATTAATTTCACTAGTATGCATGTTGGTATTATCAATATTTATAGGAAAAATATAAGGCTTGGGATCAAAGGAACCCATATGTCTATGACTTCTCCTAATTGAAATGCTAAAATTAGGACTTAAAGTGATAAGACACATGCAAAAGGGGATAAAAGAAAATATTTGTCTAATGAAATTACAAGATTTGAAAGAGATATGAAATTCAACTAAAGAAAATAATAATATTTTATGAAAGGCACATCTAGCTATCAATTTTAAAGGTCTAATATAAAGCATGCAATGTTGATCTAAATCTAATTATGAAAATGAGGAATATGTAATGTATACAACATAGATATAAACACAAAATAAAGAGTAGAATTTTTTGAGTTGGGTTCAACAAAGATGTACATGGGTTAAAAGGAAGCAATCATAAAGTGTATGAATATATCACTTCCATTTCCATGAATTGCACATCTAAGAAGGAAGATGCCCCAAATAGGCTCAAGAGGTGACTCAAGAACTAAGTGGGGAAAATGATTTTCCTTCACTAAAATATATAATAAATGACAAAAATGATATGATATATATATATGCATATGGATAACTAGGAAAGTCACTAAAAAGATAATAAAAATAGACTATAATAAATAAACATTGAGCTGAAACTAATGGAAACTGAAACCAGAAGATGAAACTGACATGCGACAAAAAATTGAGCTTAGAATGCTAGGAACATGATGGCAATGGTGATGTGTTCACAATCTTTTCAGCTGATTTTTTTATAGATTGTCTGACTGTACCTATTCTACCCAGATATGATTTGATGATTTTGTAACCCGTTCCTACACACACAAAAAATGGGGAAAAAGGTTGGCTAAAGGGGTTTTCCTTGGTCAAACCCATATTTATGAATCAACCTTAGAAATGAAATGAAATTGTATAAAGAAAAGTAGAAATAAAATGAAATGCAATCACCTTGCATAAACCCTCATGGACATATGTAGAAATTGCTCATACCCATGAAGATGCTTGAATGTGATTGAAATACAAAGAGTTGACCTTGGAATGAAATTTATAATCAAGGATTCCCTCACAAATGCATAGATATATGAATGCCACTCCTAGATCTTGAAGATATGCTCGATAACACTTACAAAAAGGGAGAGAAAAGAAGGATGGAAGGATGAATCTTCTTGCTTGATTGATAAATACTCTACTTGGACATCATGGGAGAGAAACTTACATCAATTGGAGAATATTTCTTTAGACTTGAATGATCTTGAAGAATTGGAGACTTGGATATCTTGACTTTGGGTACTTGCCTTCAAATCTTAAATCCAATTTCTCTTCTTTATAGCTTGATTGCCAAAATTCTTGTACTTGATAATAGATCATGGATGTCAAGACGAGGAGTGATAAGGGTTTTTTATACTAAATACATCATTTTAGGATTCAAATTTTATCCAGACTGACCACAGAAGGAAATATCTGAAGAAAACCCCTGCATCAAGCCCCTGGGTTAAATTTGGGCCCCAAAACCCATGGACACATCTCCATTTGTGACATGTACTAGGAACATGTTTCCATTTGCAACATGCACCTAGGGAAATGGGATCTTGGGTAGAGTGAAAAGGAGTGGGAAATGAGAAACCAACTTGTTGGGATCAAGCATAACAAACATTCGGATCTCGAGATCACCAAAATGTGTCTAATAGGTCCTAATAAAGAAAATAATTTTTAGGATGGTAGAGGTATCAATACAAAGTTACATACCTCATTTGAACACACACACACACACACATAGATCATCAATCCATTTGCAATTGATTAAGAACTCAAGCATTCAAGCAATGAAGGATTCCATATACAAGGCACTTGATTCAAGAATGGAATTCAATAAGTGAAGTCTAAATCCAAGTTTTGGTGAAGATATCCATGTTCTTCCTATACTAGATCCAAGGTCAAGCCTATATTAAAGACCTTTTCCAAGAAGTTTTGTGAAGGTATTATATTTTATCAAGCTTCTATTACTAATAAAATTCTTCCTTTCCATTTCAAGAATTTCAAACCAATTTCAAGGTTGATTCCTAAATAGGGGTTTGACCAATTCAAACCCCTTTCCACAACCATTTTCCCCATTTTTTTTGTTTGCAAGTGCATGTGACATGTGAAATAAGTGTAGGGATAGTGGTTGAAGAAGTAGACTTAGAGTTTTAGTCACTAGAAATTGCATTTTATCTTGACTGGAACAAGATGATTAAAATTTTATTTTTACCCCCAACTCACCCCAAAACCTTAGAGGTACCCCATACCAACTATTATGGACTATATTACTAATTGCAAGTCAACTAAAAACTAGTTTTCAATCTGTTTGTGGATTTGGATTTGTTTGCATGCTTAAATGCCTAATTTCTTTCCATACTTGCATTTCCCATTATTAGTTTAAATATCCATCCTTTTTAACCCCATATAGAAAATGAATATATGAACCCTCTTGGTGCTTGAGCCTCCTCAAGCTTAGTGGATTATCCTTCCTTCCAAGTATTTTTGAAAATAGGTGTGAGCTTCCTAGTTTGGCCATCTATCCTAGCGATTGCCCCTCTCATATCTATTTTATTTAATCATATTTTGGTGAGCCTGATGCATCTTTCAATTCCCTATAATTATGATTTGGATGCCTAGATCTTATTTGTATGTATTACATTAATCTTTACATCATAACTCTTCATGCAATCAACACTCATCAGTCATCAGCCTTTTTGTCAAGTTGGATATGATGAAAGCATATAATAGATTGAATTGGTCTTTTCTTGTCAAAGGTCTTCAAAGATTTGGCTTCTCACACAAATGGTGAAAATGGATTAAATATTGCATATCTGGGGCACACTTTTAAGTTTTAGTCAATGGTGTACCAACATGTTTCTTTGCTTCCACTCAGGGGGTTAGGTAAGGGGATCCCTTGTCCCCTTTCCTCTTCATTATTATGGAAGAAGCCTTCAGCAGAATTATTAACTATAAGTATGAGAATGGATTGTAGCAAGGTGTCCATATAGTGGGTACCACTATCTCAATCACCCATTTTTTATTTTCTGATGACACTCTTTTATTTGGAAAATCAAATATTCAGGAAGCCAAAGAAATTAAGAAAGAGTTGGACCTATATTTAACTATATCAGGGCAAAAGAGTTGGAGCGAGTAGGAGGAGGAGCAGCAGAAAAAAAATTTGAATTTTCGGCAAGAAGGGAAGTAGGATGCTTTTGGTTAGGATGCAGGTTCTGAACTGGTACCAGGAAATGCGAAGGTCACAGAGAATGTAGCAGAAGAAAAGACTAAAAACCTCATGTCTGTCAATGGGGAAAGAGCTAGTGGGTCTAGCATGGCCCATCCGAGAAAGGACAACGGTCCTATCTCGGGACCAGAGGAAGAAAAAGGGGATAAAGCTAGTCTTTCTGAGAAAAGAAAAGGGTCAACGAAGCATCTAGAAGATCTCTCACATGGTGGGAACTCATTATGAGGTAAGGGGAAATGGAGTAGTCTTTTTGGGATAAAACTAACTAGAAAATATTATTTACCAAAGATTGATATAGCTTCAGAACTAAGTAAAGGGGTAATAGGTTTAAATATTCTCGATCAAATCATAGATCATACTATTTCTAGAATGGCCTCAACTCTGATAGGAAATTTTATAGGTTCAAGGTTGAATATAGACCTAGTGAGGGCTTTTACCCTCTAGAAGTGGAAGCTCAAAAGACAGGGGGATGTAGCGGCTATGTCGAAATGTTTTTTCTCCTTTTTATTCTCTAATGGAGATCTTTCAAAAGTGTTGTCGGAAGGCCCATGGATGTGGGGCAAATCCTCTTTGTCTTTGCAAAAATGGACAACAAATCTAGACTATAATGATAATTTCTTCGTATCTGCTTCTGTCTAGGTTAGACTTCTGGGTCTCCCTCTAGAGTACTGGCATGAGGATATTTTGGTGGTGATAGCAGGGTCTTTTGGTGAACTACTGATTATAGATCTGATGACTGTAGCCTGAACTAGAAAAGTGTTTGCTCAGATATGTGTCAATATCCAACATGATACTAACCTTCCTCAAGTCATAAATCTGAACTCAAAAGTGGGTAAATGGGCCCAAGAAATAGAATATGAATCGACTCCTTTTGTATGCCTAACATGTAGAAAAGCTGGTCATTAGGAAAAATAGTGTCCATTGAAGTTAGCTATAGATAAGAAAGACCAAGAGTCTAAAACGTCAAAAAAGTGGGAATGGAGGAAAAAAAAGGGGAGACGCAAAATCCCCCTGTTAATGAGATCTCAAATTCAAATATGGAGGAGAAGCAAGCTCACCCACAAAGGGAATTAGAAGAAACATAAGGTCCTAAGGAAATAGCTATCCCTATTGAGGAAAATAAAATGCAGGATCATTCTAGAAAGGTTACCTCTTCGAAGGAAACTTGTGAACTCTCTTTAGAGTCAAATCCATTGCTGGTATCAAGGGTTGAAGATAGCCTAAATTCTTCAAAGGGGAGGGGGAACTACCAAATCCTGCAGAAGGTTGATGAAACCCAGTATGTTCTAGAGAAAATCAGTAGTGAAGCATTGAATGCTAATTTGTTAGAGCTTGATTTACAGAATGACAGATCAAATGAACAATATGATGATTCTGAAATAGTGGAAATAGAGAACAAAAGTACTTGGATCAGTGTTAAAAATAATAATAATAATAGATCTCTAGTAGGTAAAGGCTCAGGGTCCCAGCCAAAAAGAGAAAACACTAAGGATCAAACCCCTGCAACAGGAAAAAATAGCTTTAAGGTGACACAAGGAGGCTTGACATCTAAATCAAACAAAAAATGGGGTCAAATCAAATTTGGAGGAGTTTAGACAAGAGGACAACAACAAAAAGTGGATACTGGAACACCTAAAAGAGAAAGGGGTAGAGTATTTGAGAAAGAACAGAGAGAGAAGGAAGCAAAATAGAATATAATGGATGGTAGACAACTTACTATCGATCAGGTCTGTCCTCCTAATTTTTAATGAAGATTTTATCTTGGAATATTAGAGCTCTTAATAGTCCTCATAAACAAGATGTTATTAGGAACTTAGTTAGAGATTCTAAGCTTGATATTTTGCTTATTCAGGAAACTAAAATGGTTAGAGACAAGATTGTTAAAATCAATTTGCTGAAGAATGGGGATAAGTTTAGTAGTGACTCTGAAGGGGCTTCTAGAGGATTGGCTATCTTCTGAAATACTAAAATATTCACTTGTAATCTATTGAAAGAGGACAAGAATTTCCTAGCAGTTAAAGTCAGCAGTATTAAGGATAATTTCTCTTGGACTCTAATTAATGTGCATGCTCCAAACACTAAAATTGGTCATCTCAATCTTTGGAAAAGGCTTCACGACATCAGAAAAGATCACCCAGATGACAACTGGATGATGATGGGAGACTTCAATATGCCCCTGAAAGAAGCTGAAAAGAAAGTAGGGAACGATACCCAAGTGGAAAGCAGGGTTGATCTTATGGATTTCATAAGTAATGAAGGTCTGCTAGATATTGACCTCAAAGGAATTGATTATACCTGCACCAATAGAAGAGTGGGAGCTAATCTCATACAGGTTAAGCTTGACAAGGTCCTTGTCTCTCACAGATGGATAGCTAATTTTTCCTAATCCCTCTCCTCTCTTAACCACACTGGCTCAGATCACTATCCTATCTCCTTTATTGCCAACTCCTTCAGAGGAAAAGGTAACATACCTTTCAGAATGGAAAAAATGTGGATGACTCACCCAAAGTTCAAAAATAAAATATAGGAATGGTGGAATATAAAAGTGGAAGGAAAAGGCATGTTCCAAGTGGCAAAAAAATGGCAAATATCAAATCTAGAGTTAGACAATGGAACAAGGATGTCTTTGGTGATATTTTTCAAACTAAAAGCAAAATCCAAATAGATCTTAAAGAAATTCAAGACAAGATTCAGAGTATAGGGTTGACAGAGGATCTTAGAAAATAATAAAATATTATCCTTGCTAATTGCCATAATATCATAGCTAAAGAAGAAACTTTTTGGAGACAGAGATCAAGGTCTCTTTGGTTGAAAGCTGGAGACAGAAATACCAGATTTTTCCACCTAACAACAATGAAACACAAGGCTATGATTACCCCTAGGGGCACTCTTAATAAAGAGGAAGAGATAAGGATAGATATGATTGGCCACTTTGCTTCGATTCTCTCTAGAGAACAAGATCTTAATCAAGATGATTAGAACTATTTGCTGAGTTCCATTCCCATGTTGTTGGTGGCTGAGGACAATCTCTTTTTTAAGTCTATTCCTACGGAGGAGGAAATTAAAAAGGCTATCCAATCTTTTGAAGGTGAAAAATCCCTTGGGCTAGATGGCTTCCAAATGTTTTTCTTTCAACACTACTGGGAAATTATTGGAAAAGATATTTGTGGTGCTGTGAAAGAATTCTATGGCTCTAAAGCTATTCTTAAAGAGCTCAACTCCACCTTCATAGCCCTGATACCTAAAAGACTAGGAGCTAACACGGCTAACAACTTTAGGCCTATTAGTCTTTGTAATTCCTTGTATAATATCATATCAAAGGTTCTGACCACAAGGATTCTCAAGATTGTCCCTCATCTCATTTCCCCCCAACAAAATGGGTTTGTTCTGGGAAGACAAATCCTAGAATCGATTATGGTTGTTCATGAGGATATTCACTCACTGGAAAAATTGAGGAAATAGGGTTTCCTTATGAAACTTGATCTATCAAAAGCCTATGATAGAGTTAATTGGGAGTTTCTTTCTAAAATTCTTCAGGCGTTTGGTTTTGATGATGGAGTGATCAAACTTATAATGCAACTTGTTACTACGGTTTCTTCTTTGGTAATTGTGAATGGGGGATCCTCTCCTTTCTTTAGACCTACCAGAGGGTTACGTCAAGGAGATCCTATATACCCTATCCTTTTTGCTATCATGGTAGAAAGTCTTGGGAGATTCATTACCCTTCAGGTTTCTCAAGGTTTAATTTCGGGCTTACAACCTTCCTCCAAAGGAATTGTCTGTTCTCATGAACAATTTGTTGATGATATGATTATGATGGGAGAATCAACTGTTAAAGAGGCTAGGAATATGAAAAAGGCATTAAATGTGTATGCTAATGCTATAGGTCAACTCATAAATTGGGAGAAGAGTGCCCTATTTTTCTTCAATACTCTTGAAGCCAGAACAAATTTTTTTTTTTGCTATTCTTGGTTGCAAGATGGGAAGCATCCCAACCTCTTATCTTGGTTTTCCACTGTGCTTGAAACTAGAGGCTAATTTGTAGAATGAAATCATTGATAGATTTCATTCGAAACTGGTGAGATGGAAAGGGGCGATACTCAGTCAAGCTGGGAAAGTCCAACTGCTGAAGGCAACTCTGCAAAACCTTCGAGTCTATGCCCTTAGCCTATTCAAAATTCCTCAAAATTTTTCAGAGTTAATTGAGAAGATCCAAAAAAGGTTACTTTGGACTAGAGTGGAAGAGAAAAAGAGACTCAACTTGGTGGCCTTGGAGAAGATCTGTAAACCAAAAAAGATGGGGGGTCTGGGAATAAGGAGCATTATGAATACTAATAAAGCTCTCCTAGCAAAGCAATGCTGGAGAATTTTTGAAGATGAAAAAGAATGGAATATCATAATAAAGAGGAAATATCATCTAAGTAATCTTAAAGGAATGCTCCAATCTCAAATTGATATTCAAGGATCTTTCGTATGGAACAGTATAAGTAAAGGCAAGAATCTTATAAGCAAAGGTGCAATTTGGAAGCTGGGAAATGGTAGAAAAATTCAGTTTTGAAATGATAAATGGATTTTAGAGAAGCCTCTTATAGAGAATGAAGAATGGGGGAATGCTATCTAGGATTGTAAAGATTCTATTGGTGAATTTGTGAGTGATTATTGGAAAAATGAAGAGTGGATAGACATAGGGCTAAAGGATATCAGATTTGAAGAAGTGAATAAATAATTAAACAATTGGTTTATCAGAGAAAATGAGGATGATAAACTTATCTGGGGTCCAGCTACCTCTGGAAAGTTCTCAGTTGCTTCTACTTCGATTCTTCTCATCCCTAATGAGGCCCAACCTATGTGGGCGCAGGTATGGAATAAAAACCTTACACCTAAAATTAACATATTTTTTTGGCTTCTTGTCCAAAACAAAATCCTCACACAGGACAACCTTATGAGAAGAGGGTTTCAACTACCGAATAGATGTGCCCTGTGTTGTCAAGAAACTGAGAATTGCAATCATCTAATGATACACTGCTCTTTTACTAGAGAGGTGTGGGACACAATAATATCATCCCTTGAGCTCAATTGGGTGAAACCAAACTCTATCCAGGAGTTTTTCCAGTAGTGGCAGAGTCCTTTCCATGATAAGAATGCTAGGGATATCTAGAAAATTGTCTTTCCCCACATCTCTTGGCATATTTGGAAGGAGAGGAATAACAAAATCTTTAGAGAGAAAAAGGCCCCTCCTTCTTTGGTTGCAATCTTAGTGACTATAAGTATAATGGAGAACTATAGAAGTATGGGAATGAAAGACAATAGTCAATGAGATCCTCAAACCAAGAAGGACAATATTATCTTGTGGGAGAGACTAAAAAGTAGTCAGATTCAGAATCCCAGAGATAATGTTATATGGACAACTCCTCCCTTTGGAGTGATTAAAGGGAACTTTGATGGTTCGGCTAGGGGTAATCTTAGAAGGGCCGGAGGTGGTGGTCTTTTAAGAGATGTTGCTAGAAACTACTTAGGAGTGATCACTGTCCTGCTAGGTATCCAAACTAACCATGTTGTGGAGGCTGGAGTAGCTCTTTACCTAGTAATGATGGTGAAAGATATGGGCTGCACGAAATTATGGCTGGAAGGTGATTCCCTCAATATAATCAATTCTATTAAAGGGAAATCTAAGAACTCATGGACAATAGAACACATCATTAACAAAATTAAAAGTATTATGAATTCCTTTGAAGAATGCCATGTCACTCATGTTTATCATGAAGGAAACAAACCAACAGACATGCTGGCAAATGAAGGTACCTTGAGTGACATCACCCAAAAGTGGAGAGGGGAAGCAAATCTAAAGGCTGAGATTATGAGTCTAATCAACTATGACAAAATTAATCACTATGAAGGAAAAATCACTTAATCTAATGATGACAAGGACAAATCATTTACTGAGGAGGTTTGCATGTAAGGTGAAGTGTGGGATCATTACTCTGTAGTTAATAAAGCACGAACATTGAGTTAATCTCGATAACCAAAATAGCAAAGATAATCAGAGAAGTAAGGAGGATATCATTGGTAGGGAGCCGAACTAGTACATGAGAAACAAGCAAAAAATGGTAGGTGGTTTGAAGAGGGAGGAACCTTCCGATTGTGACAAATGGAGAGAGGATAGAAAAGTTTGGAAGAAGCTGAAGAAAGGGGGGGTTATGCAGTTCATGAAGAAGCTTCATGGGCATGACAAAAAGATCACTTCTTTGTTCGCGAAAGGCTGGGATAATGGTAAGGTTCATCTTTGGGGCAAGTCCTTCACTCTTACTATTTCTAGTATAGCAGAAATTATTGGCTTACCTGTGGAAGGTACCCATTTCCATAGAGGAAATCATAGACTAGGAATTAAAGCTTTTACTATTTTCCCTAAAATTGGCGATGAGAAAGCCCTTATGACCAAGGGAAATGGTGACTATGTGGACATTACCAATATTGATGAATTTTGGGCCAAAATCTTGAAGGCTATGATAGAATATTTTACGCTTGATGGGCGGTATTCTAAAATTTACAATTTCCATTTTGTTTTTGCTAACCACTTCAGGCATAAAAGAAGGATTTCTTTCCCTTACTATCTTATGAGTTCTCTGAATAGCAGCATTATGGGACACAGGAAAAAGGCTAGTAACCCCGTGTTGCATGAGGGCTTGATCCTTTTCATTTCTGACCACATCAGGGACAATATTCCTAACCCTATCCCTAAAAGGATTACTGGTAAAAGAAAGGTGAAGAATGAGGGGGATACTAAGGCTGAGACTAGTAAGAAGAGAAAGAGTAAGAAGGAAAAGGCCTCTATTGATACTGGTGGAAAAGATACTACTAGCACTGAGGAATTAGTGAAAAGGTCTCACTCCTGGGGAAAGGGTATCATTGAGGAAGGTAATGAGGAGGATTCTAATGAAGAAGAGAAAAATAATGAGAAAGAGGAAGGAAACAAAAAGATCAGGAAGAGGAAATGAATGAATGGATGGTAGAGGAGAATGATTATAAGGAGGAGAATAGTCAAGAAGATGGAGATGAAGAGGAGGAAGTAGATGAGGAAGAAGAAGAGGACCAAGAAAATTCAACAGAAGAAGCCATGAAAGATACCCTCGATCTTAATAGGGGTGCTGAGAAATAGGAAGATGGCACGTAGGTGTCTTCTATGGAGGATGAAATCACTTTTCAGGGTGCCCCTATGGAAGAAAATATGAATAATGTTAAACCTTATTCTGGGGATGGTAAGAATAGAGATGAGGATGGTAATGATGATGAGGGGCTTACTATAGGAATAATGGTTGGCCAAGAGAATGAAGGTAAGGAAGCTGGTAAGACCCCCTCTTCAAATGAAATTGAAGAAGACAACTGGAAAGAAAATAAGGAAAGTATGGAGAAGAGGACCATGGTGGAGAACAACAACAACAAAGAGGAATCTTTAATCCTCTTGAGGGAAGCTACTAGGTAGGAGGAGGAGATTAATGCTAAGAGTCAAGATAAGAATATGGAATGGAAAAAGGAAATGCAGGAAATGAAACTCCAAATTCAGGAAATGGAGAATACCATGAAAAATTTGACTACTAAGCTGGGAAAGATGGAAAATAAGGTTCTTGATAAGGTGAAAAACAAGAATAAAAATGAGGATGGTACTATTGAGATGAGCAAGATAGTTAATGACAAGATGAAAGACTTAGAAGCCAAAATTAGAAACCATGACAATATGATTAAAGGTGTTCTGAGCCACAACAATGAGGGACTAAAGGTGAATATTATGAATCTGAATATGTTGCATAACTATCTGGAAAGGAACCTGCTGGAAAGAACAACTATCACCATCAATGAGGATGCTAGCAATACTAGACTGGGGATGAGAACTAGAGGGCGTATCCAGAGGAAGATCCCTGAAAAACTGAAAGAACTGAAGGAGCTGCAAGAGACTATCCAGTTAATGGAAGACCTCCAGAAGAAGGCTGAAGAAATGATAATAGATAATTAGCTAGTTCTTGCTGGTAGTTGTTTTGTAGTTTGTTTTTCTTTTAGTTTCAGTTGTTGAACTATGTGGTTCTTGGTCCTTGATTTTGTTTTCTAGTAGGTGTTTCATTTTGAAAACTTTAATGCTCTATCTTTATGCTTTTTTGTAATTGGTTTCGGGTCCATGTAAAACCTACTTTTACCTTTATCAAAAACTATATCAGGGCAAAGATTAATGATAGTAAGTCAAAAATATACATTTTTAATTCCAATGAGGTGCCTTCAGCTAGAATAATAAACATTTTGGGATTTCTGCAAGAAGAAATCTCTTCCACATACCTCAGTATACCTTTCTTCATGGGTGATGATAGATCTAGTTATTGGAAATTTGTTATTGACAGGATCAAAAGTAGAATTTTTGCTTGGAAGGTGCAGTGGTTGTCTCTTTCAAGAAGAAGTATTCTCATCAAAGCAATCTTATCTGCTATCCCAAATTATTATATTTTAGTTCTACAAGCCCCTAAATCTGTTATTCATCAAATTGAGGTATTGAATTAAGATTTTTTGTGGAAGGGTAACATGAATGGAGAAAAGAAAATTGTGTTGGTTTCACTTAAATAAATGGCATCTACACAAGATCTTGGGGGTGCAGGTCTTCATGATTTATCCAAAAGGAAAAAAGCTATTGGGGGTAAAATAATTTGGAAAATGTATAGTTCTCCTCAAAATAAATGGTGCAAATTATTACAAGAGAAGTATTTGGATTCTAATTATTCTTGTAGAATCTTGATAGCCCTTGATCCCTCTAAAGGATCAACTATTTGGGATTTCATCATTTCATCCAGGGATATTATATTGAGATATGTATCTTGGGAAGTTAATAATGGGGAAAGCATAAAATTTTGGATTGATTCCTGGAATGGATTGCCACCTTTGTGTCAAAATATGGATCTTACAAATGCAATCAAACTATAACTGATTATTGAGGTTCCAAATTAATTGATTATGATAGTGATGTTGATATTAATTTGGGGAAGGCTATGTGGAACGACCCTTCCGATCTCCCTATAACTCTTCATCAAGTAAGCTTCTTTCAATAGATTTTATTCGAAAGAGTTGTTTTTATTTCTAACAACACGGATAATCTATTTTGGGCTCCTGCTAAATATGGTCAATATTCAGTGAAATGTGAATATAAAGCTATACAATATTTAGACTCTCACAAACCACAACATAGAGCCTTCTCCTTTTGTTGGAACAACTCAATCCTACCAAAGGTAGGTTGTTTGTCTTGGCTTGCATTGAAGAAATAGATAGTATCCATTGACAAATTGGAAAAACTTAATATTGCACACTCTTTTCAATGTGTTCTGTGTAATGAGGTAGAAATAGTAGATCACCTATTTATTAATTGCCCTTTTGTCCAAAATTATTGGTTTCATGTTATGAACAAATTAAATCATGGAATGCCTTTTTCAAAAATGTTATGGGACATCTTCCAATCGTGGCCCACTCCCTATTAATTCAATGTTTGCTTGTATTTGGAAATGTATCATAGCTTCCATTGA
This sequence comes from Chamaecyparis obtusa, assembly GCA_027943335.1. Lineage (NCBI taxonomy): Eukaryota > Viridiplantae > Streptophyta > Pinopsida > Cupressales > Cupressaceae > Chamaecyparis > Chamaecyparis obtusa. The sequence goes on along the minus strand of BSBK01008888.1, from coordinate 754,247 downwards.
TTGGCCTATTTGGTGGGAGAGAAACAATAGAATTTTTTGTTGTCTCATCATCGTTGCAAAAGGTTGTGGAAGGTTTAGAAAAATCAATAATAGAGATTGTTAATGCAAATATTATTAATTATAAGGGTGACCATATTTTCTCTCCTTGGGATAACCTCATCATTAGTAAATGGAAGGGCCTCACATTTGCTACCCTCCCTGCCCTTATATGTCATTCCAAGCTATTTTCTATTAGAGCAAGCATCGAATAGAAACCCCCACATCATGACCAAGTTAAATTGAATTTTGATGGTGCCTCAAAGGGTAACCCAGGAAAATTTGGTATTGGCATATGTATTAGTGATTATCTTGGTTCTTTGATAGCTCTTAAATCTTCCATTATTCCTCCTGGGAAAAATATTTAGTATTATTCTATGGATTGGTATTAGCTAAAAAGATGGGATTAAATAAGTTGCACATTGAAGGTGATTTAACAATTATTATTAATGCATGTATCAACTAGAAATCCTTTAATTGGAAAATCTGATATGCTCATAAATAGATTTGGGCTTTATTAGATTCATTTGTTTAGTGTTATATTCCTTATACCTATAGAGAGGTGAATATGCTTCTTGACTACTTAGCTAATATGGGTTCCGAGGACAGTAATATTGATACTTCAATCAACCCTATTATATGGAATTATTTCCCACAATTGAGGAAGATCGTGGATAAAGAAAAAATGGTTTAATTTGAGCAATGATTTCAGTCTTGTACCCTCATTGGTTGTGTTGTCCTTTTGGTACTTTGCAAATTGGTGACATCACATGTAAATTATTCATGCAACCCTATGATCTTCATAACTTATTTTTTCAAATATTTTTCACATGCCATAGTTTAATGAGGGTTATTTGGCATCATTTGTTAATTTGTATGACAAGGATCATCAATGCAACTTGTATCATCATTACCATTTCATTCATTAAACTATCCCAAGGATTTGTTAGATTTATCATGTGTGACATTTATATTTCTTGTGATGCTTGATACACACACTGTTACATTGCCTTTATTTATCTTGGAAGGCTTGCATTACAATATTTGGTATGTGTATTGCCATGTTTAGAGATCTTAGTAGGAGTATTCAATCATCATCTTGTACGAAGCTCTAGAATTCAGTTAGGATGCCCATCTTAGATTATTGGCCTTATAATTATAGACTGTTATTGCAAATTGAGGATGGGGAACTACCATTTGAGGACCACATCACGGAGGATCAGCTAAACAACATTTTCAACATCTAGTTCCCTCACTACAAAAGAGTATTGAAAAATCATCAGTGAGGACATTTTATTCCCACACAACAAGCGTATCATATTTCCTTTCTAGTTGACTTCTATTTTCCTCTCCAATGTGCTTGATTTGTCACAATCATGGCGGTTGCTTCAACAAGTTGCAAAGAAAATGATTAAGCAAGAGGTTTGTATGGTTAATAAGCTTCTTCTTGTCTTCTAGAAATACAACTGTTGGTCTGGTGATGCCTATATGGGAGGCATTTTCCCTAGGCATTTCTTGTTTAATAAAGAAGAATTTGTTTCCCTTTATGATGGTATTAAGTAGTCATTGGAAGACCAGGATGTTTTCCCTTTACAACAAGCAGTGAGATCTTATGCATTTGATTGTCAGACCAAAAGTAGGTCATTCTCTAAATTTCATGCACTAATTTCCATCGTAGGTCATGAGCACAATTTTTCATCACCTCCATTAGCTAGGACATCTTCAAATGGGCATGCTTCATCTTCTGCTCCTGCCCTCCCAATTCACAATTCTTGGGAGTAGGACAATGAGCCTAATGCTTGGAATTCTCTGTTGGTGGCTATACCTCCTTTACAGAATTTTGAAGATAATATTTTTGCTCCTCCTAGTCATGTTTAGATATCAAGCTATGATGCATGTGTTGGTGATTCTCAACCCATAGATATTGAGTGACCTGTAATGTGTGTGAATTTCTACTTCCTATATTTTGTTACCAATTTTTGGCTTCATTATGTGGATTTTGAATCATCTTTAGATAACTAATATACAATTTCAGTGGTAATTATATGTGTTGGTGCATGGATTTTCTTTGAAATTTTCAATTGATGAAGTTTGTAGAGTTCCTATGTTCATATTCTTCCGCTCTGCAAATGTAATTTTGATTTGACATTTTAGGGGCCTTAGCCATTATGTAGACATTTTTTGTATAATGTTATGGGGTCTTATCAGGTATGTTAGCTTATTCTCCTTCTTTCTATCTTCCACTTAGGATTGATCCATTGGAGATTTTATGGGATATTTTTTGGAAATCCCTATTGTATATAGTCAATTTGAGGGGTCTTTTGGGTCTTAGGTATATCTGGTCAGGGTTATATTTATATATGGGTTGGTCTCCTTCTTATTTCTCATTGTATATATGGGCGAGGAATGGAGGTTTTCTTCACTAGTTCTTTCCTCCAGGAGCCCTTGAACCAGTTATTTTATTAATAAAATATTAGTGGCTTGCCATTCCCCCCCCCCAAAAAAAAAAACAAAAAACAAATTGTGCATTTCATGCATTTATAACCTTATCTTTCTATGCATTAGATCTTGTTTGCTATAACCTTAATACATGTTCATTCAATGTTTAAACAATCAATCTATTAGAAATTTTCATTGCTTAGAAATCCCCTATTTATTTTTCTTTGTGTACAAGTTTCATAATCTTGAGTCCAATCTATAACGTACCTATGAGAAGAATTTCGAGACTTATGGGTTCCTTTAAGGGTGTTGATCATGAGTCCTCTAATGTTTTTCATAGGAATTTAAATGACACCTCTATGCCTACTAATGACATACCTAATATTTTTGAGAATCCCTCTTCCCATTCTTCTCATTATGAGGATTAATCATGAAGAGTGCCTCCTACCCAAGTGCATTTAAGATTTCTCATGATTTTGAAAAACATGAACAATGGTTAGGTTGATAACATTCCAATAGAGAGGCAATCTAATTATTTCAAGGATTGAGGAAGTTGATTCATAATGATGAATATGGTGTTGAATTATTGCATGAAATATCCCATCTTGTTGATGAAAACATCTAGTCTATGAAAAGTTGTGCCAAAGCCCTTAATTTTTACAATCCTAATGTTGATAATTCCATTCCTATCCCAACATCCCTACCTAATGTGCATACCTATACTCCATATATAATGGCTACATCTATTAATAATTTTAATTCTAGACATGTTAGTCTCGAAGGAATTCCTAATCCTATCTTACCTCCTCCTGTGAGCATTCCATGTATTTCCCAACAATCATATATACCTACATACCATAATATACCACCTCCATCCATCTCCCATAACATTCCACATCCTTCATTATCACGCATATCTAATACTAACATATCCACAAAAAAAACCATCAATAACCTTTCACAAAGTGTTATATCCTTACAAAAACAACTTGCTTTCATTACCCAATCCATATCTAACATCCCTACTTGTGATATTGAAAGTATATTATCACATGACATCATTCATATCATTATCTCTCAATACATGGAAACTCCTCACTTTGAGGCATACAATAGAAAAGGTGATCCCTTGACTCATGCTAAGACATTCCAAAGTTTGTATATCAACTTCTCTTATGATCATAATCTTATAGCTAAATTTCTTACTAGGACATTTATAGATAAGGATTTATAATGGTTTTTCTATTTGCCTCTATATTCTATTGATTTACTTCAAAAACTTGATAATGCTTTCAGTCAACAATTTCAAAATTATATTGGTCATAAAATTTATTTGTATCATCTTAAAATACAACCACCCATGTTAGGACATGTTTATCCCTCCTTCATGTATTATTTGGACTCAATTCAAATGCTATTGTGTCAGTTTGGGCCCTATTTTGTCCCTTTCCCTCCTTTTTCCTGCTTTCTGAGACCCCGAGGTAATTTTGGAAGGCCTTTCCCTTTAGTTATAGGCTTAATTTTGGCCCCGACCTTTAGAAATAAGTTGAAATTCAGCCCTAACCCTCAGGTCTAGGCTGAATTTTGATCCTGACCTTCTGGGTCACCCTCTTCGAGATCTTGGACCCTTTTAGAATTTCAAATTTCTTCCTACCTTCTGGTTGACCCTTTTCAATTTTGGAGATGAAATGGGTATAAATAGAGGCCTTCCCTCTTCATTTGATATATATACAAGTGATTAAATTCAATAACACATGCATAAAAGCTTTCATATTGCATTGAAGAGCATTCTACAAGCATTTTTTGAGCATTCAAGGAGATCCTTTTGCAACACTTCAAGACTTCAAGCATAGGAGATCTCTTGCATTATAGGATATTTCAAGGAGATTTTAAGGATTTAATTGGAGGTCTTTTCATCCTTATTTCATGTTCATTCATCCACCTTTCAAGATCTAGCTTCCTTCCTTGATGATAGTGGAGTTGGCAATCAAGGAAGGGCTTCTTCACTCTTCATTCTTGCATACCCCATTTGAGTACATGAGCACATCTACATCCATTCATATATTGACTTGGTGAGGTGGATATATTGCATTTTATTGAGACATACTACTCTTCTATGAGATTCAATTACATTGAACACTTCTTCATCCTTGTGGAATACGGATTTGAATCCTCCTCAAGGGTTTCTACAAAAGTAAGGTAAATTCATACATTTATTTTACTTTTTACATACATACTTTCATATTTACATTTAAGGTTGATTCCTCAACCAAAGCTTGATCAAGGCAAACCCCTCAAAAACCAACAAAACCATTTCTATTGTAGGATCAGGTTTTCAAGAGTTTCAAACCCATTTTTCGAGAGTTCCAGAACAAGACACAGTCGCAGATTCAGAGACAAAGAATTCAAAAAAGAAGCTCTAGGCCAAAGTTCAACCTATTCCTGGGTCTAGGATGACCCCAAGTCAACATAGACTTGAAAAATCAGCCTAGTCTTGGAGCATAATGATTTCTGGGTTTTGTTCGTCTTGCAGTTTCACATTTGAATGTAATATTGTTCATTGTTTTGAGTGTAAAAATATAGGTCTAAAGGGGAATTTACTTCTAAAGGTGAGTTTTCAATTTACATTATTTACTTTATGTATTTACCTTTCATATCTGTCATATTTTATTAGATTTAGCATCTTTCCTTCTTTCTTAGTTAATTTCCAAACCCTAGGCTTAAAGGAACTTGTATCTTCTTTCCTAGCTCTTGGATCTTTGTTTGCATTGGTGCTCCTATATCACTTTGGTAGTGCTAATCTAGTTGGATCCAAAACCTTTGGGGCTTGGCTTAGAGGATCTATTCCTTTGTGGCCCTTCCAAGGTATAGTTGGCCATAGAAAAGTGGGGTGTGTTACACTTCTTATCCTCATCTCACTTTCCTCCTTATACATTTTTGTGAACCTGACACTTTTATGATTTATATCTTTTGATTGGGTATTAGATTCCCTTTTTGTGTCTTACCTTCTCTGTTTTATAGATATATTACATTGTGTTCTTTGTGTATGCATTGTGTCTTCTTTGCATTTCATTTCATAGTTGGATTTATATCAATAGTTCATAGTTTGTTGTGGTTAGATCTCCCCTTGGTGTTTGAAAACCCTTTGTGTGATCTCCCTTTAGCTTTATTTTCCTTTTTATATGAGCTTCATTACCTTAAGTCCCACCTAAATAATTCCGGTTAAAAGAATCCATAGACTCATGGGTTCCTTGTTGGTTCTAATTTTCAACGAGCCATGGATGTTTCTTTCAAGGGTTTAGTCAACTAGTGCATTGTGATATATATGGATGACCTTATAGTTTTCTCCAAGAACTAAGTTGAACACATTGATGATTTAAAGAAAGTGTTGAATAGGTGTAGGAGATACGATATATCCTTGAATCCAAAGAAGTGTTCCTTTGGGGTAACTAAGGGAAAACTTCTAGGACATATTATTTATGAGACTAGAATTTCTATCAATCTCGAAAGAGTGGAGGCTATCTTGAAATTGTTACCCCTGACAGTCAGAAAGAATGGAAGTCTTTATTTGGGAAGATCAATTTTGTCCAAAAATTTGTAAGTGGTTTTGCTAAAATATTACGTTCGATGAATGACATTCTGAAGAAAGATGCAAAGATTGAGTGTAATGCTTTGGTAAAGGAATATTTTGAAGAGAAAAACTTAGCTATTGCTACTACACCAGTATTGGTCAGTCCTGATTACACATTCCCATTTAAAGTCTACTCCTTCACTTTCGATCACTCATGTGTAGGAATACTAACATGATAGAAAGATGGTGAAGATGAAAGATTGATTTCCTTTATGAGTTGTCCTTTGAAGAATGTCGAATTGAACTACCCAAACTTGGACAAGAAATATCTTTCCTTGGTTAAGGCTGTTAAGAAATTCAGACATTACATTCTAAGGAGTAAAGTATTTTCCATTGTCCTAGATCCCACAATGAAGTCCTTGCTAATGCAGAATGAGTTAGGAGAAAGAAGAGGAAAATGGATGGCTACACTTCAGGAATTTAATTTGTAAATTTAGCTAATGAATCTTGTTAGAGGAAAAGACTTAACAAAGTTAATTGTAGATACTGAGAAAGGTCCGGTGTCTTATATATACACTAATGGAGTCATTTCAAATATTTCGTATCAAGACATTGTGTACTATCTATTGCAAAATCAATGACCTGAAGGTTTGAATAGCTCACAGAGACATGCTTTGAGGATGAAGTGTGGCTCCTATATGTTAAAAAATGAACAATTATACAAACAAAATTATGAAGTTTTATACCATAAATGCTTGAACCGTGATGAAGTGAAAGATGTGTTGAAAGAATTTCATGATAGGTAAAAAATTGAGCATGGGTCTATTGAAGCTACACCACATCAAATTATGAGGTTAGGGTATCACTAGCCTACATTTTTCAAGGATACACAAGAACACATTTGTTCTTTCCACATATGCCAAACAAGTGCCAATAGGGAGAGAAACCCGACAATGTCATTGCAACCACTATACAAGGTGCGTCCCTTCACTAAATGGGGACTAGATTTTATTGTTCATGTTAATCCACCTTCATCAATGGGACACATGTACATCCTTACAACCATTGATTATTGTATGAGACAGACTAAGACAAAGGTGTTTTGCAACTATACCACACAAATAATTACTATTTTCCTAGAAGAATAAATCATCATGAGGTTTGGAATGCCCTTTTTTTCTGGAATGTGATAACGAAACCTCTTTTTCTTTAGCAATTCTTACACAATGGGCATTTGAAAATTAGGTAATAATTAAATTCTCATCTAATTATTACCCATAATAAAATGGTGTGGTTGAGTCAACTAATAAAAAATTATTCACTGTGATGAAATATTTACTTGATCAGAATCCTAAGGATTGACACTCCCAACTAAAATATGGATTGTGGACCGATAGAGTGAGGGTCAATAATGCCTTAGGAACCTCTCCTCACTTGATAATCTATGGTAAAGAACTTGTCTTCCCTATGAATCTGAAAGTCACTATGCTAAAATTTATGAGAGGTTATGTTGATGATGAAGACAAGGTATAGTTTAGGTTGATGAATATGATTGATCTAGATGAGAAAAGAACAAAGGCCTTGGAACACATGTCCAAGAATCAAGATATTATCAGGTGTTGGTTTAATAAAAGAGATAGTATTAAAACTTTTAGGATTTCTTATTTAGTCCTCCTTTAGGATAAAGAAAAAGCAAAACCAGACCTATAGTCGTACTAAGTTTCAATGCTTGTGGATTGGCCCTTATCAAATTGTAGAAATATTAGGAGAGAACACTTTTAGGTTAAGTACTCTAGATGGGGAATTAATTTCATTTCCCATCAATGACCAGTACCTCAAACATTATTTCAAATCTTGAAATGAAATGTTTCACCCTTGTATTATATTAGTTTAGATTTTATTTTCTTTCTCTTTTGTTTAGTTTAGTTCTCGTTCAAGTCTTTTCTTTTTGTTTGTTAGTCTTGGGGTAAGTTATTTTGTCAGGGTTATTTCCGATAAGTGGTTCATCCCAAGTGGTCTTCGATAGGAGGCAAAGGAATTTCATAGTAAATTTTTTTAAAGGAATTTGTCTTGTGAGAAACTGTATACAGGGATCAGGAATGGTGATACCTTTCACTGGAAATCAAGATAATGTTCAAATCCAATCATCCTCAACACATTACACACTTTAAGAATAATAACATGATTGTTGGTTTCTTGGGTAAGTATCAACTGGAACTAATTGGAACCCTTTATTATGGGTGACGAAAGATCTTAAAACCCTTCTCTGTCTACATCTTGACCAAAAAAAAGATAGAAGAAAAAGGAGGAATGCATAAAGAAAATTTCAATAGAAAATCAAAGTGTAAATGCCTAGGTGGCACAACCTAATCATTTCCTAGGTTACCATAAAAAGAAAAAATCACAAATGCAAGTACTAAGGTACCATAGCCTAAGCTTACCAAAAATGTTGAAATGAAGATAATTGAATAAGTGACATATTCAAAGTACAATGGCTCAAGCAAGTTATCTTCCATGTAAATGATGTTGACTCTAAAAGAGCCCTCCAAATACCAAAACTTCAAATCTCATCAAAAGATAGAGGAGGGTGACTCTAGCAACCTCTACTGGTCCAATGGAAACCTAACTGGTAGTAGAGAAAGGTTAGATTGAGATTAATGAATCCTTTATCGATAGGAGAAGTTAGTTCTGGTTGACACTTATCCAAGTAATCTTCCCCAAGGTGTCAAAGGATTGAACACATCAATGCACAAACTAGAAGAGATAGCAAAGGACTTTGATTCAGAGAGTTGGTGTGAGATTGTCTCTAGGAATGACACTTGTGTTTGGTTTATTACAAGATAGAGTTTTGACAATATTTGCTGATAGAGAAATGCCTTGGTCATTTCTTTCATTTTTAGGGGCTGTTTGTTGTGGTTCCAAAATGCACACCCTACCTCTTGGCCACTTGGTCATGCCCCCCCTTCTTTTTTCTTGTTTTATCCCTTAGTTTTAGGTTTTTAGGGTGAACCCTTGTCAAAGTTTTGTTTTAAGTTATTTTCATGCTTTTAGCCTTTTAGTGTTCCCTGGAGCTCCGAAGGTATGAAAGTGTGAAAGCATGAACCCTATGCAATAAGGTAAAAAGTCCTTTACAAATTTTGGTATCTGAAAGGCTAAGGAATCATTACTCATGGTCTTTTCACTTTGAGAGTCTGAAAATGAGAAACCTAATGATGATGTCACTTGGCTAGAGGGCTTATAAAAATTATCAAGGGGTTCATTTTATTCATACTACGATAGTTGTTTTTGAACCCTTATTGTCTCTGTGCCTTTGCCCAATGAGTTTGTTAGTTCAAAGTTGATATTTTGGCTCCACATTTGGCTTCTTGGTTGTGATCTACTTGAGATCATCATAGATTCCTCCTTTGCCCATGTTTATTGTAGGTTGGGTTTTGTTTGTCCTTGATTTTTTGAAGTGTTTCTTTTGGTTGGTTTTTTTTTAGGTGTCTAGGGTTTGTCTTAGGGTTTTTTTGTAGTTTGCTAGTTAGTTAGTCTTTTTTTAGGCTTGTCACTTAGTTTAGGGTTTTGTAGATTTGTTAGGTTTTTGATTGTCTGTCATTTTGTCTTAGTTAGTCATAGTTTTTATCCCCCAAAAGGTTGAAGTATCATCAAACCTCAAATCTTGCACACCTAAAAACTAAAATGTCTCTTTCAGAAGGTTGGACTTTCAACCTTTGAAAGGGGTATTATCATCATCCCCAAAACAATGAAACATCGATAAGTGTCCTAACTACCATGTCATCTTTGGATCTTTGGCCTTTTGGCCTCTGAATACTTTTGAGAACACCGAAACTATATAACTCTCCAACACCAAAGACAAGGATAGGCCATCACTCATTTCACATTTTTGGCCTTTCAGCCTTTAATAACCTCATCCATTTAAAAAAATCCAAAAATTCACTTTTCTATCTTCTAATGACATTTTTCACTTTTGGTCACCAACCTTTCTTCACCTCTTTCATACTTTGAAACACCAAAATTCTGCACTCATAACCTTCATTTTTTGTGCTTTCAGCTTTTCGAAGGTTGATTCTGTCTTCAATTTTTGTACCTCTAAAACTTTAAAAAACATAATTAGACTTATCTATGTTGGTTTCAAGCTTTGAGGTTTGATTCTTTAAGTTCACTAAGACTTATTTTCTTATTTTTTAGTTGTTTTCAATACATGTTTGTTGATAGTTGCATGTTTTCTTATAGAATGCTAGAAAAGACAATTGTACCAGCAATAAAGTTCTTATTTAGAGGTTACCACATTTCATCTAAGGTTGGAAACCTTCACAACAAGATTAAAGATACTGACATAGGGAATGTGGACCAGAATGATTTTCTCACCTAGTGTGCCAACCCTAATGGAAGATCATCTTGAATATGCTTCTCTTGTATTTTTAAGTCTTGTTAATGATGCAAATCACCCAATATCCATTTTATCTTCAAATCTAATCATGACCCTTGGAAAATAGTATGTTCCTGATGAGAGGGTAGTGAAGAATAAAGGAGACATTTTCCTTGATATTAGGTCGGACAACATTGAGGATGTCTTTCACTTGCCTAAAGGGGTAGATAGATTTTACACATTCTCCATCAACAAGGGTTTGCTATGGTTCAACAATAATGCTCATCTCACTTATGAAATTGTAAACAAGGAGTATTTGATGCAACCCTTACCCAATAACAAGTTGGACAAAATAGACATGAGGAGAGGATACCCGAAGGATAATATTCAGGCAACAATAACTATGCAAAGAAGATTATATGGGCTTCCCCAATCTATCCAACTCAAACAATGGATAATTTTGTTGATTGAAAGAATTAAGGGGAGAAGATATAGATTTGATTGGGCCACTATTCTTAGTGACAACTTAGATGAATAGTAGATTGCAATAAAGAACAATCCCCAATTCTTCATGACTTCCTACATTATCTATCTACTTTCCGCCATGACAGAATACCCTGGGTTAGTAAAAAGTGGAGATTTTAGTCAACCCAATGCATGGCCATTCACTGTATATCTACAACTAGTTAGGGAAGAGAAATTATATTGAAATAGATCAAAATAAAATATTGTTAATGATTCTTTTATCTTCACGGTCATTTGTTTAATTGAGTGTGATTATACAAAGACACTCTTAGAGGAAGTTACTGCTAAAGTTTGGGTGATAGGTGCCTACTATATTCAATTTAAAACTTTCACATATATTAGAGTGGAAGGGTGTACTATTAACCCAAAGAATCTTCCCAGGTACCCCTCAAACTGAATAATTCTTTTGGAGATGGCTAGACAAATTTATGATTCCTACGAACATATTAAGCATAATAAGAAACATTATTGGGACTTCCCCATTTCCATCAGCCCTCACTCTCTGCAAGACATGAAAGTATACAAGTATCTACCCTTTGAATGAGATGAATGTCCCTTAAAACCATTTAAACTAATCAGAACTAGGTTTGATCCCATATGCACTTACAACTACATCATGGATAGACATTATGTTCACTAGGCTCACTTTGAAGATCATTGTACGAACCATGTAAATGACTATGAGGTCAGGATCAAAGGTTATTGAATAATGTCCATTGAGCTTGCACAAGATGCTCTGGATCTTTGTATTTCACCTAAAGTATGGGAGATGGATACTGAAGATATCTTAGATCCATTATATAATCAAGATAAGATATTTGGAAGGGCCATTTTGAATGCAAAAGTAGATAAAGAAGAAAATGACAATATTGATTTCAAGGCCAGACATTGATAAATACTACTAAGGATTAGATCAAAATACCTTTCAAAATGGATCTCTTACCAATGAAGCTGCAACTTGAACCACCTTCTAAAGGATAAAAGGGGAAGGGAGAGAAAATAATAATGCCAAATTTCAAAGGTTCTTCTCCTCAAAATCCAAAAAAAGTTTACAGATATAATTGACAAGTAGTATATGGCTCAAATCCAAAGACAAAAATAATAAGAACAATAATGAAGGGGAGTATTAATCCACCTATTTCTAAACCATATATTCCACAAGGACAAACATCTAGCTCAGGCAGGTCCCCAACAGTGAAAGTAATAGGACCTAGAACTACCCAGGTAGAAAAGGGGAAGGTATACAAAAGAAAAAGATCCTCTACATCTCCACTATAGGAAAATTTGTTAGAAGAAGAGGAAGAATAAGATGAGGTGCCTTTGGAAAGGAGAACATGGTCATGAACAACAAACACTAAAATAAGATCTTAGGAAGAGAATATTCCAACTGATGTAGGCACAGGTGCGCAAGAGGAGCAAGTAGATCCCCAAGATTTCCTTGGTCCCAATGAATTTTATGTTTCTGATTTTGAAAAAATATATGGATTCAAGGATCAAATAGCCAAATAACTTATACAAATTGAAGAGACAAATATTTAAGAACAAGTACCATTTACTTTCACTCCTCTTTTATCCCAATTCATTGCCCCCACTGACAAATAACCCTTGGAGGAACCGGCTGATGAGAAAGAGCCAAATACAAAAATGCTTCCATCTATAGGAGAGTCAATAGAAGTATAAGATACTTAGGATCTTCCAGATGTACAAATGTTAGAATCAAAACAAGGGGACTTACCACAAGAAACACCTGCAGACAAGGAGATTGGAGTTGTCATAACTATAGAACAAAGTGCATCTCAACTTCCTACACCAACTCTTCCTCCAACTTCACATCCTACACCTCCTCCTTTAGTTAAAATTCCTACTCATCCACATTTAGTGCCCATATTTTCCTCAACTCCAACCACTCAAGCCCCTTCACTACTAAGGTATGCAGTTTCTTCACACAAAAGGGTGAGATAGGGAACTAATTTATGGGTAGAGATATTGACAATCTCATTTGAGGATGTAGAAGCTTGACAAGCTCTTGATGATTTAGAAAGAGAATAGAGTACTCATCCTCATGAGGATGTACCAAAAGAACCAAATCCCACTACTGAGGAACAACTCCTTGAAGTAGAAAAGGAAGAGCCAGAGGACAAATAACATTCAGAAATTAGAGATAAAAGGGAGATGACTTATGTTTTGAATATTACCCCATATGAGCTTGTCACTCCACTCACCAAACCCATGTAGTTCACCAAGGAGATAAATCCAAGGAGAAGAGTATACACTAAGGAAGAAGATGTGAAAACTATTAATATGATTTAGAAGAATAGAGAGGGGGGGTGAATCAGTTGTTCTCAAGTCCAGATGTATAATTAAAATTTAAAAACTCTTCAAAAACTCATATCTAACAACCAACAACTACTTGGTCATTACTGAATGCATATCAGAAACATATAACAATGTAGTCCACTATCCAATAGTATTTAACTTGCAAAATATAGAAATGTTCAAACCAAAACATTCACACAAGCATTAACACTAGGATTTATAGTGGAAACCCAATTAGGGAAAAACCACTTTGTAACATGTTACTAATATTTTCACTCTTATGAAGTGAGCTCTGTGAAAAGCCAACCCTGTCAAAGGTTTATAAACACACTGTACGGTGTGACCCAGTTAAAGGATTTCAACCACCCTGTTAGGAGTATGCATTGTTAAAGGACTTACATACATTCCATTAGAATACAACCTTGTTCAAAGGATTTATACAAATGACTATTAGGTCAACCTTGATTAAAGGATTTAAACTGATACAATGATTAGAAAGTAATAGCAGTGTTTGATTTGAAAACATACAACTCACTTTGCAAATAATAGATCCAATTTCGTAAACATATGCTGGCTTACTGACTGTGATCCATTTCCATCTCTATCACTGATCTTCTCGGAAATCCATTCAAGAAATCACAACTCCTTCTCCTTCAACCTTTTCTGCTTATTCAGTCAATAACAACAACTCCAACATCCTTCATTCAACCTCAAACTTAGGTTTCATTAATACCTCTTCATTTAGGTTGATCCAACTTTTGCCACTTAATTTCCTCCATAGATCTTAGGGTTAGGTTAGATTCATTGAATCCTTCCAACTTTATGTTCTTCATCCATCCTTCTAGAAACATCTCAAATCTCTTTATGGAATTACAGTAAAATAGTTGACAGTGCATTAAATGCTTCCATACAATCAATAAATAAAGTCAACATGATTTACATAATCCAAGAATTCAACTATGTCGGCTAGGAATCTGAATTCTTCCTCAAATGTAAATTACCGACGCTTGGTCAATACTATGTTCAACTACTCGATCATCACTGGGTAGCCCGGTCACCACTAAAACTCTTTCCTCGCCTAATACTATCTTCCTTGACAATTAACTGATGTTCATTCAACACTAAATTTACTCGGTATATACTGGCTCAGTTGACACTAACATCACTCGGCTTAAACTAGATTTCTTCACTTTTGCTCGGTTAAGCCTACTTGTTTAGTCTTACTTCTTACTTAGATAAGAAATACATTATCTTATCATTGTGCCACATAATCAAGTACCCATTGAAGCATCAAGATAACTCAACCTTTCCTTAGGTTCTATTGTTATCAACCTTGCCCTAATCCTTCTCAATAATCAGATAGATATAGTACTTTCTTAGATAGTAATAGTCTTACCAGTTAAGGTTTGACATCAATGACAATACAACAATTGCTTCAATTGTAGTTTCCAACACAAACATGACTATCTTAGGTCAAACTTTTCATAGAGGATAATCAAATGCCCCATAAAGAATAATGTCTTATGTCACTCAGGACCATAGAGGCTAATGGAAAGTGCAAGTGATAGTACCAATTATTAGTACTAGTGTTGCATAGATAACTCCCAAAGATTATACTTTGGAGGAAGCTTATTTAAGTGAAACTATGAGGGAGGGGAGTAAAACTTTGGTTGCACTTGGTTTAAAGCATGCCTTAGGATTTATGGATAAGGATGAAGAGAAAGTATAGGCACTAACAAAGCAAAATGAGGCAGTGAAGAAATTCATTGTTAAGATAGAAGATCCCATTGACCTGGATAACTTGTAAGCCTCATCATGGGCTATTCTAGAGAATAGGGTTGCACCAAAATTGTCAATAGATATACCAGGTTCTGTTAGTCATGTGTGTTTAGATAGGAAGGCCAATTTTGAAGAGCTCATAAAGGCCACCATTCAAGCAATTTTTAGGGCATTTAGAGTCATTCTTCAGGAGGTCACCAAATTGGTGCACATGCTAGATGACAAGGAGCAATTGGATGTGTAGATCAAAAAGTGGCAAATGATTCTTATGGACCTAAAAATAATAAAGAAGGAACACTTCTAGATTTTGGTTAAGGTATATGAAGGGTCGAATCTTGATAATTTTGAGACTTGGATCAGGGACATAGGTCAAACTATAAAAGTATATCAGAAATGCTTAAATAAAGTGATTAAGAGACATGAAGGAGTAATGATGTGAGTTGAAGAAATATAAAAATTCTTTGAAGGCATTAACCTTGAGTTGTATGGACATGAAGATAATCAAATAATAGACCATATAAAGAATATTGTACATCAGTTCATCCAAATTTTGGTTGGTGTAAGTAAGGAGGACCTCTAATAGATTTTCCATTTTAAGGAGGATATACAAAGGATGATGGGCCATGAAGAAGATATTAAATCTTTTGCTACATAATTGGTCACATTTATCCCGAGAAGCAACAACAACTCCCTAGTGCCATTCAAGTTGCGAACTTCGAAGAAGTGTAGGAGATACTGGAAAGACTCCACAAGGCGCACCTAGAGATCCTTCCAAAAGACTAAGTGTTTAGTTTTGGACTTAGTCATATTTTGCAATGGGGAAGTTTTTGGAACTTAGTCATTTTTTTAAGTTCAATTTTTTAGCCTTTCATACTCCGAAAGTCCAAAATTTTGGAAGACACGAGGATTCATACTTAGTCTTTTTTCAGCTTGTCAATTTTTGGAGTTAGGGTTGGAGTTCAAAATTTTTGGGTTGTTTAAACATGGAAATAATTTGCATGGAGGCTTTGTTTTAGATCAGATTGCATGCATGTTTGGGGTCATTTTTGTTTGCCTAGAAGATATCAATTAGTTGCATTCACAAAGAGGAATCAAAATGAAGATTCCAAGGAAGAAATCCAATTTTAGAAGAATACTCCAGTTCAAGAACAATGGAACTTCGACTCCAGTCTATTTCTTGCTGTGCAAATTCAGCATTACTTTCTTACATAAATGTAATGAGAATAGGTTATAATCCATGCAAACATGTTTAGAGATAATTTAGTAGTTTTTATTTACTAAGCAATAGAAATAATGTTTTTTTATTAATCTTGGTAGTAGTAGGAACCTTAGCTGCGGGTTTCTAAATTTCATAGTTGAAGCACTATATATTTCATCATAAAAATATAATTAGGGTTGATATTATGCAATTGGTTCTTCATTCATGGTGTGATAATTCTACTATCTATGCAAAATTTGTGAATTGGTGCTGCTAATTTATGAATTTTAGAGAGCCAATTGTGTTGATTGTGAATTATATATGCGATCATTTAATTTTGGAGTTTATTCTTTTTGTAATTGTCTTGTGAATAATCATTGGGAAGATATTTTACTGGTGTGTTAAGATAAATTTGTCTTGTGTGTGTGTACATATGTGGTAGCTTCACGATTCGATGTGTTTTGATATATCATACATCTACACATAATTTTCCTTGGTGATTGCATATGCAATGTATAAATTGTGAATTTATTCTATTTTATCCTTTGTGGTTTTTTTTATCTTCTTGTCATTTTAATTTGTAAGATATTGCAATGATAATTTATGTCAGTTAGGTTTCAATTTCAACAATTTGCTTAAATTCTTGTTACCTACACTTTTGTGATTTTTTTTTTGGAAAGATTGGTCAAGATAGAAATTCATCTTTGAAATAGAGTAATTTGCATTGATAGAATTTCATTTCATTCAAAAACATAAAAATACAAAAAAAAAGTTGTTTTGTTGAAGCTTTTTTTGTAGCCTCTTCAAAAATTGAACCAGCAAAGGCCTCCTTGTGAACCGTTTCATATTTATCTTCAATTGGGCTATCCATGCAGTTGAGACCCAACCTAAAGGAATCTTGGGAGTGATTTTCATAATTCTTTCAAGAGAGGAATTTGTATCTCAAATTCCTAGTCATTGTCTCGTGTAAAAATGACGCTCAACAATATATATGTATCTACACATACAAGTGTACCACAATGAATGGTGGACCATATATGTGTGTGTGTGTGTACTGGATATATATATATATATATATATATATATATATATATATATATATATATATATATATATATATATATATACCTGGGTGCTCAAAATTTCTAGTTATATATATATTATGTGTGTGTGTGTGTGTGAATATATACATATATATGAATATATATGTGTACAAGGAAATGTACCTTCATAGAATTAGTATTGAACAATAAATGAAATAGAAACTAAATAAACCACAATTAGTACTCTATTTAACAAATAAAGCACAATTAAGCATCCTATGGCTCTCTATCTAAGAGTGTTAATGCGAAGCTCTCAGCAAGCCTCCATTAATGACAGTCCTAGAATGAGAAATGATATGATAAACAAGCTAAATTGTTCAATTCCAAATGAAATACAACTAATTTGCCTTAATTTTCCTTTCTAGCTATAAAATGCAAGAGGTTTGATGCTATTCTTAGATTTGTGGATATTAATTATGATTGATTTTGGTCTTCCTTTTATAGATTTATGCAAGGGTAGGGGGTGTAGTTGTGTTGATCATGATTAAGCTTGAGTTGAGTCTTTGGTTCCACCCTTTGAAGACAATTTAAGTATTGTGTCCTCAAAGCTTGGGACAAGAAGACAAGATGCTCTTTTAATTTGAGTGATTGAGATTCATTTTGGCTTGATCCATGTGAGTTCTTTTCTTAAATCCTATTGGTTGAGGCTTTTTCCTCCCATGTGGTGTTGAAAGAAATTAGGATTTAATCAATTGATTTTAATTCATTTATTTATCCAAGTGTACCCCTTGAATGGGTTGATTTTGATTTAATTCAAAACTATACAATTAATAGAATTAATTGCACTTTGATTTGATTTAACTTGATTAAAATGATCTCAATTTTGATTTATCTTGAATTAAGACTTGATTTTAATTTTGATTGTCCAAATTTTTTATTCGATTCAATTGCTTCGATCTTGTCCTTGATTTGCTTTGATTTATCTTAATTTATTACTTAATTGTCTTTGTCCATTTTAGGTGATTAAAAATGCCCCTCTTTGAGTTGATGTGCAAAGCATGTCAATTCAAAGAATACTCTGATCTTACTGATGATAGGTCCTGATTCTGTCGATGGTCGATCTTTGATGTTCATTTGATGGTATTCGATGGTCAATTTTTGATATTTGATATGAGATTGATGCAGTTCTTGATTGATTTAATACTCTTGATGTAGTTATGATGATCATTCTGATGATTGATCCTTGATATGATGATTGATTTGATGAAAGATTCTGATGCGATACCTGATTTGATGCGATGCCCCATTTGATTGATTTATGAAAAATTTTCTGATAAAAGCTTTCACTTTGATTTGATGACAGTTCTTCTATTTCGATGTTGATACTGCTGATGTTGATTATCTGATGGTATGCCCCCTTGGAAATGAAATAAAATTTTATTGATGGTTGAAAATTTTGACAATTTAGGTCAGGTTAAATTTATTTTGTTCAATTTATAATGAATTTTAATTTCATTTCTGATATTTTTTTTACGTCCATTTGATTACCAATGCCCCTGATTTGGCAAATTTGATGAAAAATTCCAGGTATTAGGTCAATTGTAGTAAAAGATTCCTCTTTTAGGTCAAATATATCCTTTTTAGGTCAAAAGGTCTATAAAAAGGGGTAAAAATTCCTTTTCACTATTCATTTTCACTTTTACTTTTCACTTTTTCCTCTCTAATTTCTTTGATTTTTGACGATGTCTATCTCCATTCGCGAGCATAGATTCAAGCGATGTCATCGATATCAACATCTACCTAGCTCTAGACCTCCGGTGAGTGCCTATACTTCCTCGTTTTGTCTTTTCATGCATTTAATTTCAAGATATTTGAATTTTTCTTGTAGAAACCCTAATTTTTTTCCCTTTTTAAATCCAAATAGCACTTTTGCATAATTATACTGCACTTTCACCCTCCAAGTTGCACTTCTGCAACTTTAAGTTGTGCTTTCATGGTCGAAAACTGCGCTTATACTCACCATTTTTAGGCCCTATTCCGCCTTTGCCATGTTAACGAGTGCTTTTACCATTAAATAGCGCTTATACCCTTTTCAATAGTGCTTTCAAATTCTTTGGGCACTTTTGCCACTTTTTTCACTTTTAATGCATTAAGTAGCACTTTTAAACATTGAAACAACGCTTTCGCATTTGTGCGCTTTTAAAGCTTGAAATAGTGCTTTCACCCGGCCAAAAATGATTCCAAATTGATTAAGTCCACTCTACAATTTTCTCAACGTCGTCGATCAGATGATAGGTTAAAGTCATGAACTTTATGTTTTTAGCAAGTTGTAATTGTTGCCCAAAATTTCATATCATTCAATTTTGGCCACAATCCTATTTTCATTGTGTGAAGTTGATCCACAAGGTTTCGTGCTTTGCGCCCTTAACCTTATGTTCTTCAATGTATTGTAAACCCCCAGTTTAGATCACATGTGCTAAATCGCAAGGCCCTCAGAGATTTTCAAGTTTTAATGTTGCAGGAAACACTCAGGGCGCAGAGTTTCAAAAAAAAATAAAAAATGTTCAGTGTCGAAAACCCTCTATGTTTTTGACCTCCGCTCTGAAAAGCTCAATGTGTTTTTGACCTTTGCTCTGAAAACCCTCTGTGTTTTCAACCCCTTCTGTGTTTCACACTTCTTCTCTTGTGTCGACATTTTCCATGTGCGCAACTTCGATCAGGTGGGCCCAGTGGTTGTTTTCGAAGAATGCTAGCGGTTTGTCGCATGATTAGATAGCCCCTTTTTAGGCTATGTGAACATGCCACAAACTGTTAGCCACACTGATAAGGGCCTGTAATTTGGTGACATGCCCGTGTTTCATTGTTCAGCTAGTGAAAAGGTTTTATAGTGGGCCCAGGATGCAAGTGCGGTAAAGATCTGACAGTGGTCGCATGTTCGCATGGGATCTTCTGACCCCATGCAATCATGCGACCAACATTTTTTAATAAGGCAGTGTGATCTTGGGCCCAGGTTTTTTGCCAGTGTTTGTCTGTAGGCCATGTGTGAAGTAGAGACAAATTTTCAAGGGCCAGTCGCATGATCACATGAAGACTTTTGGGGTCATGCGATCATGTGACCAGTGCTATTTCAAAGCGGTGCGACCAGTTTTGGTGGGCTTTTTCTGCAGAGAATGTTTGCAAAATGTGGGTAGCTCAAAAATTGATGTTGCAGGACATGCACAGTTATGGGAAAATGATGAAGAAGTCTAGATGGCCATCATGGGTCGATTCTTGTCCTGGAAGGTACCAATCGGTGCATTCATGGCAAGACTTTTGTGCAAAGAATTGATTAATCTGGGTTGCTTGTCTGCAGTTTGATTTCAGTACAGGCATGGACACTCAAAGATGAGCATCTGATCAGCTATGATTTTGTAGAGTTATATTTATGATCAGATTTTGACTGCTAGGGTATGATTATTCTATTGTAAAAAATTTGTGACCCTAGTTAGGTTAAATTTTGACTCCTGCCTGCATGCAGTTGAGGGATGTATTTAACATTTTTTGAGAGCTTTTGAGCTCAGAGTTTTGCAATTTGTAAAAGAGTTTTTCTCTTTCTTGGGGAGTTATCCATGGCATTTGTTCTACCCTCTGGCTCTTACAGCTTGTAATCTTTCATTGAAATCTCAGGTTTAATAGAGGCTATCTGTGGCATTTGTTCTGCCCTTTAGTCTTTTCCTTATCTATATTTCTCTTATTGAATGTAATATATTGGCTTTATTGGAGAAGTCTTGGAGTTCCAGAGCCCTTCTTTCTTTTAGCTTATATGTGTACTACTGTGTATGATCTGATTTGAGTGAGTTTGTGGGTATTCTTCAGCCCCCTGTCATTCTATCTCATTCTTGTGCCCTTTTGCTGAAGAGAACGTTTGCTTGCAGGTCACAGTCCATGTCATTTGTCCTAGCCTCTCTATGAAATACTTATGCAAGCTTGTTTAGAGAGATTGTTTTCTATTAGATCTGAGAGCCTTCATGCTAATTTGGCCAGTGTATTGTATTCATTTCATTTCGGTGCATCACCTAGTAGGATAGTTTGCTTTCAGTCATTTCCCTTTCATGCACTCCTTCTAACCCTTTCCCTCAAAAGATTTACTTTCCTGTCAAGAGAAAACTAAGGTGATAATCCAAAAGGAACCAGCCTAGAACCTGGAGGTTTCATCTCAGTTAGCAAAGGTCCCACAACCTTGAGATGATTCCCATGTTATACTGAGTTATCAAGACCAAGAGAGCTTGAGACAAGGCACAAACTCAATGTATAACAATTCTGGCACACCCAATGGGACCAAGAGGTCATAATTTTTATAATTCTTGCTGGTTTTGATATGCATCCAGCAGGTTGCAGACCTTTGAGAGGTCATTATTTTGCATATCTGGCGACTCCAAGTTCACATCCACTAGTTTCAAGAAGATTCAGTACCTAAGATGGATTACCATCCTTCTTTTCATGAGAATTTTCCTTCATTTCATGGAGATCAGCCTTATCAGAGCAGTGGTACTTCTGATTTCATGCAGGACTACCCAGTTGCAGCAATGAACCAACATACACCTCATGCTTTCCCCCCACCCACCCAACTTCTAGTATCATGGCAGCACCAATACACATACCAGCAGCCTCAAGAGGAGATGCCTTGCATAGAATAGTATGCTTATCATGCCCAGATCCAACAACAACAAGCATTGGCCCAGAAGAAGGTTTATCAAAAGGAGTTGGAAGGACAGAGGAGACATTATGAAGAGGTGTTGGAAACATAAAAAAGACATATGCAAACATAGGCAAAGGAGCAGTTTGATGCTATGATAGAACTGAAGCAAGGTCAGGCAACCCTTACAAGCATTCTCACAGCACTAAAGGAGGTTTACGAGGAAAAGTTAGTGGCGGTCAGTGCTATTGCAGCTGCAAAAGAAGAAGATTTTCAAGGAACATTAGCAGCTCAGAGGGATGCTTATGAAAAATTGGAGGTTCATAAGAATAACTGTGAAAGGGTGGTTCAAGACCAAAAATTTTTAATGGAAGCCATGTTTGATAGGGGCATTGAATTGCAAATGGAGAAAGAAAAAGAGTTGGCAGCCCATAGGGAGTTTCATGATAAAGAAATACAAAAGCACAAAGCAATAATAGGGCTCTTGATTCTAAAGGGTGCAAACGATAAAGAGACTCATCGGATACAACTTGAGGAAGCTCTTTGTAAAGAAGAGAAAGAGGCTATATCACAGTTATCCAATGAATCTTATGATGTTTCCAACCAGGCCATCGAATTGGAGGCTGATTTCTTTGAAGAGCTGTCTTGTTTTGTTGAAGATGACAATACTTCTAATGTGCCACTCATCTTAGCTTCTGAAGGGAAAAGAAAGGAATGTTCTCCTAAAAGGAAGCCTACTACTAAGAATGTTGACAAGAGAAATGACATGGAAGAAGAGGCTCATCTACATGAATTGATAGTTAAAAATCCTGACAACAGTGAAAAGAGCCCCAAGTTCATTCTTTCTAGGGGTTGCCCTTTAAGGTACTTAGCAAGAACAAAGGCCGACCACAAGAATCCAGTCATGTTTGTGTCCAAAAATGAGTGTTCAAATGAAGCTGAGGCTGAGGGTGAACTTGCAGTTCAACAAAGGCAAGCTCAACTCACTTATCTACCCCTAGATAATGGAAAGAAAGATTTGTTGGTGGAGGTGAGTCTTTTTGTTTATGTTCTTCAGGAGGTAGTGCATCGGTTCTTCACATAACTATGTGTACTTCCTTCCTTGTTTGCTATCCTCCTACATGAATAGTATTGTACCCTAAGGAGAAAGGGTAGCTATTTCAACGCACCAGTGAATAGTTTTGTTTAACTAGGTCTCTGCACTGGTTAGTTTAGATTAGGTTAAGTTTCTTGCTTTCTTCCAATTTTCTAGCTTAGTTTCCTATTTTCCAAGAAGTGCTCGAGCATAATTTTTGCCTCCTTGTCGAAGTTTTTGTGTTCCTAAAATGACTCCTATGCCCAATGGATTGCTTCAAGGCCACTGGTCTAATGTCTAGTAGGCTGACATCCCGCAGAAGTTGCCAAAATGTTGCCTAAAATTTCATATCATTCAATTTTGGCCACAATCCTATTTTCATTATGCGAAGTTGATCCACAAGGTTTCATGCTTTATGCCCTTAACCTTATGTTCTTCAATGTATTGTCAACCCCCAGTTTAGATCACACGTGCTAAATCGCAAGGCCCTTAGAGATTTTCAAGTTTTAATGTTGTAGGAAACACTCAGGCCGCAGAGTTTGAAAAAAATAAAATAAAAATGTTCAGTGTCGAAAACCCTCTATGTTTTCGACCTTCGCTCTGAAAAGCTTAGTGTGTTTTCAACCTTCACTCTAAAACCCTCTGTGTTTTTGACCCCTTCTATGTTTTGCACTTCTTCTCTATTGTCAGCATTTTCCATGTGCGCAACTCCGATCAGGTGGGCCCAGTGGTTGTTTTCAAAGAATGCTAGTGGTTTGTCGCATGATCGCATAGCCTCTTTTTAGGCTATGCGAACATGCGACAAACCATTAGCTACGTTGATAAGGGTCTGCAGTTTGGTGACGTGCCCGCATTTCATTGGTCGGCTGGTGACAAGGTTTTATAGTGGGCCCGGGATGCAAGTGCGGTAAAGATGCGATGATGGTCGCATGTTCGCATGAGATCTTCTGACCCCATGCAATCATGCGACCAACATTTTTTTAAAAGGCAGTGTGATCTCGAGCTCGGGTTTTTTGCCAATGTTTGTCTGCAGGCCGTGTGTGAAGTAGAGACAAATTTTCAAGGGCCAGTTGCATGATCACATGAAGAATTTTGGGCTCATGCGATCATGTGACCAATGCTATTTCAAAGCGGTGCGACTAGTTTTGGCGGGCTTTCTTCTGCAGAGAATGTTTGCAAAATGCAGGTAGCTCAAAAGTTGATGTTGCAGGACATGCACAGTTATGGGAAAATGATGAAGAATTCTGGGCAGCTGTCATGGGTTGATTCTTGTCCCAGAAGGTACTAGTCAGTGCATTCATGGAAAGACTTTTGTGCAAAGAATTGATTAATTTGAGTTGCTTGTCTGTAGTTTGATTTCAGTACAGGCATGGACACTCAAAGATGAGCATCTGATCAACTATGATTTTGTAGAGTTGTATTTATGATTAGATTTTGACTACTAGGGTATGATTATTCTATTGTAAAAAATCTATGACCCTAGTTAGGTTAAATTTTGACTCCTACCTGTGTGCAGTTGAGGGATGTATTTAACATTTTTTGAGAACTTTTGAGCTCAGAGTTTTGCAATTTGTAAAAGATTTTTTCTCTTTCTTGGGGAGTTATCTATGGTATTTGTTCTGCCCTCTGGCTCTTACAGCTTGTAATCTTTCATTGAAATCTCAGGTTTAATAGAGGCTATCCGTGGCATTTGTTCTACCCTCTGGTCTTTTCCTTATCTGTATTTCTCTTATTGAATGTAATATACTAGCTTTATTGGAGAAGTCTTGGAGTTCCAGAGCCCTTCTTTCTTTTAGCTTATATGTGTACTACTGTGTATGATCTGATTTGAGTGAGTTTGTGGGTATTCTTCAGCCCCCTATCATTCTATCTCATTCATGTGCCCTTTTGCTGAAGAGAATGTTTGCTTGTAGGTCACAGTCCGTGTCATTTGTCCTGGCCTCTTTGTGAAATACTTATGCAAGCTTGTTTAGAGAGATTGTGTTCTATTAGATCTAAGAGCCTTCATGCTGATTTGGCTAGTGTATTGTATTCATTTCATTTTGGTGCATCACCTAGTAGGATAGTTTGCTTTCAGTCATTTCCCTTTCATGCACTCCTTCTAACCCTTTCCCTCAAAAGATTTACTTTCCTATCAAGAGAAAACTAAGGTGATAATCCAAGAGGAACCAACCTAGAACTTGGAGGTTTCATCTCGGTTAGCAAAGGTCCCACAACCTTGAGATGATTCCCATGTTATACTAAGTTATCAAGACCAAGAGAGCTTGAGACAAGGCACAAACTCAGTGTATAACAGTAATAGGTTAGTATGAGTCAGTCATGATTTAAATATTTTTCATCAATCTAGATTTAGATGATGGATGATGATAAATTTTCCGTTCTATCTGAGTAGAAACATGAAAATTGATTGTGGTTTGATATTTTTAAATTTTGATTGACTTAGAATGATCCAAATAATAATTGATTTCAATTCTGGTGTAATTGATCTTTCTTTTTGCAGGTGGTCCTTGGATCCTTGGGTGTCCGTGGTGCTTATCCTTTATCATGGAGCATGATTCCTCATCTTAGTGTGGTAGATCATCGCCATATTAGTCTCTATGGCCTGTCTTTCCTTCTACATCTTCCTCAATTTTGAGTGAATTGGGGTCTTCTCATTGCTATGCTCGAGTATTGGCACTCAGACCATAATACTTTCCATTTTCCACTAGGAGAGATGACCATTACCCTTGAGGATGTATATCGAATCCCCTATTTATCAACTCATGGTGAGAAGGTGTACTATGATACTCTGTATGATGGATCTGCATGTTAGTGGGTGTTTGGTGACTGTACCATTGGTGATGCTCACATCTAGTGGGATCAATTTATTTTCTTTCCTGTATTACCAACTATTCTAGGTACCTTGATTGGTGGGTTCTTACTTCCTGATAGACGTAGGCATGGGTTTGCTATCAATTGGGGTCCTATCCTCAAGGATCTGATGGCACATCCTTGTCGCTTTGATTGGGGTTCATGTGTCTTGGGACAATTATACCACAAGTTACACACCATGGTTTATAGACATTCCAATACACTTATTGTAGGTGTGATCCTTTTACAGCTTTGGACCTAGGAGCACCTCCCAGTGACATGTCCTATTACAACATGAGATCATCATCTAGGTTGGTCATTTTCTTGGATGTACGAGGGTATCATCATCCAGACCCATATGGGTAAGCCGGATTACTGGTGGCATGTCATTGATTACATAGACACTATTGTGTGGAGGCCCTATCTTGGTTGTGAGGCTTGGCTAGAAGATGATGGTGATCTACCTTACATGTTCTACCCCTAATGGATGATCGGGTGTTCCACATATACTCTTGAGAGGTTCTACTTCCAGAGCGTTCTACGTTAGTATAGATGTGTACATGATATGCCATAGGGAGTAGCCATGTATGCTCGAGTACATGCTGAGATATCTTTATGGGGCCCAGGTGGGTGAACCCACAATAGTGGGTTACACTTTTTTGCCTGAACGGACATTGTACTCTAAATTTTGAATAAAACTTTTAGATTCAAATGCATATTGTTGTTAAACCGTTAAGAATCAGAAGATGAAGTAAATTAGAGTCTTTTAGTATTTTATATCTAGATTCTAAATAAAAATTTTATTTTTATTTTTGAATTGATTTGATTGGTTTTTTCTTTCTCCCACAAAAATTGGTATGTTGCTAAAAACATCATTTTCAAAGAGTTACATTGTTTTCGTAGAGCATAACTTTTTTTCTAAAATAGATATCAATGTGATTCTTTCAAATTTAGTTTTTTAACATCCATATGGAGGGCATGCAATTGGTTTTATAACATTATCATGATATTTCATATTTTATTAACCTTTGAAGTTGACTAAGCCGTAATCTTGACATACCTTGACTACATAGCTTATAACTTTTTGTGTATTTGTCCAATTTTTTTTTTTTTTTTTTTGATAGAAAGATAACTTCAATACCGAGGGCATAGATATTTTTTAGAATTTTTTTTCTCTCATTTAATATTTTTCCATAAGTATCAAACATAGAGGTGGAGATACGGTGAAATATCTATGTTTAGTAAAACTAAAAATACAAAGTTATAATAAACTTAATATATATTAAAATTATAATAATTGGAAAGAGTTTTCTTAGTAGTACCTTACTACATAGATAGGGTTTTCGAATGGATTCATTTGATCTACCAAAAGATAAAGTCGAAGTGATTTTTTATCAGCATTTTAATAGGTGTGAAGGAGACTCGATTGTAGGTATGAATGAGGAGTATATATGTTATATCAATGATTTTTTTTTATCTAAGAGGATTTGAGCTAACCATTTCTAATTAATTCCTTCAAATTGAACCTCTCAAGGCTTAGATAATCATATTTTATTAAAAATGTGTCATTTTAGCAAATAACATGTCTAAAAAAGTGTAACCCATTATTGTGGGGTCACCCAGGTGTAGATTATGGGACAACTGTGCGAGAGATCTAAGATATTGGGTATCATCCTTGGTATCCTAGATCACATGTCATGGATGCTGGTATTACTGATGATTATGCTACTTGGCTACATCAATATCCTTTTCCTAGATTCATCGATCTTGCGAAGAGAGTTCCTAGCATTGAGGAGTTATCATATGGAGATGGTGGTTATGTAGGAGATAATGCTGGTGATGATGATGGAGATGATGATGGTGTTGGTAGGATTAGGGGATGATGTGGTTGTCAAGGAGCTAGAGCAGATAGAGTTCGTATTCTAGTGATTGCTGCTACTCTGATTCCTCCTAGGGGTGATGATCAGGTGAGGGGTCATCAGGTGGATAGATTTCTACATCATGTTGCTAGAGATCTAACAGATAGACCTAGAGTCAAGCACCAGTGGGAGGTTGATGCAGATATTGCACAAGTTTTACTCGATCAGGCATAGGGTCCTCCTGCTCAACAAGTTATTCCTCTAGTTGTTTCATAGGCTACCTTGTCTTAGGCACATGCTTCTACTTTGATGCCTTCATCCTCTTCACATCCATTGTCTTCAAGCTTTGTTCCATCTTTGGGTGATCTATCTTTTTCGCTGCCTTCTTCTTATGGTCCTCCTCCACAGACTTCTGTAGCACATGCTCCTGCCCCAGCCTTAGCATCAGATGTTGTATCTCTTTAGATTCAAATATTAGCAATGCAGCAATAGGTTTCTTAGTTGAGTTTGATGATGCAGAGTTTCATCACAGCTATGACTCAACAGGGTTTATAGGCTAGTTCAAGTCAGCCTCCAAATAGTGCTCCTAGTCCTGATGGTACCGATGGTGCTGGTGATTCAGCTCTTTGAGATATCTCTAATTATTCCATTTGATATACATGATCTTAGTTATTTGTTGTTATTGAGACATTAGACTCTTTATTGTATTAGTTTTTTATCGATTGATGTTGTTTATCTTGATATTTTGATATTTGATGGACATTGATATTTGTATATTTGGATATTGCATTTATGATCATTCATTTAGACTTTGATATCTTGTTGATTTCATGATGATGGTACCATGGACTTTGATACTTTATTTGATAGATTTCACTATATATGATGTCATTATGTGTTGGATCTCTTTTTCAGGTGTTGTGCTATGATATGTAGATCTATATGATTCTATCTCCTATATGCTTTGTTTTATGCTTTTCAGAATGCAATTTTTCAAATGTATGTTTATGTTCTATTGATGCTTAAATGATTGTCTTATGTATGACATAGAATAGCTGAATGAAATGTTGATTTAATGATTAATGCTATTGTGTATGTATACAATGGATATATGTAAGATGTTAGATGGATGATGAATATTTGATCTAATGGATGTCTTTCTTTTGATATGCAAATGTGATGGATCTATGTAATGATGCAATGATCATAAGCTTTTAATGATTAATGATTCTAAATATTATATGTGATATGGATGGATAATACTACCATGAATGATATGCATTTAATGATGAATGATATTAATAGATTAAATGAATGATTAACTAACTAATACAATGCACTTAATGGATTAATACTTGAGAATGCACCTTAAATGAGATGAATGCAATCTAATGATAATTAATGAACTTAATTTGATGCAATCTAATGATATGAACTTAATGATTCAAATTTTGGACATATTTAAATGAATGCCATGTTAATGAAGATGAATTAATGAAACTTAAAAATGACCTTAATCAATGGAAGTGAACTAATGAAATGCACTTTGTTTTTTATTTCCAACACACTCAATCACACATAGTTGTTATTGATGATCCTTTGATTTTATGATTTGACTACACCCCCTTTCTCTTTTCCTCTTGCAAATTAAGAAAAAAAAAGCAAAACATATTAAATGCATTTAATCTAAGATTTATGCAACTAACTGTCATTATTCAAAAAATTGGAGCTTATAATCATAATTGAACGATTTTGGAATCCCGTTTAGTACAACCATCACTAGTTCAGCTATGATGATATGAATACTTTTTGCACCTCTTTCTTTGCTTTCCCATCTCTTTCTGGTATGACTATCACTAATTGAAGCCAATCATGAGAGTTGGAATACCAATTTTTTTGAATTCTATGTTGTAAGTAGATTTTGGTATTATGATATTGAAGATCAAAATATCCAAGGTATCCTTTTGCGTAAACAAACATAAATCTCAATTTTATCCTATGTACAAGTCCTCGATGATTCTTTGATGATCACATCTTTAGACAAATAATACATGATTAAAAAATTTGATTTTAAGACAATCATTCAGAAATCAACAAAAATATCATCCTTTCATCATAGCTTGTCTAGTTTAAAACTCTCATCAATTCGCTAGAAAGAGATGATTTCATCAATAAAGTCAACACTTAGAAATTTTTTTGCAATGTTTTTCAAATCCATATTTCTAGTGTAGTTCCATCCATTTCATACCTTTAATCCTGATAAAGATAAGGTCATGTAAGATCTTGGATCAAATTTTGCGTTTGGTTCAAATTGGATTAGAATGAAGATTTGATTAAGTGTTCCACTTTCATTTTTGATGAATTGATTTCTATGATTGAATTTGCTTTGATGAATCCTTCCTCATTTTGATTAGATTTCCCCCAATTTGATATGATCTCAAAGTTGGACTTAGGACAATTTGCAGATTAGGTGACCAAAATATTTAGGTACTTGCAAATGCAATTGTGGGGTTTTATTATGCAATATATACAAATGCTGGTGAATGCAATATTTACAAGGTGACCTTCTAGGTATGTGACTGACTTGGACTTTCAATGGTGCCTATTTACCAGGTTTTCACTGATTGAATGGATCTTGCTTTTTTTTTTCTATTTTTAAAGCTTTTCTCTTTTTTTTCTACCAAGGCGCCTATGTGCTAGGTTTTCACCAAGGTACTTTTTTCTCTTTTTTTATTTTCTTTTTTTGTATTTTGTATTTTTTCAATTTTTTTCTTTTCCACATCATCAAGGTGCCTATTTTCTAGGTTTTCACCAAGACAACATCTTTTTGAGGATCATCTATGAATGTTTTTACTTTCTTCATACTCAATTTTCCATTGTTTTTGATCTTTTCTGCTTTTCCAATTTGTTTTTGCTTTTCTATTTTTCAAATGTTTTTGGTATTTTCAAGATCTCTTTTGACTATGTACAATAAATATGATGCTTTCCATCTAATTTTTGATACTCTTTATACTCTTTCATCTACCTCATGTATAGAACCTCTTTAGATGTATGCTATTGATAGGTTCTTGTAGCTCTTCTCCATCACAATTTGCTAATTTGTAGGTGCCGATCCCAAAAGAAGAAGTAATAATAAATGGTCCTAACTTGTTTGCCTCCCATTTTCCCTTCTTTTCTCTTTCTGCTTGATTCTTGGGATTCTCTTGCAAAACTAGATCATCTATTTGAAATGTTCTTGACGTGATATGCTTGTCATAAGTCATTGACATTCTATTTTGATATACCTTCAAATGATCAAATGCTTGTTGCTGTTTGTCATCTAGGAGTTCTAGTTCATGCAACCTAGCAACTCTATAGTCTTCCTCGCTTATCAAACCATGAAGAGATACCCTATAGGATGGAAGTTCTACCTCCAAAGGCAAAACTGCTTCTGTTCCAAAGACTAAGAAAAAGGGTGTAACTCCTGTTGGTGTTCTTATGCTCATTCTATAAGCCCATAAGGTCAAGTTTATTTTGATGTGCCAATCTCTACCTGAATTGTCCACCATTCTCTTCAATATCTTCAAGATGTTTTTATTCATTGCTTTTGCTTGTCCATTACCTTGAGGGTAATATATTGATGAAGAATGATGAATCATGTGAAAATTTCTGCATAACTCCTTTAGGTCTTTTTTTTTGAAGTGCTTTGCATTATCTGTTATGATGGCATGAGGTATGCCATATCTACAAATGATGTGATTTAGGATAAACAAAGATATCTACTTTCTCGTTGCAGTTGATAAGGGTACAACTTCCACCCATTTGGTAAAGTACTCCATTGCCGTGATGATAAATTTATGACCATTCAAGGATGGTGGATAAATCATTCCTATTAAATCTAGATCCCATTGATAGAACAACCAAGGTGTTGTCATTAGATGAAGCTCTTGTGTGGGCACATGAATTAATTTTCCATGAAATTGACACTTTCTACATGTTTTGGCAAAGTTACAAGCATCTTTCTCCATCGTAGGCCAAAAAATCCTATCCTAAGAAGTTTCTTAGCTAGGGTTAATCCATTTGAATGTGACCCACATATTCCCTCATGGATTTCTTGCAAGGATATGTTTGATTCCTCTTCTTCTAGACATCTAAGGAGCATTCTGTCTAAACTCTTTCGATACAATGTTTCATAAATTATTGTATATCGGGAGGCTTGGTGAATGAAGCTTTTCTTTTGATTCCTAGTTTGGTCTATAGGTAGGATTTGATATTTTAAGTAAGTGTAAATAGATCCATACCAAGGTGATTCACGTGTAGTTAGAAAGCAAATGGTATAAGGATGGGTAGGGTCAAATGCGGGTTGTTCCACTTCTTCTACTAGGAATTCATATCTGGCACTTTGATCAGGCATTTGTAGAAGTGATGCTAAGGTTGCCATTGCATCTGCTACTTTGTTCTTTTCTCTTGGAACTTGCTTAAATGTAATAAGAATGAAGTACTTCTTTAGATTTTCCACCATGTTTTTGTAGGGTACCAATTTGTCATCTTTCATTTCATGATATTCCTCATTAACTTGATTAATGACTAATTGTGAGTCTCCATAAACCTTTAGTTTTGTCACCTTCCACTCTAATGCCAACTTGATTCTAATAATCAAGACTTCATATTTTGCTATGTTATTGGTGCATGGAAATAGAAATTTATATGACTTTGGGATTGTAGATCCTTGAGGGGTGATTAAGAGTATGCCTACTCCTGATCCATGTTGAGTATATGAACCATCAAAATATAGTTGCCATGTCTTTTCCTCAACATTCACAATCTCTAAATATGGGAATTCTACTTGAATGGAATGATCATCTTGTAGTGGTGCTTCTGCTAATTGGTTAGAAATGAAATGCTCTTCGATAGATTTTTAGTGTACATACTCAATGTCAAATTCACTCAACACCATGACCCATTGGATAGCCTTCCATTTTGTTGTTTTACTAAGAAAATACGTCAAAGGATCTATCTTGGCAATGAGTCTTATCTTATGAGCTAGCATATAATGGCATAGTTTTTTAGAAGAAAAAATGATGGCCAAGCATGCCCTTTCAATGAATGTATAGTTTAGCTCATATTTGACCAAGGTTCTACTTATGCAGTATATTGCTTTTTCTTTGCCTACTTCATCTTCTTGTGCCAACAGTGCCTCCAATGAATTCTTCATTGCTGAAATATATAGGATTAAAGGTTTGCCTCTGATAGGTGGCATTAAGATTGGAGGATTCATGAGGTATTTCTTCAACATGTTGAAAGCTTCTTCACACTTGTCATCCCATTTGAAAATTGTATCTTTATGCAAAAGTTGGGTAAAGTTATGACATTTTTCCACTAGTTGGGATATAAATCTCCTGATAGACTAGATTCTCCCTTGTAATGACCTCATTTGGCTAATGTTTTTAGGTGCTTCCATCTCCATAATGGCCTTGACTTTAGTGAGATCCACCTCTATTCCTTTTGCTGATACAATGTAGCCTAGCAATTTTCTAGATTGGACCCCAAATGCACACTTTTTTGGATTGAGCCTTACTTTGAATTGCTCTAATCTGTCAAAAAATTTCTCTAAAATTGGTAGATTTTCCTCCCTTGAGTGAGATTTTTCTAATATGTCATCTACATAATCTTCCATGAACTTATGCATCATATCATGGAATATTGTGGTCATGGCCCATTGATATGTTGCTCCAACATTTTTCAAACCAAAAGGCATGACATTCCAGCAAAAAGTACCCCATGCACGTGTAACGACTGTCTTATCTTGGTCATTTGGTGCTATCTTTATTTGGTTATATCTGCTAAATTCATACATAAGTGAAAACATGGAATGTCCCACTGTTAAGTCTACAATGGCGTATATGCTTGGAAGAGGAAAGTCATCTTTAGGGCATGCCGAGTTTAAGTCTCTAAAATCTATGTAGATTTTGATAGATTTATCTTCTTTTGATACTGACACTATATTTGAGATCCATTGTGCATAATCAATGGCTCTGATAAATCCCACCTTTAGCAATTTCTCTAATTCCACTTTTACTAGCAAGGCTATATGTGGATGCATCTTCCTTAACTTCTGTTTGACTGGTTTGACTCCTTCTTTAATATTTAGATGATGCATAATCAATTTTGGATCCAATCACGGCATATCATCATATGACCAAGCAAAATTGATTTTCTTTTCCTTGAAATTTTTTATGAATTCTTTTCTTTCTTCAATAGATAAGGATGCCGCTAGGTGTATGATTTTTGGCTCAATTTTTGATCCAATGTTTATCTTTTCTATAGGCTCGATCAAAATTGGAGATCTCTCTTCATAATGTTCTGGTAGAGCATCCAAACTTCCTTCCTTAGGTGCCTCAATTGGGTTTTCACCTTTGGAAACATCCTTTATTTCTTTTTCTTTTTGATCTAATGTTGCCACAATGTGGTTTTCAACACTTGATTCTTTTCCTTTTTTCATTTTTTTGTGGATTGAAAGTTTGGATACTCCCCTTTATCATTTCTTCCTGATATTCCATAGTAGAATAAGGTTCAACCACATTGAGATATTGGGACACCACATTGTCATTCAAAAATATTGGAAGGGTAGTTGGTTCAATGGAATCCCATTCAATTAATTCCAGGTGTATGAGAGTTAAGGGGTCAATACTTGGGCTTGGTTCAATGGGATTTAAAGATAAGACCTCATTTGATGGTTCGTACATTGTATCATTCAAGTCTATGACACATGCCTCTTCTAAATGTTCTAAAGAAGTAGGATCAAAGTCTTCCTCACTAAACTCCTCTAAGGTTTCCATTGCATAAAAGTCATGTGGATTAAACCTAAAATTTGATTCCTCCATAGTAGGTCTCCATGAAGGTACATAGGGTTCACCTACCCATTGATTTATCTCTATTTCTATGCTTGGTACATCATTTAGAACCACTTGATTTGAACTAGATCATGCTTGATTTGGACTTGATTCTACTATTTGTCCTTTATCCTTGGTAGAAGTGTAGGTATGAATAACATCAATACCCTTATCATGGCATGACTCATCAGATAATGTCTCCCATTCCCACTCATTAGAATCTTCATCACTATGAGATTCTAATTGCAATA
This sequence comes from Chamaecyparis obtusa, assembly GCA_027943335.1. Classification (NCBI taxonomy): domain Eukaryota; kingdom Viridiplantae; phylum Streptophyta; class Pinopsida; order Cupressales; family Cupressaceae; genus Chamaecyparis; species Chamaecyparis obtusa. Next base: position 719,386 of record BSBK01008888.1, on the reverse strand, counting down.
TTTGACCATGGAGTTTGGGATAGTGTTTTTGAGTGTATCCTTCTTCAAGATACCCTAATCCTATTTTCTCCTTGCTATCTCCCCATGTACTTTCTATTGGTTCAACAAGTCCTTCATTCCTTGTGCCCAAAGGTCCTTGGCATTTGTACCCCATCTTTTTCATGATTTGAAACCCTTTCCCATATTGATGTGTGGGAATGCTGGGGCTTTGGATGTGTTTGACATGTGCACTTGTTTCTTCATCCTTGTAGAGCCAATTTAGGATCTCGTTATCATTCTCATCCATGAATGATGAAGTACTAGCTCTCACAAAATGATCATTGTATTTGTGGGGTAGATTTGATGGTCTTCCATAGGACTTAGGAGATAAGGGTAAGTCCATCATGGATAGGGAGTATTCACCTACTCCTTTTTGCTTGATTTTGCATTGCTTATCAAAATTATTCATCATTTGATCCATCTTTTGATAATGGGCCTCTTTGGTGTATACTTGAATAGCTTTGGTTTGGTCTTCTTTTTATTTTTCAATAACATTATCCTCACTAACCTTCTCTTTTCCCTTAGTTGATGTAGTTAGGTTAGTGAGTTTTGGTATGTCTTCAATAAAAAATTCCTTTTCTATCTTTTGTTTTCCCTTTAATAGTGGGATGTATTTAGAACTTTTACCTTGCTCCATTTGATGAGGTATAGACCCTTCTGCATTGTGTGGGACTAAAGAGTCATTGATAGGCTTGATGTTGTTACAATATTAGAATGGGTTTAAGTCCCCACTCACCATTATTTCCTACCCTAGATAAGGAAACTTTAAATATTGGTGATAAGTGGAAGGAACAACTTGCATTTCGTGGATCCATGACCTTCCTAACAATATATTGTAGGTCAACTTTAAATCTAGCACTTGACAAATGGTCTCTTTTTGCATGGGACCAACTCTTATGGGTAGTACTATGACTCCTTTTGAAGCTCTTTCTTTGTCATTGTAGGCTTTAATGGTTATCTTTTTCTTAGGGTCAATAGCCTCCTTAGAAAATCATAGGGCTTTCACTAGGCTAAGGGTACAAATATTTAAGCTGGCTCCTCCATCTATAAGGACTCTTTTCACCCTTTGCTTATGAATCAAGACTTCTATGTGCAAAGGCAAGTTTTGAGGATGATTAAGTGACATGTCATCTTGCTCGGAAAATGATAAGCAATGGGGTGCAATGAGGTGTCCCACCATATTTTGAAACTTGTCTACCTCCAAATTTAGAGGCACATTGGTCTCCAATAAGGCTTTCTCCAAGATATCTTTATGAGTTGGTGATAATTTGAGCAACTCAAGAATATAAATTTGATTGGGAGTTCTTTGTAATTGATCAACCAAGTTATATTGTTTTGATGATGAGGTTGAAGCTTGATTTGATAGAATAATTTTAGGAGCATTTGTAGGTAGAATGCTTGTCGATGCTTGCCCCCTAGTGATGACATTTGATGATGCTTCTCTTAATTTATCCCTTACTACTACAACATTTATGGTATTGTCCTCTTCACTTAAAGTGTTGATCATGTTGTCGTAGGTATGAGCAATGTTCACCTTCTCATTACCTCTTTTCTGATTTTGATTGGCATTAGATGACTCACCCTTTTCATGGTTCAAAAAGGGGTTCTTGAAGGCCGTATGATCCTCATTGTTTTGAGGCCCTTAAATTTTGATAGTTCCATCATCTATTAGATCTTGCACTAAGTGTTTAAACCTCATGTAGTCATTGGTTTTATGACCTCTATTTTGATGATATTCACAATGATGAGAATCATTCCACCAATTAGATTTAACTCGAGGTTCAAAATCTCTTAAATAAGGTAATGTGATGATCTTGTTAGCAACCAAGGTCCTTAATGAATTCTCCAAAGGCTCACCTAAATGGGTGAATTTTCTCTTGTTAAAAGTGGAGAAAAAGGGTTTGGGTTTATTCCCATTAGTATTATTATAAGTATTATTAGCATTGTTGTTCGAATTGTTGGAATTTTTATTGGAATTATTGGAATTAAAGGGAGCTTTGTTCATCTAATTTACATTATTTGAAGAATTAGCTCCACTTGATAAGTTAAAAGGGGTTACCTTCAAATTGTGGGCCTCCACAACTCCATCGTTCACAATATTTTTGTTATTATTCTTTAGCCATAACTTAGGCTTATCATTGTGATTGTTGGCCCCTTGATTATTGACATATTTAGACACATAATTATTGTTGTTTTTGTTGGTATTGGATTTGTTGGAATTAAATAATTTTATCTCTCCTCTCTTTACCAATACATCCTCAATCTTGATCCCATTTTTGATAAGTTTTTCAAATATTGGGGGACATTGGAGTTGTAATCGATAATTCATTTCCATGGTCAAATTGTTTGTGAATATTTCCATCTTCTCTTTCTCAGGGATACTTCATGGATACCTTGCAAAAATGGTCCTCCACCTTTGTAGGAATCCTAAGAAGGATTCTCCATCTTTCTATTTGGTATCACACAATTTGAGCATCGTGATTTCATGCTCAATATTATAAGAATAGTGGATCAAAAACTTGGAGGCTAACTCCTCAAAGGTCTTTATTCCTTGGGGTAACTTTGAAAAACACTCCATGGCGGGACCTCCTAAGCTTCTAAGAAAGAGTCTCATTAGATATGTATCATTGTGCATGAACTCAATGCTTAAGGCACAAAATTCCCTTAGATGATCATGTGGGTCTATTTTACCCATATACTTGTCATACTTAGGAAAAATGGTATTAAAAGGAAAGGGTGCCATAACTAAGCTTTTGTTGAATGCGAAAGGACACAAAGCTTCAATAGAAAAGGCCTTAGGTTCAGCCGCCTTTTTCATAGTATCAATTTTCTCTTGGAAGGCTTTCATTTGCCTAGTCATAACATTCATGGGGTTATCTTGCTCTTGATCTTTCTTAAGTTGTTCTATATCATAATCATGGGGAATCTTTACTCCTCTTTGGGCTAGGTTTAGGAAAAATTTCTCCCTATCCTTATCTATCAATTTCTCCATAACTTCTAGAAATTCATTGTCTTGGGCTGCTCTCTCCACTTTTTCTTCAAGTGTTTCTTTAGGAGATTGATTAGCATTATTGGTTTTATAGTTGATTCCTCCATGTTGATGATCATAATATGCAGAATTTTGATCCATATTGTTAAGTCTTTCTTCAAATAAATTTGGGATGATATCCCCTTGATCTTGACCTTTGAAGAGACTTTGGTACTCAACTTCATGACCTTCATTTTCAACACAAGTACTATCTCCTTGTAAAGATACCCTAAATTTGTGGGACCATGTGGAAACCGACATCCAACAAGGGTTTGATTCGAATTGATCCCTGATTTGATAATTGTTGATTTTAATTAAAGATATTAAAAATGTAAGATGAACTTTCAATGGATATCTCTCACTTGTTTATGTATTTCAAACACAACAATCACACATACACTTTTCTCTTTTTACCCACTAACACAAAATGTGTGATTTTGAAAGTACATTATCACGGGTTTTGCACAAAAAGAAACTTCAAGCACCTACCTAGTTCAAGATTGGTTCGTAAACATGACTCTAAAAAGGTGGTCTTTCTATTTTATCAAGGATTTAATATGGATTCCATTCAAAATGGATCCTAAACTTTCATTCCCCAAGTATGTTAAGGGGCTTCCCACCATCGGTATATCAGAGTTTTGTGCAATCTGTGAGGACTACTCGAGGAAGTTCAAAAATTTAGTATCCTTTTGTCACACACCCCATTAAGGATGTATGTGTTTTGTTTTATAGTGGGTTGGATTCTCACAGAAAAAAGAAAGCATATCCCACTTTGGGCTATCCCTCTCACTAGCCTCATTAAGGCAATTTCTTGGGAGATGAGCCCACTAATGTTCTAGCATGTTCATGTAAAGCAAGGAAATGGAGTTAAGAACTAGTTTTTGGGAATTTGGTTCACCAAAAGGTGAAGAGCATATCCCTAACTTTTTCTTAATTTCCCAAACACAATAAACAAGGTTCAATTACTAGCCCACTAACTATAGAGAATTGAGTATTTTTACTCTCTTCTACAAACAAGGGGCTTTGATTTTATGTGCTTGATTTCCTCAACCTTTCTTCTTAATTAAAAAGTTCAACACCTTTGGCATTTTGATTCACTAGAAGAAGTGAAGAGCACAGGCCTAAATGCTAAACTTTCCAAACAAAGATAGGTTGTTTTGTAATTACTAGATTCTCAAAAGCACCAATGTCACAATTTAAGGGAAAATATTCACTAGTTTGAGGCTTACCTTTCCTTGTAGCTAGCAAAGGCTAGGGGCATTTTTGAGTGATTTTTCCATTTTAGGCTTACCTTGGCTATAGTTCCTTTCCAATGTGCTTTTCCTCCAACAAAATTAGTCAACAAAAATAGCCACAATGAAGGAAACCCAAAATGAAATTGAAGAAGCAAACAATGAATTGAATCTAAGGCGTTATTTGTAAATTTTGAGAAAAACTTGAATTAAGGTGAGAAAATCCAATTAAGTGAGACAAACTTAGTTTTATATGCTTCTACAACTTTAAGATAGTTCTCATAAACCTGATTTTCCTCTTGTGAATCCTCAAGGACTGATTTGATGTGAGCAAAGTTCTCCTTCTTGATTTTCTTAGTCAAAGCCTTGCCTTCTTGGTTGAATCCACTCTTTGGTTTTTTCGCTTTTCTGTGATCAGACATCTCGTAGAGTCATGAAAATCATTTTACCACAGTCAGATAATGAAAATTTATAGTTTATGTAAAAGCATTGTCGTAATGCTTAAAAACAATATTTAACTACTTAAAAGCACTGTTAATCTGATTAAAAGCGTTATTTGAAGTTTGATAGTATACTCAAAAGCACAGAAATAACTAGTAAAAGTGCTACAAAATTGATCAAAGGTGGTAAAAATAAGTAAAAGCACTAGATAAATGTGTAGAAGCACTCAATAGTTAGGGCAAAAGCACTTGGTAGTTAGGGCAAAAGCACTGTGAGAATAATAGACAAAGAACAAAGGGATTCGAAAGTGCTGCTAATTGGTGCAAAGATGCACAAATTTGTCATAGAAGCACCGCTACAATGCTCAAAAGCACTGTTTAACTATGCAGAAGTGCCATTTGAGCTATCAAAGTGCTATTTCCTTAAAAACCTGAGAGTTAAACATGCAAAAATTTGACAAAATTGGAAAATTTTTGAGAGATTAGCAAAGTGAAGCATTCTGCCCCATGGTGGGTGCCATTTTACAAGGAAATGTACCTTCATAGAATTAGTATTGAACAATAAATGAAATAGAAACTAAATAAACCACAATTAGTACTCTATTTAACAAATAAAGCACAATTAAGCATCCTATGGCTTTCTATTTAAGAGTGTTAATGCGAAGCTCTCAGCAAGCCTCCATTAATGACAGTCCTAGAATGAGAAATGATATGATAAACAAGCTAAATTGTTCAATTCTAAATGAAATATAACTAATTTTCCTTAATTTTCCTTTCTAGCTATAAAATGCAAGAGGTTTGATGCTATTCTCAGATTTGTGGATATTAATTATGATTGATTTTGGTCTTCCTTTTATAGATTTATGCAAGGGTAGGGGGTGTAGTTGGGTTGATCATGATTAAGCTTGAGTTGAGTCTTTGGTTCTACCCTTTGAAGACAATTTAAATATTGTGTCCTCAAACCTTGGGACAAGAAGACAAGATGAGTGGACAAGATGCTCTTTTAATTTGAGTGATTGAGATTCATTTTGGCTTGATCCATGTGAGTTCTTTTCTTAAATCCTATTGGTTGAGGCTTTTTCCTCCCATGTGGTGTTGAAAGAAATTAGGATTTAATCAATTGATTTTAATTCATTTATTTATCCAAGTGTACCCCTTGAATGGGTTGATTTTGATTTAATTCAAAACTATACAATTAATAGAATTAATTGCACTTTGATTTGATTTAACTTGATTAAAATGATCTCAATTTTGATTTATCTTGAATTAAGACTTCATTTTAATTTTGATTGGCCAAATGTTTGATTTGATTCAATTGCTTCGATCTTGTCCTTGATTTGCCTTGATTTATCTTAATTTATTACTTAATTGTCTTTGTCCATTTTTAGGTGATTACAATATATATATATATATATATATATATATATATATATATATATATTATATATATATATATATATATATATATATATATATATATATATATATATATATATATATATATACAAATTGGAGAATGACCTTTAATGAAAAATCAAAGAAGTAGAGTCATAGAAACTATAAATAGAAATTAAAACTATTTATCATTCATACCCAGTATCATGAGTTCATCTAGTTTCACTAAAATATAGGTTTGTCAAGAAAAGTAGACAGAAACCAAAATAGAGCAATCTATTTCTAAAGAAAAATTGGCCCCTAGATTCAAAATTATGGGCCCTATAATTCTACATCAATTGTCCATGTAGTAAGTATCCACTAATAATGAGAAGTATATACAGCTATAGGACAAGAAAATTGCTAACCAAATTAAACCCCTACATAGTGACCCTGAAAACCATACCAAAATTAGTAGCTTCCATCTTTATCTAATGGGCTTGTTGAACATAGAGATGAAGTTCTTCAATCTCCTTAGAATTAGTGTTAGCTTCTTCCACCCCATCCGCATTGAGGTATTCCTCTAGCCAATTCTTGTTAGTAGGTCTCCTAATTGATAGATATACATAAGAAGTCAAGGTTCCTCTTAATTATAGGCCTTTGAGCCCATAATCCATCCATATCTTTCAAATATAATAATGGATAGGTAATGGCAAGCCTATTTCTAATCATAAGAATTTCTTAATGCCTTGGATGAGGTATAGTAAGGTCAT